>CALSBZ010045623.1:0-17752 GCA_943591055.1 Gobionotothen gibberifrons | reverse complement strand
CGATAATAAACATGTATTTCATACATCACGTCTCCCCTGATTGAAATATTATTGTTGTTACCATCATTACCATTATTAAAAATGTTTTCTTTGTTTTCTTTATTTATCGCTGCAGAAAGGATCATGCCAGCCCACATCAAACACCTGATCAAGAACTTGTGAATCTTCAGGCAGAAAAGATGAAAACACCTGTTCAAAGTTCCAGTTTCCTGTACATGGAACCATGCCTGTCCTCTGTTCCACATGTCTTCAGTCAGTCCTGGGGCCTGTACTACGAAGCAGGATTTTCGCTTAGCCGGCTAACTTCAGGGAAAACTCCGGCTTTCCGGTCTTACGAAGCTGGTTCTCTTTTTAGCAGGCTAGATCTCCATGGTAACTTATGCTGAGCGGCTAACCTGCCCCGGAGCAGGTTAGGTTGCAGGCTAAGAGCTCAACTCAGTGAAAGCACTGCCTGCTGACCAATCAGAGCTCAGTGTGCGGAGTTTAATGCGATCAAGTCACATTACAGGAGAAAGGAAATACAGTTTAAATTGCCGTTGCAGAAAATGAATAGAATATCACCTCCAATCTGACTATTATAACATTAGCGTTAAGAAAGCTTAATTAAATATCTGCCACAACATAAGTAACCGGATCAAAGTAACAGTACAGTCCGCGGCATATCACATCATAATGTATCATATATCTCCTTATCTGAGTCAGCTGAGCCGTATCTGGCCGTGCAACACTCACAGTGTCACATACTGTATGCAGAAGTATTATTTTAAGCAACACATTACGAAACACTCGAGTCAAATGTAATTAAAGTCAGATCGTGTCTTAGACGGGGCAGTGATATCATAAACCTGTTAATGTACGCATTCAAACACTTTTTCTTTTACCAGCTGTATTCACCTTGCAGGTGCAACTATGTGGCTTTTATCCAGGATAAAGTGTTTAAGTCATGGATGTTTAAAGTTTAACGTCTTCATATTTGTCTAATATTATAGTTTACTTTTCATTCAGGAAGTATGACGCTGCGCTGTCAGTACGCTTCTCCATGTTTGTGATTGGTCGAATGCTCCAAATACCACCCCTTTCATCTGAACGTGCACCTAACTAGATAGGACACGGCTGGCTTGAGCGATCCACTCCCGGGTCGTAGTAGCGTTTTTAGCGAGAGCGCGTATGTTTTGGATTAGGCCAACCGGCTAACTCAAACATATCCAGGTTAGGTTGAACCGGCTTCGTAGTACAGGCCTCTGGACCCTATGACTCGGACACTAGTTCTACCAAGGCTTATTAGAGGTAATAGTGGTAGGAGAGGAGTGGAGTTATCTTTGTATTTATGCTGCAAGTCGACAAAGGTGATCAGATGCTAATAATGATCCGATTCATTTGATATTGATTGTCTGCCAATACCGAATCCTGATCCGATTCTTCTATTTCCCAGATAATACAGCTGCACCGTGTACACTAGCTCTATTTGTTTTTGCCATTGTAATTCACCATAAGCAATTGTTGACTGTACATACTATGCCAACCAACTGTAATTTGTAATGTATTATACTTGAACGGTTCTGGCAACCACAGCAGCCCAAATGTTAACGTAAATGTCAAGTTTTCTTTTTACAGTGTACTTATATCTGTACATTTCTTTTCAGTTTGCTTGAAGAAGTGGCTTCAACAGACAGAAATGCAGGCCAGATTGGGAAAGGCTGGACGCTACACAACGGGAAACATTATGGACATGAACAAGGAAAAACCATAAACACTTTCTTTGTTGTATGTATTACTTTTATTTTAAATCAAATGCACCGGTTTTAGATAATATATTTATTTTGATGTATAGGTTGATTTGCAGGTTGGTTATTATTTGTATAATTATTGTATTGTTACTGTGTATTTTATTATATTAACTAGCTATTCATTAAATTAAAAATACTGTTATGAACACTATACAATGTCTTTATTTTGGTAGATACCAGAATACATGACACAATGAATCTTTGTAATATATTTATGTTCTCTTGTTTAAATAATCATACCAGTATTTAATGTGTGCTGGTCACCTGGAATCCTGGTAAGCTCCCAGCAGGGTATATTTAATAATATTATTAAACATAAGCTGGTGATAGATGGATAAACCAGCTGAAGTGTCCACAACCCCTCTCCAGCCAACCATTCCAGCCTAATATCTACTGGCTGGTCAATTTACAACAGCCTGACCAGCTACATTTATCTAAGCTGGTTTTTTCAACAGAGTCATTATTATTTATTTACTATTTATTGAGAATCTATGAATTATAGTCAAATGTATATACCAGTCTCTGTTCTGTTGCCTGAGCCAAGTTTGCCTGCTACATTACGATATATTATTATTGATTTACTATTTATTGAGAATCTCTATGAATTAAAGTCAAATGTATACCAGTCTGTGTTCTGTTGCCGCATCGGATCATCATCCTCATGTTCGCTCCCGTCTGTATCTCTACCGCTACTTGAATACTGTGGCTCAAACTGGTATGGTTCCACCACGTTAGACTCGCCCGCATGATCTGATTCCACCACACCGGCATCCTCTTCAATAAAATCCTCCTCTTCTTGAAAGTGCACCGAGTCTATTGACGACTCAGTGTCACTCGAGTCCGACATCAGCCATATAGGTAGTGTATTATTCAACAAGTGTTCTATTCGTGACGTGCGTGACGTCACTAACCGGCGAAAGCTGTTTAGTTCGGAGCGGTCGTGTAACATCGGAAGCGAGCATGGAAAGTTGTAATAAACCACGATTTATAAATACAGCGGGCATATTGTCATGAATGACATGATTTCCCATTAATAATAGTATGTATATTATCGTAATAAGAACAGTATTGTCCTTAATTTCGTAAGCTCTTTAAGCTACTGAGACCCGCCTGTCTGCCCAGCACATCAACTCTCACACAAACAGACACACAACCACACACACACACACACACACACACACACACACACACACACACACACAGTGTACAACACACACATAACGACATATCGCTACCTGGAAGGAAAAATGGTACCAACACAACTGGCGCACATGCCTAAGATTTCCTGGTCAGAAACGAAGGAACGCAAAGTCAGGTAAACAATTTAGAGGGATGACAAACGGCTCATTTCGGAGGACTGGGGGGGGACCAGCGACCCTCCCCGACATGCGCACGGACGCGAGGGCCTGCTCATCACTGCGCACACAAGTGCGACCGCAGTTTTAATTTAATTTATTCTGCTGAAGTACAGAACATAATGCATTTGCTCCATATATCCATATATAATGAAATATATACTTGTTTCTCTGTACAGATGGAGCACTTATTTTCGGACTCCAGCTTAGCTGTTCCAGCCTACGGCCTGCCAACTCCCAGTTTGGAGGAAGGTCAAGCCCTCCCACTATTTTCCAAGAGGGCGTTGCCAGATTTTCAATTTCAGGTTTTAACCAGGAGATGGCGCTTCATTCACAAATACAGAAATGATGTCGTACTGTGTCGTACACAGTGCGGATAAAGTGCGGATAAAGCTGCTTGAATGAAGAGCATTTGAACATATAGTCTTTATATATTAAATAATCATAATAATAATGTAAATGTTTACATTACATTAAACCATGCATTTTGTAATGTCAGCATTTCATTTAGAAGAAAAGTAGTTAGTTAGTTATTTTCATGTCGATGGACACTGAATAATATTTTTGAATAGAGGATTCATAATATTGTTTGCCGAGAACAAAATTAACGATCAAGCAGCATTTTAAATTCTAAATATCCCTGCAAATATAGCAATGACATTTCTGCTTCTATCTTTGCAAAACGAGTAAACAGTCACATTTGGGTCTCAAATCAACATCATATTAATAACGATATATGATACAAATATAAGACTGACAACAACAACAAGCCACAGAAGTCGTATCACAAGTTATCCTGGGCGGAGCAGCTGAAGACTTATCCACGCTGCTTTCAAACTGTGAGTAAACAACGTGTGCTTCACTTGTAGGCTGTCTGAAGGTATACACAGGTCTCAGATGGACTTCGTATGTGTGTGTTCCTGCCAGTAATTAGCCGTGTCTCGGCTCGCTGTACGGCTAAATATTGAAGCTAAATTAGCAACTACATGTTAGCAACTACATGTCCCACAATGCATTTCGTTCTGTGACTTGCGCACTGTCTTCATCTCAGCCGTATTTTAACCGCCGGCCAACAGGGGGCGAAAGAGACGAGTGAGCGATACAGGGAGAGAAACACAGAAGAAGAGATGAGAGCGCAGCAGAGAGAAGCGGAGAGGATATCTGTATAGTTCAATGTTCATTGACAATACATATGAATTGTACTTTCTTTATTTGATTGGCAGTCAGTTGTTGATTACATGCAGACGTTGATAAAGCTACAGGCTACTTCAATATCACACTAATTCATGAAGCAACTTAGACATTTTGATGTTCCGGACCTTTACATTTTCTCTAACTGGACCTCATTGAATTTTAGTTGAATACCCCTATGTGGATGCACATTGCACACTAACCTTTCCCTGCTTATTTTTTAAAGACACACAAGGGAAACAGGTGAACACAATCAGACACACCAGGGAAACTAACGACAGGGAGGAAAACACAGGGAGAGGTACCAGACAATACACAAGGAGGAAAACATGACAGGGAGAACAGAACAGCAAAAACACCCATAACAAGACATACAAAACTAAAAACGTGACATAACATAAGAATCGTGACATTAATAATGTATCTGTGGCTTTGAAACAATTATTTATAATCCATAATTCCATTTTTATGTAAAAATCGGAGCAAAAAAGTTAGCTGCTAATGGTAGCCACCAGAGCAACCCAGTCTCGTGTTATAGTCACGACATTTAATCTATTGATTCGTGTTCACCATCACGATTTTCCCCTTTTTTTTCGTGTCACACGGAACGATTTTAAAAGCAATGTATTTCTATTGGTAGTATGTTTCGTGCCTGCAGCACGTCTTTTTGTCCGTTCGGGTCTTGGAAGACCGGAAGCTGTGGGGTTCTTAAAAACATGTTCTTACTCAGGGCCGTGGGAAGTAGGGGTGCTGAGGGTGCTGCAGCACCCCCTGGTGGAGGACAGGGAATCTGCACTTCCACAAGATTAAATAAAAAATTATAAAAAAATTATAATAATACAAAAACAGTTTCATTCAATTGTGTTGGTTATGTTCATATACTGACACTATTTAAATGATAGGATGTGGTTTAAAAACAAAGATCTTATTTTACACATTTTGAGTCTGGTCGTGTTAGCTTATTCGTTATTAACGCGTTCCAGGAGAGAAGTTTAGGATAAATGAGACCAATGGAGTCTCTGGCTTAAGTTTCAAATGGTACTTTAATTCAAATGTGGCGCGGTAATGAATCAGACAGAAAGCAGTAAATGGAGGTCCACCGCTGCAGCGTGTCCTCCGGGGGGGGTGAAAGAAGGGGGCAGAACAAAACACATTTCGTCCTTAAATACAGTAGACTGGCTCCTCCCGTCGGCTGGCTCTGTTGTTGATGACTTCCGCTAGTCCCCCTATATCCGCACACACTTTTTCAAAGGATATTTACATCGTACATTTAACACATGACTAAACACGCCTTGGTTCTAGACACTCGCCTGCATCACTTTTTATCTTATTACAACGGCTGATAATATTTACGTTCGGTTTAACATTGAGTTCAAGCTTCCGTCAGTATTTCAGAGATAACTTTCGGAATAGATTTTCAAAATAAACTTGTATTCCTGATTCTGGCGGAAGTCTTTTCAAAATAAAAGCTTAACATACATTTTGCGTGAATACTTCTGTTTTCTCAATAAAATCAACATTTAAGCTAAATTATGCCATTACAACATTGATTTAATTACTAACAGTCCCTCCTTACACACATTAAAAGTGTGTACAAAATACTGAAATCAATGAGTTCTTCATCTGAACTTAACATAGCACATAACTCATATAAAAACACACGGTAAAAAATGGAATGGTTCAATAACCTCAACTTTATAAAAATACAAAAATACTTTGTTTGTGCTTTAACATAGAAGTTTCCCTTGTGCATAACTTCTAGTATTAACATTCAATATCATTCTTAAAAATAGCAGCATGGCTTGGTATTGGAACATTTCTTTCTCCCTCCTTTCACAGAAACTGTTCACATAACACGCCCAGTGTTAAGGCACTTGTTTTTACAAAGTGTCACAGAAACAGAGTATTTCTGAATAGTGCAAAGTAATATAAAACACAAAAATGTACTATCTTAGAATAGTATACAAGAATCCAGAATACAAATTAACTATCTTGGAATAGTGTAAAGTAATTTGAAATGGATTCAATCTTAGCATTTTGGCTTGTTCGCTTTTCACATAATTTGGACAATCTCATCATCTACATCAGCGTTTCTCAAAGTGTGGTGGGGCGCAGAGATGTGATAGGTGGGTCGTGAAATAAAATAAATTAAAAAAAATAAAAAGTAAGACATCATTCCAATGTGTACTATAGGACAGTAAAAAGTTTAAAAGGGGAGGGATTAGTAAAATATGCATAAAGAAAAAGAAAGAATGCTAGCTAGGTAATATAAGATAAGAATAAATAAGTTTAAATGATTTGTTATTAGTTGTGATCATATTCTAAAGATGTTTGGATTATTGAAAAGTATACAGCTCCCTTTCATCTGAGTGTTGAGAGCTGTATCCATCAATTCATGTTGTGCTCAAAGTAGGGCTGCTCGATTATGGCAAAAATCATAATCTCGATTATTTGGGTCAATAATTGATATCACGATTATTAAAAACGATTAACCATTTACTTTGAAAACATCAATTTATTGAAGAAAATAATTTGAAAAGTATGTTTTTAACAGTTGATTACCCTGAACTTTAAGTATAATTCAACTGAAAAAACTATTTAAAAAAAATAAATCGTTTTATTTCGATTATGTTGATTAAAATACGATTAATTGAGCAGCCCTAGCTCAAAGTGCACCAGATTGATGCATTTAACTTCAACATTTAAAAAAAATCTTCCTGGGGGTGCATGCCCCGGACCCCCCTAGAGGATGTGACGTCCACCACCAAATAAAGCAGGTTAAAATAATTAAATTGCATACATTTTATTTTAGTAAACACTGAAAACGGGTCCCACAGACCCAAACAGCACACAGAGGTTAAAGGTAGCATATAATAATGTTAAAATGTGCTAAATATATACACTGCAAAAAAACAAAAAAGAGGAGTAAAAGTAGCTCACGACTGGTTTTATTTTTTTAAAGTAGCTCTCATCCAAAAAAAGATTGGAGACCCCTGTTATAGAACGATACATTTGACAATTTTAAGCTTGGCCATTTTATTGGAGCGATGAGGAACAGGTGGGGCTTGAAAAGGCCCACCTGTTCAAAGTGGGGAATGACAGAAAAAGTTTGAGAACCACTGATCTACATCCATCTCTGTTTCTGGGGGTAGGTTGTCTTATTCTGCTAGCATTTGTAACTGTTATCTCTTGAGAAATGTACCCTCCTTTCTATCATACCTTTTAAGGTATGAAAGTAATATGTTCTCTAGAAGAGGCCATCGTGATCAATTTGTCCTCCATATCACCAAACATCTACTCTGGCTTTCCAGACAGTCATTTCTGGGAGAAGATTTTAGTCGGTTACAACAGTTGCAGAATTTCATCATTTCAAAGTTCCTACTTCAGTACCTTTGGTGGTCTGTGCTTATGCAGTGATAAAGTCCCTGAAATGGTGTGAACACCAGTGTAATATCACTAACTCATTATACTAATTACTCTTCAGTTCTGATCTACTTAAAGAACTATGCTCAATCCCTTTAACAGTGTGTGCAACTTTGGGTGCCCGAGCATGTGATAATTACTCCCTCCTTTATCAAGGATCCTAAAAACAGAAGTCATTGGGCTTGTTTGCAGTTTAATTTAGGAATTTTTCTTATGGCCGACATGTTTCTACTTTAAATAACATCTCTAAATGTCAGGTCATCTAGTTGAATGGATGACCTTCAAAAGGTGGTATGGTTGTCTTTTTTTTAAACTCTACATCTTGAACGACAAACAAATGTTACTTCTCTGGTAATAACTATGCTACAATGGTGAAAACAATACTCTTGGCTAGAATCCCATCTCTGGCTTGGTACTTAGCCCTACCTTTAACATTTTCCATACACATACAGATGTGTCTGCTTTCATAGAGTGGTTACTAAATATATCCCTTTAAACTGTAGATCTATATTGTAACAAATTAAATCTTCCCCAAATTCACACATGAATAAGAATCTCTAAAAGAATAATTTGTTTATATTATGAAAAGATTGAATATGTTCCACCCTCAGTGTGTTTTAGGATTATTCTCTCATTTGATAAATGTGTTTATGTGTAAAACTCACTCCCGTTTTCCTTCTCTCCCCCTCTGGTCGTGCCACGACCCCCTCACGTTCTGCTGGCCCCCTTCTTCTCCTCCTGGTTCTTGAATCCTTCCGCTGCAACTCTCTTCAGTGGCACAACTGCTTTGCCTGTACAGTCTCTTCGCTGTTGGATGGAGGGCGTATTCTGCTCTCATGTCTTGTGCAAAGTCTCGTAGCTCAGCTTGCAACTTTATGTCCTGTCGTGAGGGACCGATGAGATTATACCTCTTTCAGCATGCTGTCTTGGTCTTGGATGCCTCAGGTGAAGATGATTCAGCTCGAGTTCTCTGACTGCTGGATGGAGGAGGAGGAGTCTCTTGTGGTGAGGTCATTTGTCTGCTGGAGTTGGGGTCGTAGCAGTCTTTCAGGCAGAGAGAGAGAGAGAGAGATCTCGGGACGCATTATCTATAGATAATTCCAACACACTGAGGAAAAACAAATCCAATCCCTTCCACTCTATTCTCTTAACCCTCTGAGACCCACATAGGACATTGCCGTTTTGGTATATTTTTGTGTTTTGCCTTATAAATTGTGATTTCTTTACAGTAGAATCAAGTTTTACACATCCCAGAAATCATCACAACCTCAGCTAATGATATATGTCACTCATTAGAGACTTGTATACACTATAATAGGTGATATTTGCCCATAAAATTAAAAAAACGGTGTTTGAATTTTTTACTTATTTTATTAAAAGGAACTGTTGACTATAATATTGAAAGAAACATTTAACACAGAAAATTGCACACATTTGTTGTCATTGTATCACAACTGATTTGAAGATCCTAACTGATTCTGTTCATTAGTTATGCCCATTCTTGTGGGCAGTGTCCATGGGCGTTTTTTTTTTGCCTCAGCTGTGGTAAACTTTCTTTCCATACCTAAAAGCCCTCTAACTAACCATTTAATAAATTATTATGAAACAGAATAAATAGAACAAAATATATATTATACCTCAGTTTAGTTATAAGACCCACAGTATGTATTCTAACTTTTATTTTGTTTTCGCGGGTGGAATTATACCGTATTATATCTCGTTTCTATGGTTTCAGTACACAAAACATTGTAAACAGCGGAGCTGAGTCAGCTGACAGGCAACCCTCTGAATCAGACTCCGATTGGCTGTGACTGCATCCACTCAGAGTGTCCTATTCAGAAACATGTCTCTTACACTGTTGACGTCACAAACAAAGATGGTGGATGAGAATAGATCTATAAATGGATAAGCAATGCGCCAGAATCAAGGTGAGACCATCCACGTCTTTTACAACTTTACGCATTTGTTTCACCGAAATAAGTAAACGCCTCTCAATGAAAAACTCAATAGAGTTGTTTAGTGCCGTTTCTGTAGTTTAAGAGGAAAAACACGGCATGTCTCTGGCTCAAACAGCTGAGAAGTTATGACGCTTTGAACACGACGTGATATTTGGGATCGTATACGGCCCCGTGGGTCTCAGAGGGTTAATCATACTATCTGTCTTTGATGTTAAACGCCCTCTAAACACAATCATTTTACCATATCCCAAAACACTGCTTTCAGCCACTGTAACATGTTTACCCCAAATACTCTTTTAGGAACCCATTTTCTTCTATAAACTGAAATACCTACATGCTTCGAGCACCTCATATTTCACACACTATAAAAGAACGTCCTCACTTTTTTCTCCATTATTTTAAATCTCACTGTTATGTAGAACATATGTAACTTCTGTGTCTGGACATATCTGTGCAATGACGCCACAATCTGCTGGGGAATCTTATTCATAGAGTTTGTGCGTACAAAGCTGTACTTGTGGGTTGGTAGCCTGTTTCTACTGTAATCATTTTCAATAATTTTGCTCAGATAGGTCACCGATCGGTTGTTCATAACTTATCAGGGGGTGTTATGGTACAGTCTAAAACATGGATCCAGTGAATTTGGTGATTCCCCTAATCTGTAAATCCCCATCACTTACATTCCTCATCACTTACACGCATCTCATCATTTGATACAAAAACTGCATATATGGGGGGTGAATCATCTTGATTATAACCTCCTCACCTGGCAACCTTGAAGGAACTAGCGTTTCCAACTCCTTCTCTCGTTGCTCAGGTGATCTTTTGGCTCTGGGGATAAGTGAAGTCTCTGAAACACAGCTGGAGTTTTGTTAGTGATGTGGGCATTCTCTCTTAGTGAACTAATGGATCCATGTCTTACTTGATATTGTACTCCCCTTCCAACCAGAAAGGTGCCAACTGTAATGAGGATAATCAACAATGCTATTCTGACTCTTATCCCTCGTGGACCCCACAATTGCTTTGGCTTTGTTCTCAACTTAATCTCTATTTTCTCCATGGTTGTCAGTTACAAAATTCAAATTATGAGTACAAAAATAACTTATTCTAAAATTGGACTATTTTTTCAGGTGTAAAACTAAAAATAGGTTTTTACTTTAGTGTACTATCTATACAAATCTAAAGACAATTCATCTATCGAGCTGTTTCTATTTTATTCTTATTTCTATTTATTGTTTTGTTCCAGCTCTGCCAAATCAGTCCTAACTTCCAATAATTTCTGGAAGGTGCCAGTGAAGGGTGACAATGTGTGAGGTGGTGTCAATTTGCTCCTTTTATCTTTACCTTTAAACCGGAGTGCATGTGAAGTTCGTTACAACTTCTCACAGTTCCGTCCACCTGGGTTCAATCTCACTGTCTTTTGTGAACTTTCACCCTCACCCAATCACCTGGCCGAAACGGAGTGTCTTTTGGTGTCTCGTCTGGTGTCTCTGCAGTTCTCTGAACCTGTGTAGACAAGACTTGGATAATATTACTCAGAGCCCTGACATATTCATACACTTCAATTTATCTGATACCCAAAGCTGGATCACTCCCTCCTTGGAGAAGGCCCAAACCTCGGCATACTTGTTGTTGTTAAACACTTGTTATTATTTATTAACTACTACGTCACTGAAATCAACATATCTGTATAATCATGACACTCCCTCCTTTGAGCATAACATGCTCAATTAATATGATTACCCTATTATGTACAGAACATGTAAAACCCATAACGTTGTACCAAATAAATATAACTGCTCCGTGTACCCTTAAGGCGTACAAAAATATCATATGATGTATGGTATAAAAACATATTCACTAAAAAACTGCCATTAGTACAACAAAAAGTTGACTTGTTCCAATAACGGCTTCAGTCATGGTATTATGCATCATTGTTTCTGTGAAAAACAATACCCCTGGTTTCGCTAATGCATCTCAATAATTCTAGAATTAGAGGCTTGTCTGACACTGCTGAACCAACATATGATAAAATATTTCTCTAAACTAGAGTGAAAATACGAACTATTTACACAAAAGGTGACATGTCGAGAACATGAAGGGCTTGTGCCCCTCACTAAAAATGAGATATTGCCTTACGCACTACATTATAAATCAGTAAAGTCACTAAAAAATAAATAGATAAAGACTGATTTTTTAAACTGTTATAAAATCCTAGAACTCCTTCATCTAAGCTCTCAATCAGTGTTATGTTATTTAGTTTGCAGCTCATGCCTTAGAACAGATACTTCAGACCTATTATAAAATTGTGTTTCTGAGAAAAATGTAATCTGACTCCATAAATCACATATATTTTTGACTAAAAAACTAGACTTCCACTAATAATAAATGAAGTTCCCCTTTAAACACAGCCCCGGTCTTCTGACGGGGTCTATCTATGTACTGGCTGGTTGGTTGTGCCCGTCACTGTTCTCCCTCTAACAGTCACTCTCTAGTTCTGCTGGGTTCTTGTTGACTTCTTCACTGGTTTGAGACAAGCGACCCTATCGGAACACCTCCCTTTGTAGCCAGACTTCACCACAGCAGAATCGAGTTTCTGTTTTCAGGTCTCAACAGCTTCTCGTCAGGTGTATCGCCGTCCCTTGTACTGCAGTCAGTGTAAACAGGAGGACTTGGTAAGGATCTTCCGTCTTCATATTTTGGGTGGAAATCCATCGTCTTGACCTCACTAGCTGTGTGGACTCAATAGTTTTCTGTGTGGGGGAACAACATCACTCGTAATCTCTTTCCTTCTCATAATTACAAAAATAGTCTGCTTAATGTTCTATTATATTTTAATCTTTACTTATCTATTCATGTTTTAATCTTAAATGCTATATGCTACTCTAATAAAAAATGTTCTAATAACATTCTACCTCTCCCTCCTGTGGTGTCAGATGTGGCTTAATGTAGCTGGATTTCAAGATACCTCTCTGGTCTGAAGATGCATCACCTGGTGGTCTGGCCCTCTGAGCTTCCTCATTGGAGAAGATGGCAGGCTGTCTGGGGTATTTGGTCCCTGTTTGGAAATCCTGTTCCTCTTTGACATCCCTGGAATCCACTGCCACCACTGTGTCCTCCGCGGTGCTGAAATTGTACGTCTGTGTACACGGGTGTTTGTGGCTGTGATTGGGTGGGGACATACACAGGGGTTTGTTGCGTCTTAAATTGGGGATTATACTGTTGTCTCTGAGGCTTCTGAAATGGTGTAGGAAAGTATTGTGGTGCTTTTGGTTGCTGTAATTGGTTTAGCGGACATTCATTGGACCAATGTGCCATCTGTCCACATCTGAAGCAACCACCATTCTGGACACCTCTTCCTCTACCTCTTCCTTTTCCTCGGAAACCTCCGCCTCCCCTTTGTTGATTCTGCATCTGATTGTCTTGCACTTCCAGAGCTTGAACTGTTGGTGGTGTCTGGACTGCATTCTCTGGTTCTTTGGCCATCTTTGATGCAGCTGCCATTTGCCTTGTCGCTTTCTTTCTTTTATTAGCTTCGGTATCTTTCTCAGCTATTTGTATCTTCAAGAGTCTTAGTTGTAATGTTACCATTTCTGTCTCTTGTGTTTCTCTTTGTCGTCGTCTTTCTTCTGTGATTTCTTCTAATCGTAAGCTCTCTTCCATCAGGTGTTTTGATTTACTGGTTGGCACTTTTACTCCATCCAATCCTTTGTCACTTTTGTCCGTGGAATCTCCATTCAACTGCAAGACTTCTTCAACATTTGGAAAGGGAGGAGGGACCTCGGCCAGGTTTAGATCCAGCTTCGGAGTTTGGATAACTGGAGCGTCTTTTGTTTTTTCTGCTATGTCTTCCCTCACTGGCAGGTCTGGTACTTGGACCATATTTATGCTGTCTGCCAATAGGCTGGCATATTCTAGATGGAGTATCAGACCTGTAACTCTTATAAACCTTTGTTCAGCTTCCCTCCATACATTTAGCTGTTTCATGCATTGCTCGTGCTCATAGTCGAGTACTGCTCTTCTATGGGCTTTTGTTGGTCCAGGTTGATCATCTGCTGGAATCAATTCTCTTGTTTGCCATTGTTCCAACAGTTTCTCTATGTGATTCCATGTTTCCTGTCTAAAATCTGGATGTGTCGTCGCATCTGATCTTATGCGTATCGTCTCTTTAACCCTCTGGAGTCGGTGGACGCGCCGGCGCGTCCAAGTGCACGCGCCGGCGCGTCCAAGTGCACATTTATTTACGTATTTAATCCCAGATGTTCGATTGTAAGGAGTAGAAATATGATTCAGATATCTGCGGAATCGCTGGAAGAGTAGCTTTCCAAGAGTATCTCCTGTGAGACTGTACCCAGGGCACAGCAGCCAATATTGCCGTTCAAAGCAGCTTGACTTTACACTGTGTGGGATTGGTGGATTCGTGTGTCCGTCAAGGAAATCTCGGCCGGCAGCCATCATGGTCTGAAATGACCAATGGACATCGAGAAATCACTAAGGACCTACCCACCAAGTAAAGAAAACATAAACTACGTGTCTCCCATCAGTTTACGTCTGTGAGGAGAGAGAGAGACGGAGAAAATGGCTTAAAAAAAAACAGTTGCCGACTTCGCTCGAGATTTTTTTCGCTAGCAGCAGTGAAGATAGAGCCTCAAAACCTGAAGTCTTCCACTCTTCTGAAGAAGAAGAATACAAAGACAACAACAAGGATCCATTTGGACATGGGTAAGTGTAAATATTATAGTAATAGTGTACTGGCAATGTGTGGGGAATACCGCGAAAATGAACAATAGGTTTATTGATATATATTTTTTATCGATAGTCATGAACTTATTCTTGGGACAAAATAGACTCCATTAGCAAACGTTTACTCTGTGCTAACGTTATTTTGGTGTGTAAAAGTGAGATTACATGTGTAGATGATTAAATTAATCATTTATTCGTCCCACAACGGAGACATTTACAGTGGCTATAGACATGTTTTTGCCATCGATTATTTTATCATACTGTTCTGTACAGATAAGGCTGTATACATATAAAGATTTATTTATATGTGTGCCTGTGATTATTTTATCATACTGTTCTGTACAGATGAGACTTTGTCATAGATGTATTTATATGTGTGCCTGTTATTATTTTACCGTCCTGTACAGATGAGACTTTGTAATCAGATGTAGCCTATGTATATGTGTGTCTGTGATGTTATATGTTATACTGAATGTAAAGTAACTGGAAATACCTGTGTGTGTGTGTGTGTGTGTGTGTGTGTGTGTGTGTGTGTGTGTGTGTGTGTAACCTCCCAAACTTTCTTTTTATGTGTGCATTGTTATTTGTGCTTGAGCAACATTCTACTTGAACTTTATTTCAATTAAATTAGTTGTAATTATTGTCCTACATTTTAATTTGTTTTACAGAGATGTTTCACAGCTGCCTGGGCCTAGTGGCCCACAGGCGGGGTTTATCCAGCTGCCACCAGGTCAAGATACACCTCAGCACAAAGGCTCCACCACAGCCATCAACCCAGCCAGCAAGGAGGTCTCGTGGAGGTCTCGTATAGCACTTGTACCCCCCACCTACACAGCACCATGCACCATCACCCCCACCTACACAAGACCTTGACACTGTCTTGACATTTATAATGAATAGTTGGTTGAAAGTTCTGATGTTCAATATTGTAAATAGTGAGATTTTCCAGTTTCTTATATGTATATAAATAGTTGGTTGAAAAAAACATATTTATAATAAATTGTTGGTTGAAAAAAAAAGTTTGAATACTCAATTTGTATTTGTACACATCACATGAACCTTGGTATGTAATATGAAGTCATCATTCAGTCCTAATGTATCTCAGTCCCTGCTGTGGTGAAAGTAGAGTGATAAACACCTATTTTACTAAAAATTCGAATTTAATTTTTTTCATTTTAGACATGAATAACACATTTATATACAGTGTAATTCAAATATTTCACTGCTTCTGTGATCCTAAGACTTTGGTAACCAAATCTAAAAGACCAAAACAATTCGATCACATGAGTAAATTTGTGTTTTCACAAGAGTTTTGAAGATTTTCCGAAAATCGGATGTCAAATTTTAAGCTTTTGAGCTACTTATCTCATCAAACAGTGCTCTAAGGTGAGTAATTTGCATATATAGCAATACCAGAGATTGTCCTGAACATTTTGATATGTAACACATGGGGTGCCATGTTAGAAGAAATACATTTAAAAGGTGATTTAAGAAAACATCTAAAAATCGAGAAAATACCCTTAGACTCCAGAGGGTTAACAGTTGCAGTTGAGCCTGTCATTGTGACAGGTCTCAACCTGGTGTCATGGTTCATGAGTACTAGGATACAATTATTAAGTTATCAAAGATGCAGCACTAATCCTCCGACTAGTACCCTTGTATTCCTTATAAAAATATCCTATCTCTTCAGATTTTTTTTTTGATTTTTATTTCCAAAAAGTAAAAAATGTTATGTATTTTTATTTATTTATTCATATATATATATTTTTGTATTAAAGATTTATTATTTTTTTTATTTTAAAATTGCACAATGTTTGGATTTTTGAAATATGAAAAAGAAATATTGTGAAAATCCAAATCTGGTATTTAATGTGTACCCTGAAATGCATATGATTATGCAAATTTCGTGACTTGTGTTAGCTTCAATATATCTGTGTTTGAATATTCTAGAGTCCAGCCTGAAAGACTATTATGTAAGGTCTCTTTTATCTTAAAAATAGAAACCACATGTGTTCTTTTAATAACACTCAAGATTAGACTCCAGGATATTACTGCTGATGTTATTATTGATACTCTGTTTCCCTATGGTGTAATCTCCAGCTTAAACCACTAGGGGCAGCTGCTGTAAAATAACACTTTCCCGTTCTTTTCAACCCGGCTGGTTTGATAAGTGGAGATGGCTTACCTACAGTATAGAGACTGACAGCGTTTTTTGTTTTGCATGCCTCCAGGCTGTGCAGAAAAAACTAATATCTTCAGAGTCAGACCATGGTGATAAGTTTTTTGTGGGGAGGGGATTTTCCAACTGGCAAAAAGCAACTGCTAAATTCAGTTTGCACGAGAAATCGCCTATACACACAGAGGCAATCAGGAAACTTTCTGGATTACAGCAAACTCCAATAACTGCACTTCTTTCAGATGGTGTAGTTAAAAGACAACAGACGGCAAGAAATGTCCTGGAGATTTTGTTCCGTTCGATTTCCTTTCTTGGAAGAAAGGGATTGCCATTTAGAGGAGACACAATGCGCGACGGCATTCTCTACGAGTTGATGTTGG
The DNA here is from genome assembly GCA_943591055.1 of Gobionotothen gibberifrons. Taxonomy (NCBI): domain Eukaryota; kingdom Metazoa; phylum Chordata; class Actinopteri; order Perciformes; family Nototheniidae; genus Gobionotothen; species Gobionotothen gibberifrons. Next base: position 739 of record CALSBZ010045623.1, on the reverse strand, counting down.
AAAGGACGTATAATTTACCCAAGGAAAGAGAATGCGTTATGAGGCGAGACAACTGGGTCAGCAACACCATACAAAATGAGATTATCTCCCAATTTGCGCATTCTGTTCAAAGGACAATTTCCCGTGCGTCTGGCTGTGAATTTTACGGACTAACAGCTCATGGTACAACCGATATCAGCACTGACGAGCAGTTTTCCTGCTGCCTTCAGTATGTGGACAAGGATCTGGAGACGCACTGTGACTTTTTAGGATTTTACAACTGCCCAGGCACTACAGCAGAGACACTTTTTACCTGTTTGAAAGACATTCTACTGAGACTGAACATTCCTATTGCTCATCTACAGGGGTATTGCTTTGATGGTGCCGCCAATATGTCAGGCCGTTTGTCCGGCGTTCAGGCCCGGCTGAAAGAAGCGAGCCCACACTCACTGTATGTACACTGTTGCAATCACGCCCTGGATCTTGTACTCCAGGAAGTTGCACGTGAGGTAAACCTGATTGCAGAAGGACTACATTTTGTGCAGAGTGTTGCTGTGATTATCAGAGAGTCGGCGAAACGCAAGCAATTGTTTGAATCACTATTTGGCTGTGAAGACGTCATTGTTAACATTCTGGGTTTATGCCCAACGCGATGGTGTGTGCGCACCAAAGCAATTCAGCGCTGTTGCGCATCATACTCTGTTTTACTGGCAACACTGGAGAGTTTGAAGGAGGACAGAAGTGTGAGAGTGGATACCAG
>CALSBZ010045617.1:0-22998 GCA_943591055.1 Gobionotothen gibberifrons | reverse complement strand
TAATAGCCTCCCTAATGCAAAATGACCTGCTCCATTGAAATCAGTTGCATTGACCCGAAGACACATTTTGAGTTTTATACACTGTTGGAAAGAGGAGATTATAGCTTTCTAATGATATCAGGATTGTTGTTGTACTCCAAATATTAAGCAAAATATGTCACGTTATATAATGACTGTCACCGAGTCATCATTTTGAGAAAAAGGCCTTCAAAGTTTCCTCCTCTCTGGAATCCATCGATCTGATTGATTATTAGCGGAGCAAATTATCAAAGTAGTAACGGAGGGAACATATTTTCGTTTGGATTACTGGTCTGGGGGGAGCTCGCGAGTGTGTGTGTGTGTATACGTGTGTGTGTTTGTGTAATTTAGCTTTGTGTGTATTGTGTTTGTTTCCCAGTGAAAACACTCACGAGAAACACCGGCTGTTGTTATGCCTGCTGTGACGTCAAGTTACTCCATTCTCCGCTTGTAATTATGCCAAAGCTTCAAAGCTGTATTTATCATCTGAATTAGGCGAAACAAGTTTAATATTCTGAAAGCCAAGACTTTGTTTTTTTGAAATCAGATGAAAACAAACTGTAACGGACCCTGCCGTGTTATCTATGATTACTATACGCCTTATATTCATAAATTCATCGGAGGGAGGGGAAGCGGCGCTGTGGAAGAGCGGAGTGGCGAGGGAGAGCTGTCATCTTCCCTTTACAAGCTTCAAACATGCCTGTAACTAATGAGATTGGATATAACAATCAACAATAACAAAATATACACAGCTAGATCAGATCGCGTTCTTTTTAGATGCGACTTTAGAGTCGAGGGGAATTATTGACCGGCATTCTTTCAATAGGATTTCACTTGTGATCTGATATGACAACTTGTGTAGTCGACAGTATGAAGTGATCACACCTTAAAACTGGTATGAAAACAACAGGAGAACGGGTCGTGCTGCTCCTCCAAACGGGCCATGAGAGCGAACGTATCTCCACGTTTGCCCGGGGAAAGTGGCGGGACATAAACAAAAGTGTGAGTCTCGTTTTGGTCACTTTGCTCGGCTCTAGTGATCTGAGCCAGCCTCCACACAGATCTGGTTCTTGATTCCAGTTCAGCAGTGCTCTGGTTCCTAACACGAACCAGTTTTGCTCATGGAAACAATGAAAGGACTGGAGAGCTATCGGGCACTAGCTCTGAACTGACCCTGGAACTGCTTTGGTGGAAAGGGCTGATAGAAATAGGAACAGATTCATCAATAACTGCAATAATCCTCAGGTGGATAATATCCTCACTCTCTCATGGAGGGTTCGATCACATGGGACACTTTATTCAAATCAGTCAGACCTTTATTCCTGATAGAAAGAGCACATATTTACGTGTTGTCCGCTTGGCAAACCTCCTCGGGCCCACACGCAGTGACATTAGAGATGACTGCAGACAGAGAACAGACTCCAGTAGAGCAGGGCCCTAAGTTGGGCATCTCTGAATCCGCCATTACAGCGCCACCTTGGAGGAGAATGGAGGTAATGATATTACACTTCAGTAAATACAGGCAGAATTTAAGATAGGGCAACAACAGACATGTTTTAATATCACATTTAACTTAGAGGATCCCTTTCTTTGGGAACCCCCAGACCAGCTTACCTGAGCCTCTGCATCCACTCACGTCTCGATAAGTATATGTTCCTAAAGGAGGCTTCCAGGTATCCATCACTGTGCCACCGACTATTGTAGACATTTCCTAGTAAAGGATTAAACAGAATATATTTGTTTGTATATTATTTATTTAACAGGGACATTGCACACTCAGAACCATTTCTGTAAATGTGCCAGTTAGCCAAGAGGCTCTTTTACATCTGTAGTCCCTGGACAGATGTTTGAACCTTAAAAACACATTTAAAATAACAAGTAAATACCATCAGTAAAAACAAAGGTAACCTCCACACTGAAGCAATGACTGAAAGTGTTCTCTAGATGCCACTTGTGATATATGTCCTCCGATGTTAGGACATGAAGTAACAGTGAGAGCAGTGGGGAGCTCCTTCATTATTCCAGATTGATATTTCTAATGACCTCCTTTGTCCACTTGAGGGCAGGAAGGAGCAGAAACACCAGCCCCTGGTGCTGTGAGTCCAGCCTGCCCCCGTTAGCTCTGCATGCTAGCAGCTACATGTGGTGTCACTGATAATAACTCTCTTTGTCTTCATGCTAACACATGATGCTGAGTGACTTCTGCTTCCTGAAACTCTAAGGCTGTGTATGACATTATCTCTGACACCTATCTCTGTTTAGAAGAGAAAATAAGAAGAGAGTTTAAAAACGAGAGGCTTAGAGGAGCAAACAGACTGCACTTGATCTTCTCCATTCACCTCTCCATGCTGAACTGAAAGCTTGTTCTGTATTCATATGAATGATGTCTGATGGTGATATAAGTCATAATGGATCACACACAGCCTCAGTTCTCATTCCTCAGGGTGGTTAGGGCACAGAAGTCTTCTCAGGGATCAGTTCTCATTCAGAGTGAGTGTGAGGAAGGCTGGAAGACAGCAGCTTTCTAACATAAAGGATTTAGGATATGAGTTTCCCTGGCACACAGAAACAAACAGGAAAACATTGCATTGGTATCGGGACCTGACACATTGTAACTCTAAACATCGGTGAGGCTGAAGGGTTAGGGTTAGCTAACAGCCTCATGTCATACTTACTAAACTATCAGAATACGGACGGGCAGCAGCATGAGTTGTCTGGCAAGCAGCTTGGAAACCATGATTGATGAATACCCAATTCATCTGAAAGCAGGAACAGAGAGAGAAATATTAGGAAATACTTCCAACATTTTACAAATAAACTTTGATTTGAAGTTGTCTTTGCCACACAATGTCTTTGAAATGTTCATGTTGTACAAACAGCTGGAGAGCCAGTCAGTGTGTAACAGGGATCGGATCAGGACTCACATCATATATACCACGACTGAGGAACTGGAAATGAATTTTACCCTGCCCCAGGGTGTTAATGTTAACAAGATCAGGGTCAGGGATAAATGATGTCTTTTCAAAAAAGTAGTTCAGTTGGTCTGAAGTCACCCCGTCGCTGGTCACCACACAGTCAATGTCATCCTCAGATTGGTCATTTTTGAAACAAGCTTCAACCTTATTGCCCATCTTCACCTGCAAAAACAAAAAAGGAACAACAATATGAATGCTTTCACTGCAAAACAGCATAGTTTCCTCTCCTCAAATGTCTGAGCTCCAAGGTGTGCTTTTAGCTACGGAGAAAAAAGATAGGATCAGTGATGAGATCAAAACCTTTCCCTCACTTTGGAAAAAACCTTTCTACAAGCCACTGTCCAACAAGTCTTTATGTCTCCTTTCATACAGAGACACATGTGGAATCAAAGAGACGCGTCCAGCTGCTCCAAACCACTTCCTGTTGGCTCTAGTAATGATCTGTCCCTACTCCACTGAACTGATCTGATCAGTGCCTGACCCCATAGACCCCAGAGGGAAATGTTACGCTCACTTTCCAGCTCAGGACCAGACTCACAGTGATGCATTATGGGACCAAGCCTGTCTCAGTGTGTCTGATACTGAATAATATGAGGGGACACTTTTATAATACCCAAAATAAAAAAGCACACACTTTAAACTTTGTGTGTAATACTCAATTCATTCTCTGCCTTTAGCAACATGTCATTATTCATTTGCTCCCATATTTACAGGCTGACACGCTGAAAGGTAACAAACCGCTTACATCTATATATAAATAAGATCAAGACAAAAACACTGGGGACTGATTCTGACAACACATTCTCACTCCCAACTCGGCCTATGTTGACGTTATGTCAGGGTCCCTGTCGTCACTTTCCAACGCAAGGGGGGCCCTTTAGCGTCGAGTTTCAACTATCAGGGCGTCCCATTGACTTGCATAGAGCTCCCTGAACGTTGGTAATAGACAAGTTGGGATCACGGAGAAAGGCTCTCCACAGATCCATTCTCACAGCGTTTATCAACCTTTTCTCAATATCAAGCCACACTTATTGTTTTTACTTCTTTATTTTAATTGAATAATGTAGGACTTTTGTTGCCGTCAGTTATGGGGAGAGTAGGGGCTCAGAATACTGAAATCTGTATTGTTTCATCGTTTTTTCCTTCTAATTTTGTATTCTTTTCTAAACACTGTTATTTACTCAACAATAAGACATGATTATCCTTGTGTTTATTTATTTGTTTGATTAATAAACACAAGTTGGAGTCCGTCAGGACCGAGGGTCGGATCAGCTCATAGTAGTTGCTTTAGAGAATTTCACACCCGGAAGTAAGTATTCTCTCCGCTTCGCTTGACAAACCCCGTGATAGTCCTCAAGCCCTGTGATTGGATGTTTGAATGTGCGCCGAGGGTTACGCCGAGCGTTGAACAGCACTTGAAATGGGATGGAACCACGGCAGACTGTCCAAAACTGGATTTGAACGGGTCCACCCCGTCCCCCCCCTCCTGTTGTTCATTGATAAGCCTGAAACATGCACTTGTCAAGGTTCAGAGGCACATTTAGCAAATATGGCAGTAGCCATCGATCATCTTAAGATAAGATATACTTTATTGATCCCAAGTTGGAAACATTTGCGTTACATCAGCATGTGTATTTCTAAATCATTTAGTATAATCACACAAATTCTGTGTTTTATATTTAATAATTCTGTGTTCTTTATTTATTGAATGTTCAATACCTGACAAGGTCGGAGATGAAAAACTTGGGTCGCAGGTTCCTCAACAGTGCATTAAAAGACATCTATCAATATGTGTGTATACCTCTACCATTAAACTGTCGTATTCTGCACATTTCTTATACTATCTACATACATCTTATAAGAGTATAATACATATAATATCAGTTAAAATAAGTGCTTAAACATACAATAGTTAACATTGCAGGAAAGTAATATATTAGTACTTTGTCAGGCTTAATATTTGTACCCCCAAAGTCTTATTCAAAATAAGACCTTAACCTAAAGTATTCTTTCATTTTAAATAAAGCCTTATTAGTTTGTCTGTCTGTGTCTCCTATTAATATCTAATAATTCAAATAATAAAATTCAATAACGTGCTTGAACCACTAGGTGTCCCTTTCTATCAGCTGTGCACCGTTATGGTGTAAATACAGCCTATCTACCGATTGGATCAAATATAAAAGTCAGCCGAATTAGTATTGACACTGCAAGGAGACGTATTGCGTGAAGAGAAATTGAAGATGTTGTTTAATTGCTGATATATTTATGATCCACGTCACATATTCAGTTTCAGCGGCAGTTGTTCCTGCCATTATGTGATGACTTCCAAAGAGAAAAGCAAGCACACTCGGAATAAAGTATTAGGCTATTTTATTTTTGTACATTTTTTTCGGATTTCACATCACATAAACACCATATCCCAACGGGCATTGCGGCTAAAACATCCAATCACAGAGCTTGAGGACTAATCACGGGGTTTGAGCAAAGCGGAGAGAATACATACTTCCGGGTGTAAAATTCTCTTAAGCAACTACTATGAGCTGCTCCGACCCTCGGTCCTGACGGACTCCAAAAGTCTGACATTATACAATCAAACAAATAAATAAACACAAGGATAATTGTGTCTTATTGTTGAGTAAATAACACTGTTTAGAAAAGAATACAAAATTAGAAGGAAAAAACGATGAAACAATACAGATTTCAGTATTCTAAGCCCCTACTCTCCCCATAACTGATGTTGTTTTCTGTGTAATTTAGACAGTGCAGGTGTTCAGATGAGGTTTTCTCTGGTGTTTGTTTCCAAGTGGAGATAAACACTCTTATTAATTCATTTAAGTGAATGATGTGGGGTTAAAGTAACAAGTTATCCTTTTTAATTAAAACATAGTTTGTGGTGCTATTACTATTATTATTGAGAATGCAGTGAGGCCTGCAAAATGTTTGTAATTTGTGTAGCATGTGAGCTAACTTTTCTTTGTCCTTTGTGTTTTGAAGGTTTTCAACCTGATGAATTCTTGGAGCTGTCTTGAATAAGTAAAGACAAAAAGAACAAATTCGAGTTGTCCAAAGCGTCCTCTGTTGCCCTCTAGCCTCTCAAGTCAGGCTAAATCACTGATACAGGCCCAAAACCTGAAGGACTTGACAGTGTGTGTGCTGGATGATCACAGGAAACACAGGCAGGGGTTCATTGTACTCACGTATAACCATGTGTATGTTTTTCCATAGAAAGTGATGGGAACGTTGCTGATGTTGATGTTGATGTTTCCACGAGGACGATCCACAGTACCACTGGCAGAGAGCTCCATCTGGCTGGCAGCAACTGCAGAGTTCCAGGAGAAACACATCCATCAAGAACAACCTGAACACTCATCGTTCCCTGAAGTCTCTCTGACTTGAAGTGACACTCATCAGTGCAATGAGTCAATAATGATATACTTATTTATTCTGTAAAACATGTGCTCCTTCAGGGTGAATGTATACAGGGTATCTGGGTTCTGTGCCATTCATAAATACAAGAGGAAGGCTAACCCCCTCATTAACTGAAGCCATCAACATGTTGAATAAGAGCTACCCGTTCAGATTTATATTGATTTCATGGATGAGCACATGTTTTAAAAGTCTATCATTCAAACATTATCTTGTTCTATTTGCACAAAGAAGACAGTAGAGTAGTGTGGGGCTATTACACACTCGCAGTGACTCTATGCACAGAGGACTTGACTTTGAAACGCATCCATAATGCCTTTAAAACACATGTTGTTTGTCACAGTGAAGCCTGCGATGCTGCTTACCTGCCAGCAGGAGGAGCAGCTTCATGACTCTGCACAGAGGAAGAGGCACACACACCGGGTTAACGCACGATAACACACAATAACAGCGTACACAATGAAGGGTCCTCGGCAGGAAGTGGTTCATACACTTCCTGAAGATTAAAAACAATGTTCTCTATCTAAACCCGTCAAATGCTCCCTGACTGATTCCCTGATGTCACCAGTTTAGTGATGCAAAGAGGCTGTGAGCTAAACTGAGACATTGAGATAAGAAGACGTACTGGTGGTATGTAACTGAACACATATCTGGAAATCATTTTCCTCAGCTTCACTATTGCCATCCAATGAACACACTTTCTCACGTAATGTAAAGAACGGCCTAACTCTGTCAGGGGCAGCACTGTGCACGAGTAACTTCAGGAGTAATGCCAATTCCACCGTGATGTGTAGATGTAACTTTCTTTCTGTGTCGTTAGCGTTAATAGTTATACAATCAGTGTGTTTCTGTTTCAATTCTTTACAAAGGCACACAGTTGTTACAAGAGCACACAACATTTATATCCTATTGATAATGCTCTCAAAGTGCTTCAGATAAATGAACACTTTTAGATGTATAAAATATAACAATACACAAGTGATGTGTGACATCATGTTTTAGACAGTTAGGCTAAAACATTTAATCATGTATTCACAATAATCATATGGAGGTACCTACTTAAATCATTGTCTTACTCCTGCATGAAATGTTTAAAGTGCATTTTGTTCATTTATTGAAATGAACCTAGCAATAAAGCCAGGCTACATGCTACAGCAGATCAATTGAGTTGTTCTTGTAAATGTTTTGTTCATATTTTGATTGTAATTGTCACCTCTGAAACCTTGGGATTCAATAGCCGTAAAGCACTGCTGCCGTATTTAAGATCAATCGATCATGGCGACCTCCAATATGACATAGAATTCAGCAACAGAGTTACCTGGGTGCGACTTACCTGTTGTTCTCTGTGGCGTTTTGCAAGACTCCGTCAGGGATTGATCCTCAACCAAGGAACAGGACTCTGGAATCAAAACTGGACTCAGGACTCAAGCTATGGGAACAGGTTACATTGCCGTCTGAATTGTCATCTATCCGACAATAATCAGAAGGGCTACATGGACTTTAGTGTCCTCTCACAAATGTCAACAGGTAGTTTTATTAAAGTTTTATTAAATGTTTTACTCACCGTGAGTTAGCAAACGATCGTCCTCCGTGGCTTGCTAAACAAGCTGGAGAGTTCAAGTTCGAACTGGGTTCAAAGAGGAACTGCTCTCCGATGTTCTTCAGCCTTCTTTTATCCTCTTCTTTCCCGCGGCTTGTCACATGGTTTGACACGTGGTTTGTCACATCCTGTGCGTGCAAGCTGGTGCGTTTAGAGGTGTCCTTCTTCATTGCTGTTAACTGTTCACTTCCCGCAAGGAAATACATAACAGATGTTCTCCTCGAAAGGGGAAGTGCATAGAAAGTTAATCTCCTCGAAAGAGGAAGTGCGTACTACAGTATAGGTCTTTATGAGTTCCAATGTTTTTAAGGATTTTTGTTATACATCCTGTTTATATTGCTAAAGCGTTAAACTATACGATACATGACTATGGCATTCAGAGTTTTAACACCGTTTTTAGCATATTTAAGCTTTATATAATAAAATACATTGTTCCATTTTCTTCCTTTCTTCAACAATAATGTGTAGTCGACAATAAAAAAAAAGAAATAACACATGTATCCATAAACTGTGAGGTATTACACCATAATGCTTGTGTTATGTTCACATTTCGCACCCTTTGGTAATGTTCGGGTCAAATTGACCCGGGACATATTTCAGGGTTTAAAAAAATTACAGAACTAAATTCAACATGCACAATTCCTTATATATATTGTCTTTAACTCATTCCCCAACAATATAAATGAAATATATGATTAGTTTTTGAAAATACTCTTTGCTAGATCAAATTTAACAATGGAAGTGTCCATCGTTCTTTGTGATAAAAATGTAATTTATGTAAAAAAAAAAAAGACACTGTAATAAAGAATAGGTTTACATTTTGCTCATGCTTTTCTAGGACTAATGTAAATGAAACATTTTTTCATTAATGTTTATTATTTTATTCATATAATAATCAAAGCCCTGAAGGAAATAAAGCAATTTAGCAGCAATTGGAACACAAGAACCACAAATCCAAAAGTATTTGGCTGTGAAATAGAGAGAGAATGAAACATCCATATAAATGACATAGAACAGATATAAACACAAAGCAAATAAAAACAATTAACAGTCACTATTCATAAAATACAGTATATCCGAAAAATATATTGATGAAGTTGTCACGATTCTTATGTTATGTCACGTTTTTAGTTTTGTATGTCTAGGTTTGGGTTTATTTTGCTGTTCGGTTCTCCCTGTCATGTTTTCCTCCTTGTGTATTGTCTGGTCCCTCTCCCTGTGTTTTTCCTCCTGTCGTTAGTTTCCCTGGTGTGTCTAATTGTCTGATTGTGTTCACCTGTGGCCCTTGGGTTTCTCCTCCCCTGCCCGGCTGTTTCTCGTCTTGTGATTACCCCTCCCTGTATTTAGTCTTGTCTCTTCCTGTGTTCGGTGTTGGTTCATTGTTTGTCTTTGCCTTTCCTGTCACCCTCCATGTTGGTCACGGCCAGTTTTGTTTGTTAATGCTACCTGGTGCTACTTTTTCGTGCCATGTTCTAGTTCATCAGCTTTTAAATAAAGCTGGTTTTTGTTTCTAGACCTTTTACCTTTTTATAGTCTGCATTTGGGTCCTACCTTTTCCGCAAACCGTAACAGAATGAACCGACCAACTGTGGACTCAGCAGACTCAGATTATTTTTGCTCTACAGGCGGAATGTCTTGGGTACTCTCTGGAGTACATTTTTTATACTTGGAATGGCGGCTCATCTAGACGGGGTAGAAAGGCTGCGTTGAAGGAGGCACGTCAGGAGGTTGCTCGCAAGCCCTGGCTCAGGAGCATGTTGCCTGAGTGGCTACAACTTTTCACAAGTTGTCCTGAGGACTTGTCCGAAGCCTCTAACCCTTTCCTGGGGTATGACCAGGCCTTGGGAGGCCCACGGATCCTCCAAAGAATCTCTAGGAGACTAAAGACCAAGATTCTTCCAGGCTTCAGTTCCGGTTCCCACAGCCATAGTACCAGCTCCAGAACCGGCCCATTCAGCCATGGTTCCGGCTCAAGTACCGGACCCAGCAGCCATGGTCCCGACTCCGGCTCCTCGTCACCTGTTGGCTCTCCGGCCGACGCCAGCTCCCGTGTCCTGTCGGCGTACCGACCGTCTCAAGTTACCTCTCGAGTCCCCTCTCGAGTTCCCTCTCGAGTCTCTTCTCAAGTCCCTACTCAAGTGCCGTTGGAGGTTCCGCTGGGGGTCCTGCCAACTCCATGTCCTGTCCCGTTGGGGGTCCCGCCGACTACTCTTATGCCGGGGGTCCTGCCAACCCTATGTCCTGTGCCGTTGGAGGCCCCGCCAACTACTCTTCTGCCGGGGGTCCTGCCAACCCTATGTCCTGTGCCTCTGGGGGTCCCGCCGACAACTCTTCTGCCGGGGATCCTGCCAACCCTATGTCCTGTCCCATTGGAGGTCCCGCCATCACCTGTCTCGCCCGGGGGTCCTGCAAACTCCTTGTCCTCTTCCGTGGGGGATCTTGCCGACACCTGTCCCACCGGCTCCGGTTCCTGTCCGGTCGACACCGGATCGACACCGGGTCTTCGCCCTCGAGCCCGGCCCCCAGAGAGCCGCGGTCTTCGCCCTGGAGCCCGGCCCCCTGACTTTCCCGGCCGCGGTCCTCGCCCTCGGGCCCGGCCCCCTGACTCTTCCTGCCGCTGCCTTCGCCCTCATGTTCGGCCACCTGAGTTCGCCCGCTGTGGCTTTCGCCCCTCCATGGACTCTGCCTTGCCCCCGGGCCGTCCGCCCGAGTCCCTCCTCCGGACCCCCTCCACCCACCCTTTTGGCCCTAGTAATACCTTTTACCTTTTTATAGTCTGCATTTGGGTCCTACCTTTTCCGCAAACCGTAACAGAAGTGACGCTGCAGAATATCATGTGAGTCAATGGGCAAGTCCGTTTAGAAACACATGATGTACTGAACTTCTTCGTGTGTATAGCACAGATGTCCTTGTTGCAGTTGCTGCATGTAGTCTGTGTCTTAGAGTCCTTTGAGGGTCCACAGACCTCACAGCTGGCTGTGGGGGTCTTCCAGAAGCTGACTGTGGGGGTCTTCTTGCGGCTGGCTGTGGGGGCCTTCCAGCAGCTGGCTCTGAGTCAAGTTCATCTTCCAATTTGCTGTCAAATTCTGAGTTTACCTCCACATTATCCTCATCTTCAGAAATGTCTTCCTGTTCCACTTCACGTGTTCTTCTAATGAATTCCACTCACTCTCAACCATTATTAGCTCCAAGGCTCTGAGCAGAATATCTTTTGGCCATTTTGCTGGTAGATAATTGTAGCTCTGAACTACACGGTAATGTGAGGTTATGTCTCCCTCCTCCGGCGTGCAGGTGCGAGGGGGAAAGTGCGAGAAAATGTAAAATGTTTATACCTTTCTGGAAGATCTAAAATGTTTATAATGTTCTAGGATAGTTTTGTGAACACACTACAAAGGGTAAAGATCAAGGGAAACCAGGAACAAACAGCTTCTCGATGCATACGTGTGTGTGTGTGTGTGTGTGTGTGTGTGTGTGTGTGTGTGTGTGTGTCCTGGTATTGCATCAGATTGACCCGAACCTCTTATGAAGGACATAAATGCGGGTGGGCATTTATTCATACAGTAAGTGGAAAAAAATAAAAACAATTCCACATGTCCTTCATAATAAATAAGCACCGGCCATTGAGTTTCAGGTTGAACTAAAATATCCGTATATATTTGTATTCATTGAAAATGGAAATCGGGTCAATTTGACCCGAACACCACACAGGTCCTGGATTAGAATGGCATTGTGATAACAGAGTGACATTACTGATGGATAGAAAGAGGAAGTAGCCCTCTTCGGATCACAGCTTTGAGAGGTCGCCGTGACTTCCGTAAATATTAGTCTTGGCAAATATGGAGAGGTTGTTTATCATACGGATCTATCGTTACCCTGATTTTAAGATCTGTCCAGTGTTTCTGCTTTATTCATTTCATGAGCACTGCTGATAAAATGTCCCACGATCACTTCCTCTACTTTTGTGTCTCGAGTGCCGGTGTTCTCACACACAAGCATACGCACACTCGCACTAACAAAAACACACACACACACACACAAAGCGGAGCAAAGCAGAAACAGAAACATGTATTTTTCTAGGCAAAACACACACTGACTGACTTCCCACGGACAATATGTTAACAGCAGGCTCTAAATACCCGACTGATGCACCTCACGTCTTCAAGACGTTGCTAAAAACATCGCAGGAGAACGACCCCTCAGGCTCTCCCTCACAGAGCTGAACTGACCAATCAGAATATGGGTCCCGCCTGCTTCATTTGCATATGGCTCACTAGTGAACGTGTATGGCCTTCACGTTCACTAGTGAGCCATATGAACTGCAACTAGTTAACTAGTGGATGCATATTGCAGCCTACATGTTAACTAGTGAAGGCAAAATGTTCACTAGTTAACTAGTTGAAGCCTGTTTTGGTCTTCCAAGCTGACTAGTGAGGCTCAAAATGTGCACTAGTTAACTAGTGAGGTCCAAATTGTCTACTAGTGTCTTTATGCTAAAAAAAAACGGATAGAAAACCTCCATACCCAAATTAGTGGAAAAACTGGGCATGGCCACTGATGTACAGGACTGGACATATTCTATTGGCTATGGCGACACACCTTCCCATGTTTGTGTAAAAAAAGGACATGCAGAAATTGCAAAATATTATTCTCAGCTATGACATAACCACCTTTTTGAGGCCTCAATGTATTTCTCCTTAAGTCAGGAGCCCCCCTCCCTGTGTACTGCTGTGAGGGGAGAGGGAAGAAACGGCCTTCTCCCTTATCAGTGACACCCATAAATCATTATAGGTCTTACACTCAACTGCACAAACCACTTTGTTTATACCGTAAATATAGAAAAACATAACATATGAAACATTTTCATTGTGAGTTATACAAGAATATAATTGATTATACTTGATTATAATTTACTTTTCGTTTGAAGTATTCAACATACTATGAAGATCTCAACAGTCTCCTCCACTTTTAAAACATTAGCCGTGTTTCCATTCAACATTAAAGGTCCCCTCATCCTCCTCTTCATCAATATATCACAGATCTCAGATATAGAGAGGCGAAGTCCCTCCCCTTCCGAGGGAGCTCGTGGGACCCCGGAAGCGGAAAAATATACATTGACGTCAATGGAGAAAATGGAGAGGAAAAGGTTATCTTTTGATCCCGTTTGAATTGTGCCACGAATTACACATATGATGTTTGTCAATCTTAAACAATCCTTTCCATGTAAAGAAAGTCACAGTTTGTTGTAAAACTGTTGAAATATAAGACTATGAAAAATACGCAACTAGAAAGACTACAAATCCCAGAGTCGCGTAAGTGATGTCACCATTGTTTTCCTCCACCAAGAGAGAGCTAATATCAGCGCGATATATCGTCTATCTATATGGCGCTGGCTAAGATAAGATAACTTTAACAAGATGCCTGTGTGCTTAGTACCAGGTTGTTATCATACCAGCAATGGGTCTTGCTCGTTCTTTCGCCTCCCGTCTGATGAAAGGAACAGGAGTGGCTGGATCAAGTTAGCTACCTAGCTAGTAGCAAGCACGTTAGTTAGCATTACACCCGTGTCATTTGTATTAGCCTTAACATTAAGTAACCCAACATGTTAAACAGTAAGAGTAGTAGGCTAGTCATATTTCGTGAACCCTTTGAAGAGTGCTGTCACAGCGGTGTGATCATTCTATAATACACAACTTAAGCCCGGGGGAGAAATGCTAACGGTAACGCTAGCATTGGCGATTTATTTTTTTCTACGTCATGCTATCTGCACAAATGGTTGACATTAAACATTAAAAAGACCAGGCAGTTCAGAGAGAATCAAAGGAAGACAGGCAGCTTTGCATGACATTCTTCTGGACGTGTTTCATTGTGGTGATAGTGAGTGTAGTCAATCCTTTTGTTGACAAGACAGACGGACATCTTGGTGACGTGTGTTGTTCTGCCCTACCGGAGATGTAGTTCACTGAGCAGTTTCACACAACAAATGTGTAACTTCATAGTTTCACGACACATTTTTATTTTTTTGACTTGCAAAATGTTCTTTTAAATTGACAAACATCATATGTGTAATTCGTGGCACAATTCAAACGGGATCAAAAGATAACCTTTTCCTCTCCATTTTCTCCATTGACTTCAATGTATATTTTCCCGCTTCCGGGGTCCCATGGAGCTCCACTGGAAGGGGAGGGACTTCGCCTCTCTATATCCAGAGCCTGTCTCTGATTGGCTGAGGAGGAGCCCCTCCCCACGCCCCTCTGAGAGATATTTGGTTACAAAGAAGTGGTGCTCTAGAAGGAGATTCAGGTGATAAGGGGGGGGGGGGGTGGGTACCTTGGTTGCTGATTGGCTAGTGGTACTTCTAATTTTGCACAACCCAAATAAAGTGTTCAGAGACTTTTAACACATATTTATGAATAAAAGTTTTAAATAATCGGGGACCTTTAAGACGTCCTGGATGAATGTAAACGTATTCTATTTGTATTATTATTGTTCTTTTCTCTGCTGTCTGTGTTTAAATATGTTCCTCTGTGTTTCCTTGTAAATTATTTTTTACGGTTTTTTTAACTGTTTATTCATTTATTTATTATTATTTGCTAATTTATTAAATGTGTACAAGGAGGATCTTAGAGGGTTTAATTGTTGTGATTAAAGATGCTTTTATAAAGCTTTGGTGTAACACCAGGGGGACCCAGCAGGGGGCAGCACCTCCTCACAAAGCAACAGGAACACATTGGGAGGTTTTCAGTTATTTATTTAAAATAGAAGAAGTCTTTAATGATCCTTAAACAGAATCTTATTCAAGTTAAAATACTGGAATGATACTCTGTCTTTACTAAGTGTGATATTGAATGGTTTAGATTTATTTAAACTTATTATAAAAGCAGAATGAATGTGGTATTAGAGTTAAAAAAGAATGGTTGAGTGATGTAATCCCGGTTCCTCCACTAGAGGTCCTCACAGTGTCTCTCACACACACACACACACACACACACACACACACACACACACACACACAGTACGTTGTATTGATGTTCCTAATTGTTTAAAGCTCCGTACTAGTTGTATTAATGTTTTAAAAATTCAAAATAAATAGCAGTCACAGAAACGAGGGAGAAATAGAAATAATAAAGTGTCTTGTTTTTTATTTCCAGTAACAATTCTGTACTTTCTCTCTGATGGCACAAAGCACATTTATATTAAACATAAAATTACCAACCAGTGAATAATTGGGGCGAAAGAGGAAAGAAACCTCAGCATAGAAACTGTACGGTGTGGTGACCACGTAATTATGCACTGGTTCATAATCCACACATGGAACTATAGTAGGTGTATTGTTTCCACACGGACATTGTTATGTGTTGCCACTATATGTATTGTGTGCCCTACTGAGTTCGCTCTCTTCTTCCAGCACTGCAGCGGGACAACACGTCCTTTTCTGCGCTGTAATAAATCACTCTTTTACACCTCAATTGCACCGCCTCATGACTCCATATCCTTCGGCACTACAACGTATTCATTATAAACTCAACCAAAAGCTCCACATCTGACCGTTTATTTTGAATCATGTTGAAACAATGCATCAAATATATATATTGTTTTTCTTTTCATTGCTATTGTTTGATTCAGATATATTTTAATAGCTATATTTTTTATTTGCATTTGTATTTAATTCCTCTCATTTTCTCATATTTTAGATTTTCCTTTATTTAATGTTCCTTTTCTTTGTTTAAGTTATTTTCATATCTTATTGTTCACAACAACACCAAACCAGATTCCCTAAATATAAAACCAGATTCTGAGTTTGTGTTTTTGTAATAATGTCGTAATAATGACGTCATGCATCACCGGCTATATTTCAACTACAAATCATGCCGTTACTGCTGCTGTTGTTCTTGGAAATACTTCCTCTGCAATATCTCTCTGGGCCGTAAATCAGTACTTATGTTATTATAATGTCATTTCAAGTTTTTTTTTCAGTTCAAACTTTGACGCATACGGTCACCTGAGTGGACATATACAGCTATTGTTTTCTAAATTTGAAAAAACTAGATAAAAAGAAAGTTAAAATGTTGTTTGTCGTGAGAGCAATGAGTCCTGAGGTTTCATCGTTCCTGCATGAAGGTTTGAAGCGTCTCTTTCCTGCTGGTGTTTCTGAGCTCTTTGCGACGCGCTGAGTTCAAACAGCGGTTATGTAATTCCATTTTCCCAAAGCGAAAGAGAGCAGATTAGGATGTTCAGATAATCTGCAGCTCAGCGTCAGCGTGACGCACTCGCTCAGGGCGGGGGGTCCGAGACCTGCAGGACATAGAGAGGGACATTAGAGGAGACATGTTGTTTATAGGATCTGTTCAAACACCTCGGTATTGTTTCATCCGTTCAAACTCATCTCCCTGTTTGCATTTCTGAAATATCATCTTTATCTTTCAAAGTCATCTTAATCTAAATGTCCATAGGTCCATTTCTGATCATACTTAACTAAAGATTAGCTTCTTTAGGATTCATCTACAGATGACTGCTTGGTGTTCAAATCATCTGTGTCTGTAGATCTCTCCTAAATTCACCAACCGTAAGAATTACATAATGCCTCATTTGCATATTTATGTGTGCATCACTCTTTAGTGTCCCCTGGTCTCCCAGCTGTGTGCATCACTCTTTAGTGTCCCCTGGTCTCCCAGATGTGTGCGTCACTCTTTAGTGTCCCCTAGTCTCCCAGCTGTGTGCGTCATTCTTTAGTGTCCCCTGGTCTCCCAGCTGTGTGCGTCACTCTTTAGTGTCCCCTGGTCTCCCAGCTGTGTGCGTCACTCTTTAGTGTCCCCTGGTCTCCCAGCTGTGTGCGTCACTCTTTAGTGTCCCCTGGTCTCCCAGCTGTGTGTAATGTAATGTAATGTGTGTCACTCTTTAGTGTCCCCTGGTCTCCCAGCTGTGTGTGTCACTCTTTAGTGTCCCCTGGTCTCTTCTTCAGCGTTTGGTTTCTGCAGCTTTTAGTGCTGCTCAAGTTGCTGAATGTCCTCTAAACGCTGCACGTGTTGTCAAGTTGCTGGAGATGTTTCTACATGTGGAACCTTTGTGTTTTTATATCTGCATCCTCTCTGAAGCTGCTTGTCCTGATGGAGGAGGTGTGGGTCAAACTGTAACCTCAGAAGCTTCTTTTTGTGTGTGTTTCTATTCATGCACGTAATCTGTTTCAAACTGGTTGAACTATCAGAAGCACTCTGATTCGGTCGATGCTCCCCGGAGTCTGGATGTCTCTGACGTCACAGACGGACATCTCGTTTCTCTCAGATCTTCTTGCGTGCCGCTGTCTGAACACGAAACAAATCTGTTGACGACCTGCAGCTTACGTAACCTTCCCCGCGGACAAAAAAGCAGCCCAGGGCAAAAACAAACACATAATGCATGCTCCTAATACCCTGCACCACATAATCCACTAACATGGAATATGGAGGGGGGATGGATATTTGTGCAATTCATATTATGGACGTGTGCTAGCTGGTTTTCTTTTTATGTAAGAGGATTTGTCTCGGGTGGCACGAGTCGCCCAAACGCTCATCGGTCCAACGAGCCAATGAGAGGCCGCGGACGCTTTGACGTACATAACGAGAGTCTTTTGGGCCGGGGGGGATTTGGTCGCTTCAGGAAGGACGAGAGATTAAAGCAGTTTGCCATTTTGTGCACAAAGAAAATCAAAGAAAGATGAATCTGTTCGGCAACGGGGCGTTCAAGCATTAAACATTTAGACTCGTCATTGTTCCCAAAATGTAGAAGGTCTCTAGCCTTCCCAAATCTGTAAATGTCCCTTTAACAAAAGACGAATGAACTGTTTACTCCCATCTTCTTTTTGTCTGTGTGCTTTTTCATCCATGTATTTGACCGTCTGCAAACTCAAACACACAAACCGCGAATAAAAACACAAAAATGCAAATATCCAATATTTTATGTAACCTGGAGGTTTGTAGCTTCACCAAATACATAAATACTTGAAACATATATGGTTGCTCTCACAAATAACCCCATGATGTTTGAAGTAATAACTCAAATTATGACAAAAATACAAATTAGATCACGAATATCTGAGCCCTCCTGCTTTCCCTAAACAAGAAAATAACAGTACGTGTATATACAGTACATCAACTGGTTTTTAAAATGATTAAAAAACATCCATCTTCAGGAAGCAGTTTCAGAGGAGGGTCCCAAACCTCCCTTCCCCCCCAATAACAAGTCCTTCAGATGCAGAACACCCTCCGGAGGAAAACATCCTGTTCTTGGATAATAAGAGAGGGTTGGAACGGAGATTAATAAACATTGTTTTTGATTTAGAGCTGGTCTCTTTGCCTCCGAGCCATCAGATGGTGTTGCTGCCAGGTGTCACTGTCTTGATTCTCCCTTCAGATAGTACCGTGTGCTTTTTGTGGTTCGAGGTCAAACGCTAGCTTAGCCAATGGTCAAATGTGTTAAAACTCTGCTGACCACTCAGAACTACGTGCACGGACTATTTTCAGACAGCCGAGCTACGACCAATAAGTCAGGTGTTGTGTTTTATGTGATTTGATTGCAGTCTGCTTCGTGCCGATTGGCTGAAAATACTGCTTGATGTGAGGGTAACTATCGGCAGAAAACAAAATGCTAAGTTAGTTGACACACCTTGGCAACAAAGCATACATCAGCTTATCTGTTGAAGACGTACGTTAGCTTGTTGGCTAGTTGTTAGCTTGTTTGCGAGTCTTCTATATGAATCACCCCAGCTTCACATTATCACTTCTCTTCTCACCTCCTGCATTGAAACCTAGTCTTTGCACACTTGACGCAGCCTGACAGACTCGCTTCCTCACATGGCTCTGTTTTGTGTTTTATGGTTTTATACATTACTTGAGCTCATGTCCTTTCCTAGCACGCGTCCATGTTGGTGCGAGCTGTGATTATTGACCATAACATCTTCTGTTCTTTAACCCAGCATGTTCTCATCCACCATCTGATGCACTACCACCCCTCTTCAGCAGCAGCTCCGTCCCAGTTAGCTTAACACTTTGTAATACAAACACTAATGTGAGTCCAAATGTCTTTCCATTCCCTGCATGCAATCAGACGTGCTGTTGTCCTCTCCGTCTGATAAGGAACAGGACCCTGAACGCATCGTTCAGTCAGTGGAGGATGTCTTTAGTGGGTTGTGTTGAAGTCCCTCGGGCTGAAGATGCTGCAGGAGATGGCGGGAAGTTGGAGTGATTCTTGGAGTTCCTGGGAAAACATAAACAAAAAAACATGAGCAAAACACGTGCAATTATTGTGATATTGTCCTGTTCTGTTTTCCATTAGTTTGAGAGCGTGCTGAGCGCCCTCAAGCAAATGCTCAAGCACAAGACGTTTCTGACAAAAGACATAAAGCTTTGGACATTTTTAAATGACAACTTTAGACGATCATTCACCTCTAAATATTTAACTCTTAAGAGCTAATGCTAACGGCATGGCTCTAGGGTTGGGATGTTGATTCGTTAGTTGTCGATCACCGGTCATCGTCAGTCTGGCCTGAGGGTCCATTATTTCAAAAACTCAACATATGGATATATGTCGTACTAAACAAAAAGCCCATTAGTCTAACGGACCTTTATCCTGAAAGCAAAAGCCTCTGATAATCCTCTCTGGAGTTGGAGTTCAGTACTTTCCAGACTCACTGCGTGACTCATAAAGCTCTTCTGTGTAACTTAGTTTAAATACAAAAAAAGTGTTTTGTGGGATAAAAGTCTGCCGGACTATTTCAACGATTGGGTCCTGGGAATATTGATCCATTGGACCATTGGCGCCTTCGGTCAAGACTGAAATATCTCAACAAATATATGATGTATTGGCATGACATTTGGTACGGACATCCTTCCTCCCTAGAGGATGAGTCCTACTGACTTCAGTGATCCTTTCCCTCACACTGGGATAAATAACTAACGAGTTTCCCGTCGGCCTCAGTCGTTGAATTCCCCTCGTTACGATATGAAACATTTCTCTATATGAGATCAACAGATGTGTTGTGGTGTCAGGGATGGACTTCCCGGTAAACAAACATCAGCTGAGATTTTTTATCAGCTTTTTTTGACACCGTCCCACAAATCTCCGTTAACGGCAACATCTGCCGTCTGTAACCCTTAACCCCGCAGCCTCTGGGCTGAGAGCCGCTGTCCAGCATACGTCAACGGGATGAGCATCTGTGCAGCCACTCTTTATTCCCCTGTCCTCTCAGGGTTTATGTTGTCACTTCATCTCAGTGATGCATGGGGGGGGGGGGGGGGGGGGGGTTTATAAAGGCTGGTTTCAGACCTTCATGCAGCCGAACCAGGGCTTTAAATCTGGGGTCCAGAGTTTGGGGGGAGGGGTGCCAACTCATGATGATTTATACATTTTATAAATATGTATTATGTCATTTCACTGTGACAAACACGTCTTAGGTTTCAAGCAAAGATTTGGCCATTCCCAAAGCGCTAAACAAGTCATACTGCAATTTGCTTTTTGTTGACTAGCTGTAGTTTTTGTACGCAAATAAAATCATCTTTGGTTTATATTCTTTTCTAACTGGCTCACAGTAACGCAACACGCTATTTGTTATTCTGTCCTGCAATTTGATTGGATGCTGCCTGATTGGTTTAACCATAATAGATGCAGGGATGAATTGTTGTAAGGTGCATTGGATGAAGCATGAAGTGATAAAGTGTGGTTTAAAGGCCAATTACTTAATTGGTTGCATACCTTTGTTTTAATCTTTGTGCTTGAGGGAAGGTATCAAGTGTAACTGAAGTCGTTTAGTCGTTTTATCCCTGCAGGCGTCGTCAGTGATTGTTAACGTGGTCTGTACGTTGATGCAGTAATGGACAGATTGAGACATTCAGCTCAGATAGCAATAATCTCCAGAGGATAAATCCTAATGACCTTGTTGGTCCTCTGACTTTAATCTAGTAACACCAACAGGTCAAAGATTAATGACAAATCTCCACATCTACAAGATCAACTCACCCAACGTTTCCTCCAAATATCCTTTGACGCTATGAACCTAATTAACATTATTTAGCACCAATAGAGGCTCGTCTCCAAACTGTTAGATTATTCACATCTCCTAGAAATGACATTCACGAGGTCAGTGTTCCAGATGTACGTAGATGTTTTTAACAGATCCTTAACGTCTGATCGTTTTTTGCATTACGACTCAACGTAGATCACATTTCCATACAACGAAGCAAGACGTTCAGCAGGGTTCTTGGGTTCTTAAATGTATTTTGCGAACATTTATCAGCATTTTTAAGAGAAAAAACAACATTTCCGAGGGTTAGGAAAACATTTGTTCAAAGGATCCAAAGGACCCATGTTTTGATTTAGTATAATATCAAGTATTGGGTTAAAATGAATACTTTTTATGACGAAACTTAAGTTGTGTTTGTATGTCTAGCTTTGGTTTCACACAGGACACCGTGAAAGTCCTGTATCTTCCTCCCTACGCAGACTCATTAGATGTGTCTGAGACGCGTCAAAATGAACGTAATCCAAGAGGGAATCCCTCGAAACAGAATCGGTCAGTTTTAGGAAACCAGGTTGCAAATGCAGGATTGTTTTGTGTGCAATTCTCCAAGAAGTTAACTACGTATCATTTTGATATCAGTATTGATGCAGCAGTACGAGTTTGACAAAGATATTTAACAGAAACGTAATGTTTTAGTGACAGTCCTGCACAATCTCACATCTTGTGTTATTCAGATTTACAACAGCAGTTTGTGAATCCAAACTACTGGTTCAACTTCATTTAAAGACTGCAGAAGCTGAACCAGAACTGTCAGAAAGCTGATGATGAGAGAACGAGCCCCGGACGCTCCGCTGGCCTCGCTGCGTGCCGTGCACTCAGACACATATCAGTAATAATTGATTTCCATGCATTTGCTTAATGGATTACAGCGGCACGACATGTCCTGCATGTTCGATGGGATCAACAGACAACCTTGACACAGAAAACCAGCTCTAACATCAGGACACACACAGATGTTCAGGACGAGCGGAGAAATGCTAATCTCTTTATGTCTGAATTCAGATATTTATATCCTTGTATTTCCTGTATGTTCTCTTGCTTTGGTTCTTAATTTGATCCGGACCAACCGGACAATGTTCTGGAAGTCCCATCTTTAGTTATCAGGTATTTGCTCATTTAGATCCAAACTAGTTAACTTGTCTCATGTAAGTTACATTAATAATGATCAACAAAACCAACCCAGTGCCAGAACTAAATGTGTGTTTCTTCAAACTACGGATACGTTGAATCTTGGACTAAAGATGTCAACATTTCTAGCTACATGTATGTCAATGTTGTAGTGCTGTTATAGAGTTTAAAACCCTCAAAAACTGACAAACAAACCTTTAACCACAATCATTCTGTACTTTCAAAAGGTTCCTTTCAATCTGCCTTCATTGAGTCCTTTAGCTGTTTCCTGTCCAAAAGCTGCCACAAAATGATTTGCTTCACATTTTTGTTCCAACTTTAAAACAAAGACGCGTCAGGGCGAGGAATGTTTAGGCTCAATTCCTCAGAGATTTCCAAAGTGTCATTAGGGTTTTTATAAACTGTCCAAATGTCCAACTTTATTCTGAAAAAAACTATTTTTAATTAAGGTTTTAGTTTTCCCCCAAGCTTTCAGACAATTTTCAGACCAACAAGTAATTGTCATCAAATGTAGGAATTTTGTATCTGCACTCAATTGGCTAGGGTATGTTTAGGCTTATTTTAGAATAATTTCCAACGTGTGAATTAGGGTTAGAATAAGGGATAGGGTTTTTGCTGTACATCGGAGTATTTTGGGTTTGTTTGATTCCTACCTCCTGCAGAACCTCGTTCAGCAGCTCTTAATCAGAAAGGTATAAGTAAAAGTTTGGATAGGGGATGTTAAGGCTTATTTTAGAGTAATTTCCAACCGGTGAATTAGGGTTAGGGATAGGGTGTGGCTCTACATCGCAGGGTCAGGGTTA
>CALSBZ010045615.1:0-21570 GCA_943591055.1 Gobionotothen gibberifrons | reverse complement strand
AAATACAAATTGGAATTTTACGTTATTTTAGTGTCTTAAAAGTAGACCGAGGTATGAAGGGTTAACATTACATGTTAGGATAATTTGTAGTCATGTTCTGTATACATACTAACATATAAGGGTATACTTAGTGTGGTTACTCCATGTTTACTAGCTATAACATTAACGTTACATCACTCTTTTTCACTTCTTGCTCAGTCATCCAGAGTGCAGATATCACCATTAGATTCACAAACCTGAAACATCATCCATGTCTTCACTGCTGGTGATGACATTGTTGTCAGCTGCTGATACTGCTGCTGCTGCAGCTTGTGGCGCCTGCTTAAAACTCGTCAGGAACTAGGAAGGATCACTTCTTCTTCAGGGCAGGGAAGGCTACGCAGTACGCAGGCTACTGTCCCGCAGCGGCTGCCTCTCTGGTGGACTCCGGTACTGCACATTACTCCCGAGTCGTTTAAAAAAAAAAAAAAAACTTAAATAAAAGAAAAAAAACCTTATTTAATTTTCTTTTTTTTTTAAGTGAAACATCCGGAGCTTTTCAGAAAACATCCGGGGCTTGAGCCCAAGTAGCCACCCCCTAGCGCCGCCACTGATCACGTTCAGGCGATGGCATAGAACAGCTCACTTTCAAAGCATGGTAGCTAGCTAGCTGCTACCTAGCTATGGTAACGTTAGCTAACATTACTTTGTTTTCGGTCGTTAAACAACATGTATACCATAGCTAGGACTTTGAGGTTTGCAATGTTTTAAGACTTGAGTGTTTTGAATCCGTTGATAAATAGTTTTTACCATTACCTCTCAAAGTGCTGCTTCCTCCTCTGGGCGCGCCACGTGCAATGCTCTTCACCTCCTGCATGCTAACTGCGTGGTCTCTGTAGTGTCAGTGCCTTTGCGCATGCGCTCTGTCTGCCTCAGCGCATGATGGGTGCATGCAGCAGAAGTCTCGTCTCTGATTGGCTGCAAATCGATTGCCCTGAAAATCCTCTGATGAACATCCAATCCTTGTATTATTTTAAGAATTGGTAACACCAGACCATAAAGATTAATTTAAAAGTAAAAAAATGGGGTGCAAACTATTTACATTGCAATTATAATTGTTTAATTCTTTGGATGTTATTTTCTTAATTTACAAAATGACAATGTAACTAGTTGATAAATAATAAAACAAACACTGAAGGCCTTCCAAAGACACAAGCAACATATATTATAAGACTTCTTTATTGTCAGTTTATTCTTTTTAAATTGAGAATAGAGAACACTGATAACTAATGTTGGTGCACATTTATATAAGTTTGATTATGATCAGGAATATCCCATCTGTACTTTGCAGTCCTGTCCCAAGTACAAGTTAAGTAGGTATTAATCAACGTGTACCATAGGCGGCGCGTGAGGCTCAGGTTTGGGAAGGCTAAATAACTTTTTTTACCTGACGCTGCCCGCCTCTGGCGAGAAAGCACCGCGTACTGACCAAACAGAGCTCAGTGTGCGGAGTTTAAATCTATCAAGTCATATTACAGGATAAAGGAAATACAGTTTAAACTGCCGTATGCAGAGAAGACGCCGACGTGTCGCACTTATCATTCACATCATCAATCAGATCATCGATCATATAATATCATAATATATCCAGCCTGATCTCACCAGAATGCATACAAATGACACAACTTTGCAAAGTCGTGCAATAGATACGCAGAAGTCCATTTTTGCGTGCATATGATACTCCCACGTTACGTTTGTTATGAACGAGGCTATGTCAAATACGTTTTTTTTCTACAATTTTCTTCGACGTTACGTTTGTTGTGAACGTATCTTAAATGCGTTTATTTTCTACATATCTTTGCCATTTATTTAACCCGAACCCTAACCATAACCCAATAAGCTGCTGTGTCATCATATATTTCCTTATCTGAGTCAGCTTCTTGAGCCGAATCTGGCCGTGCAACACTCACATTGTCACATACTGTATGCAGAAGTATTATTTTAAGCAACACATTAGGTTGACGAAACACTCAACTCAAATGTAATTAAAGTCAGATCCACTCGTGTCTTAGATGGGGCAGTATCATAAAACTGTTGTACGCTTTCAAACACTCTGTAGTTTATTTATTTTTTAACCAGTTGTTCTGTATTCTCCTTGCAGGTGCAACTATGTGGCTTGTATCCTGGGTTATATGTTTAAGTCATGGATGGTTAAAGTTCATATTTGTCTAATATTAATTTACTTTTCATTAATGAAGTATGACGCTGCGCTGTCAGTACACTTGTCCCTGTTTGTGATTGGTCAAATGTAGCTAACCCCGCCCCTTTCACGTGAATGCGCTCTCAGCTGGAGAAAGAAACCCTGGCTTGATTTACTGAGTTGATAACCAGCCACAGGTGGCTGCAGAGAAGCGCTAATGTAAAAGACACAAACATTATACATTATATTTTTATTTGACCAGGATGCAGTGACAAAAAGATTTGGGAAGGCTTAGCCTTCCCTAGCCTACAGTACCCGCCGCCCCTGACGTGTACATACAGTTTACTATCAGTGGCGGCCGGTCCATAGGGGCGCTAGGGGCGCTAGGGGTGCCGCCCCACCTCTTCCCACATGTTTAATAAAAAAGGTAAATATTATATAATTTGTATCAGTAAAATGTATAATCTACAATAAAATCTCGTTTAAAATTGTGTTACGATGTCTGAAGTTACTGATAAGTCACATGTTTCCTGCCTGGCCTTGCCCATGTATCAACATCATTACCCTCTCTCGCCTGGGCGGTAAGAAAGCAGCCCTCATCCAGTGCAGCGCAGCCACTAGCAGCTGACTGTTGCGAAACATAATTTCAGCCAATCAGCGTCGTCAAATCTGATTATCACCGGGCGCCAATGTCAGCGTCCGGTCCAATCTGTGAGTAGTTTGGACAGTGACTCGTATCCGGGTGACGCACTAGAGCAGAGGATGGCTTCGTGTGCAGGTGGAGTCTCCAGACCTCGGTCCCCATCCAATTCCGTTCAAGAGCTAATCTCTAATCCTTTCGAAAGGAGAAGTTTGGGAGATAAACTGTTGCTTAAAGACCTTGGACCGGACCAACCCGATTTGAATATATCGCAGCAAGCTCGTGAAAAAGACAAAACGTATCAACGAGGCTTCTCACGTAGCTGGTACACCAGAAAGGCATGGCTAGCTGGATGCAAACAGGTGAATGCTGTCTTTTGTTTCCCATGCTTGCTCTTCAAACAGCCGGGGACAGATACGATGTGCCCGTGGAATGTGACGGGGGTAAACGATATGAAGCATTTGTCCGAAAAAATTAAAAAGCACGAGTGCACGAAGTTACATATGACAAGTACCTTCAAGCTAGCCATGCTAGGCAAAGCTAACATAGCCGCGCAGCTAGATCAAGGGTACAAGATCTCATTGAAAAAGCACAATGAAGAAGTGGACAAGAATAGGCACGTGAAAGAAAAGACTACATTCTGGAGGAAGTAAATAATGCCAGTTATTTAGCTATTCAGGCGGATGAGACAACTGACATTTCCACCCACTGCCAGTTAGTGCTTGTGCTACGCTACATTGACCCGCATCACAACAGGCAACAACCGCTATTTGTTTATATCTGTGTGTTAGCTTCACCTTAGCATGTGTTCTTTGCAGGTGTGTTGAGGTTTGATTATGACTGATTTTAATAAGTAAGGAAGTAACGCGTGTCGGGGCAATGTTAGTAACTGTAGTGTGGTTACTGAATTATAAAAGTAGCGCGTTACACTACTCCGTTACCGACAAAAGTAATATTATTACAGTAACGCGTTACACCCAACTCTGGTCTTCTCATATTTTTAAGCCTCAATTTGTCCTTCCCCCCCCCCCCCTCTAACATCACCAGAAGTCCTAATTTAAGGTGTCATTTCTCCAAAAAATAATTTTGTACTCACTATGTCAACAGCCCCACCAAAAATATTTTCCACCAGCCGCCACTGTTTACTATCATTTGTAGTCATGCATAGTACTGCCTTCCTGATTGCTTTATTTTTGAGAAACCTATTCTGCACCTACCTGGGTTTTAAGAGAGTCCAATACCCTATGTGACTGTCCAGTCTCATAAAACATGCTCAATTTACTTTTTGAAAACACAAGCTCACAATAAAGTCAGATGGGAGACATACAGAAGCAAAGTGTGATAGACAAAAGATGCATTCCTATATTAAACAAACCGAAAGGAAAACGTTGTTGTTCCACGAGGCAGTTGTAGCCATAGCAAATGGATTAACCAACTAGCTTGTGTTGAAAGAGATCAGCAGGTCAATGTTACTTGGGTTGTGAACGCACAACAGTTGGTTGTTTGTTAGTAGAGTTGCTTTACTGTAATTGCAATGCTAATACCAATTTAGCAGGTAGCTAACTGCTAACAAGGTTTTGATATTCAGAGTAGGCTGGCTGTAAGTGCTTGCTAGCATGTTCAATGTTATGGGCTTATGCTAGTGTGATAAGGCCTAGGGGAAAATGCTAATGTTATTTAACTTCCAGATCCTTTCATTTTTCGCTTACAGTGAAACTCAATATGTTTTTTGCATACTGTCCGCCAATCACCGTTAGCTGCACAAGTGGCTTTGCGGTAGTTTCGCGTCTCTGATCATGTGAAAAGCAAAATTATGTCAGAAATTGGCACAGCTTTTCTTGTGTTGAAAGCAGGTCAATTTTACTTGGGTTGTGAACGTACCGAACACCAAAACTGCTCCCTGGCACCGGCTATCTGGCAGCCTCTCTGCGATCCCCTCTCCTATCCGCATGTGGTTGTGTTTGTGCATGTATATGCTCTCTGGGTTTGTGCATGTACAGTATATCCTCCCTGTGTGTGTAATGTGTTTAAACCATAGACTGTATATATAAATGGACGTAGGGTCTGTGACGTCACCCATAGGATTCTGCAGAGTTGCCGAGAAGCCCTTAGTAGGCGGAGTCGGCCACTAACGGCTCGACAGTGACGTCAGAGTTCAAATCCCGCCTGCTCCAAATAGAGAGGCGAAGTCCCTCCCCTTCCGACGGAGCCCATGGGACCCCGGAAGCGGAAAAATATACATTGAAGTCAATGGAGAGATAAACGTTATCTTTTGATCCCGTTTGAATTGTGCCACGAATTACATATATGATGTTTGTCAATTTAAAAGAACATTTTGCAAGTAAAAAAAAAAAAATGTGTCGTAAAACTGTGAAGTTACACATTTTTTTGTGTGAAACTGCTCAGTGAACTACAGGTCTCTGGTCTCGCACAATACGCGTCACCATCACAAAGATGGCCGTCACGTTAGCAAATTTCACCTGTTTCTTTCAGAATGAGGCGAAAAGTATAAAACGAGGAGAAAATCACTACAAGTCTGGGCATGTTGAGAGCTGTACATACACGAAAGGGGAGTTAGTCGGTTCTGTGAGAGCCAGCATGCGGGACCGGCTTTACAAGGTTTCGGTGAGTAATATGAGTGCAATGTTTAACGTTAATGTCAGCTAGCTAACATTCGTGGTCTCTGTGTATGCTGTGGATAACATTAGTGTTCACAAGAACAAGATACACTCCCGTGTCTTGTTTTAGTTGCAAGCGGCAAGTTTTATATCGACTATACTGTATGTGTGATCTCCTTTTACATCTCGTTGTGTCATTTGAGTTTATTTGCTGTGTGTAGATTCAAGGATTTTGGTTATCTTGTCAATTTGTTTGGTTATCTAGGCACAGCTGTGTGTGTCTCCCTCTGGTACACTGGTATGTGTTTTCCTAATGTAGAGAGCATTGATTAATTAATAAACTACACACTGAGTCTAGATCCTGACCAAATCCTTTTTTTTTGTTGATCAAATGTTTTTCAAAAATGTATTCATACACATTTAGAAAAATACAATCACAACCAATACAACACAAATTACAAAAAATACAGAAAAAACAAACAATAACAACAATCAGACAAGAGGACAAAACTATGGAAAAAAGAAACCCTCCAACCCCCAGATCCGGAGCATCCTTGTATTATTGCTCATTCAATCTATTATAGCATGCTAACAAATGGTACTTACTTTATTTGTACAGATCTGCATGGGAGACGATGGCGCGATGCAGAGCGCTGTCTGTGATTGTGCACGGGGGATGTACAAATGCAGCCACGCTGCAGCATTGGCAATATTTGCCATGTGGCAGATCAGCTCCACAGATGTTGAGTGCCAGTGGAGGAAGCCTGGCACTTCAAAAGTAGTCCAGCCGGTGTCTCAAATTTACCAACAGCGAGAGGAGACATACAACCCACTGGCCAGAGACATCGCCACTGAGGATGTAGACTGGTTCAGGTCTGCACTGAGGGGCACACAGTGTGGCATGGCATGGCTTTTGTCACCTGAGCCAGAGCCGCAGCCTCAACATCAGGCCATTGTCACCGTGCCGGAGCTGGTGAAGGAGCATGGGGGTCGGGGGCTTGAGGCAATTCTTGCCTCAATGCGACTGAGCAGAGACCAGCAAGCTGCCATCCAGACAGCCACCGTAGGACAGCGGACAAATCTTCAGTGGCAGTTACACAGACAGGGCAGGTTGACAGCCAGCAAATTTGGTGCTGTGCTGCGGTCGGGACTTTCATCCACTCCATGCGCGTCCCTTATGAAGAGGGTGATTGGGGGGTACAACTTGGACGGAGTCATGGCTGTCAACTGGGGGGTTGTAAACGAGGCCGAAGGGGTGAAGGCTTTTGTGCAGGCCTATCGGGTGACAGTGTTAGAGTCTGGTCTCTTTGTGAGTGAGTCGGGTGTTTTGGGAGCATCACCCGATGGACTTGTGCAGCCATCTGCCCTGCTGGAGGTGAAGTGTCCACACAGCCAGAGGAACATGACCATCGCGGAGGCAGTCCAGTTACCATCCTTCTGTCTCCGTGAGGAGGGTGGGTCTTATGTTCTCAAGGAGAATCACCCATACTGGCACCAGGTCCAAGGGCAGCTGCACATCACAGACCGGAGTCTCTGCTACTTTGTTGTGTGGACCATGAAGGAGGCGATCATCATCCCCATCCCCAAAGACCCTGCATGGCATGGAAATCTCCTCCTCCTGGAAAAATTCTACACCCAGCATATTAATGTAATCTCCATGTATGAAGTTAATGTTTAGTAAGCATATCTGGAAGAACGCCAAATCTTAATGTGAAACTGTGTGTGAAAACTGTGGAGCCACAGAGAGGGAGGAGGGGAAGAGTGTGTGTGCGGCATTCCTGACATTCCTGCTTGTTGTTCTACAAGGGAGGTGTGACCAAACACCAACAGATGTCTGGTATATCACCCAAGGCCAATCAATGCATTTGGGCTAATGATAAGGGCCAATCGGTGATCTCCGTAAGGGAGTTGCTGGACAGCTCCTCCTGCTTTGAAACTGTGATGTGTTGCCAGACATTCCTTTTTTCTGTCTCTTTGTTCCCAGGCTGGCAGGACGGTAAGATCTTCCAGGGGGAAGAAGGGCAGGTGTGGGCCTACCCCTTATAGTTGAATTGTTGTATTGTTGTATTCTACCATTAACACAGATTATTGTTCCTCTTGATAAGTGTGCTATTCAATTCTTCCTTTATAATTAATAGAGTTTTTGTCAGGAACGCGCGGAGCTGGAAGAGAACACAACAGATTCTCCTCAGACTCCAACAATATGCTCCCTGTGTTGGCCAGTAGAGAGGAGGACATTTAAATAAATATACTCTTAACACCCTCGGACTCTGCGTTGTGTTTCGTATGTGTGATGGGGTGTTATGCAGAGGGGAGGAAAACAGGACACAGCAGATTGGGATTGTGGTGGAGATGCTGAGCAGTTATTTAATTGTTGCAAGTAATTATTATTATACTGCGTGCTTCTTAGTTATTCCATCTTTTGCTGTAACATGGATCTGTATGTAACTCTATATTTACTTGTTATCTACCACACTTCCTTCTACATCATACACCATCATTATACTTTAAACATTTATTAGTTTTTTCTCAGAACAGATTTGATTTTCTGAAGTTAATTTAACTTTGGCGACCATGTAAGGTCATTATTAAAAGGTACAATCAATTTGTTTAGGGTTGACTAAAATAATGAAAAACATTTCATTTGGATAATTTACTGACAGAATAAGAAACTCAATGATGCTCTACTCACCTGTTCCCTTTTTATAAAATGAAACGGTTGAAACGATAGATTTTAGTAAACTTAAAAACAACCTTCTCCAAAAGCTATCAAGGAATATACCGAATACTTGATTTGAATAATGTCTTTGTAACTTCAGTAAACCACTACCTAAATAATTTCTTTCATTCATCACGGTTCAATAAACTAAGTGATACATGAACCAGTTTAATCATTATAATAACGTAGGATTGCAACTCTTTGAAAATGTAGGTGGCTCTTATAAGAGCCGTTGTATTTGGGTGTGCTGGTCTCAGGTCAGTCTAAGCCCTCTCTCTGCGGATGCGGCGGGCCAGCTGGATGTCCTTGGGCATGATGGTGACCCTCTTGGCGTGGATGGCGCACAGGTTGCTGTCCTCGAACAGGCCGACCAGGTAGGCCTCGCTACACACACACACACACACACACACACACACACACACACACACACACATTTTGCAGGTTGACCAAGGCACAGCAAAGCTGTACCAGCACATTTGCCGTGTTCCTGAGGTGGGAAGGAATCAGGTCCAGAATCCTGAACTCCTTTATTCTGGCATTTGCCCTCTCCACATGGATCCTGTTCTTTGCGATTTCCCTGGTTGCTTTCACCTCACTCTCTGTGAACTTGCCCTTATTGAGGAAAGGGGGAATGTTCACAATGACACCCTCAGGCACAATGTCGGAAATTAAAAACCCCTTGTCTGCCAAGATAAGGTCGCCAGCCACTAAATGCTCTAGAATGCCTGAATGCTGCATAATGGCCTTATCAGACACAGAGCCCGGGAATAGTTGGCTGCAGAAGTTGATGACTCCATTTGGGGCCACAGAGATGAGCACTTTGAATGAGTGCATCCCTCTGTAGGTGGAGTACATCAGTTTGGCTTGGTCCATCTGACTTGGGGCGGCCACATGGATGTCGGTGCAGTCTACAATCATTCTGCAGTTGAAGGCAGAGGACAGGAAAGCAGCAGGCATGCTCTTTTGTTTTTTTTGCCTACTGGGCACAGTGGACATCATTTTTTCGAACAGCAACCTGTGGAGCAGATGGACCATTGTGTTCACCACATTACCCAATGTTGCAGTACTGCAGTGGAACAGCTGTGAAAGGTGCAGGTGTGGATAATTTTGCCGGATCTTCATTAAGGCCATGAAGACCTGGTCTGCCAGCAGGATGCCCTCCACTTTCCATCCAGCGAAATACACAATTGAGCCCTCAAAGCGCTCCACCAACCCCACCACCCTTTTAAACATGGCCTGATCAGGAAGCCCTGTTTCCATTCGGATGACATCATCAGGTAAGCCTGCTGCTGAATATTTGGCCATTCTGACACAATTATCCCCTGCCAGGTCTGCGGAACAACTGGGCTGCACACTGGAGGGTTCGGTGTCTGCGGACTGCACGCTGGAGAATTTGGGGTCAGTTTCTGCAGACTCAGGCCCTTTGCTGTAGCTGTGGTCCCTGGACTGATTAACAGCTAAACTCCCTTTCTCTTTTATCCACTCAAATACACTTGGCCCTTTCTCTTTTCCATGTGGAAAATGGCAGCTGCATATTCTGCTTTTCTCATCTGGCTCCCTGTCTGCTCGTCTACAATGAGAAAATTATATAATTAATTACTAATAATCATTTAAACCTGTTATTACCAATATTTCACAAGTTCTTCATGTAAACTTAAGAGCACAGCTGTATGTTGAGTATGTCAACTTTGCTTGGTTCATCTTACTGGGGGGCAGCTACATGGATGTCGGTGCAGTCCACAATAATTTTGCAGTTGAAGGCAGAATGAATTTATTATTGACTCAGAATGAAGCACAACTTCATGTCATACAATACATTGACTTTATTTGTAATTGTGTAAAAGAATATGAGCATTGATTAGCAAGCAGGACCTGAAGGAACAGAGAATGGTGATGGATGGAGCTGGGAAGAGAGAAGAATAAAGGATACAGATCAACTTTATTATCGGATATTAAAAATTCAATTTCAAAACAAGTTGCCGCTCCTACAGTTTTCTAGTATGTAAAGATGATTTCACATGACCTATGCAAAATATCACACTCAATACATGTGTGTCTCTGGGGGGTGCATTGTGCCTTTGATGTATATACATAATATACCATAACCAAATACTATTACGTACAGTGGAAATCAGGTTGCCAGAGCAGGTCAGTCCAGTGTGCATGTTCCTCAGGGTCTCAGCAGTTACAGGTGAGGTAAAGAAAATAAAAGAGAAAAAGGTCAGTAACAACACTTTAAAGTAACAGCACTTTGAATAATTATCTCTTTGAATAATTTTCTCTCAGTAATCACTCAACTACTGTCTTTCCAACAAACAGATTGACTCACCCTCACTATCATCACAATGAAACACGTCCAGAAGAATGTCATGCAAAGCTGCCTGCCTGCTTGCCTGCCTTCCTTCGACTCTCCCTGAACTGCCTGATCTTTTAATGTTCAATGTTAACCATTTGTGCAGATAGCATTAAGTAGAAAAGATTGCCAATGCTAATGTGACGTTAGCCTACCTCCCGCCCCCTTAGCACCTGGTGGAGGGGGCGATAGGCTACTCTTCAAATGTTTCACAAAATACTTACCATCATGACTACTCTTACTGTTTAACATTTTGGTTTACTTCATGTTAAGGCTAATACAAATGACAAGGCTAAGTAATGTAATGTAATGCTAACTAACGTGCTCGCTACTAGCTAGGTAGCTAACTTGACTATGTTCCATGCAAAACATGTATATTACCTGATATGTTTGGTCCAACGACTCCTGGTCCTTTCATCAGACGGGAAGCGATAGAACGAGCAAGTGGTATCATCACTTTTGTGATTACAACCTGGTGCAAAGCACACAGGCATCTTGTAAAAGTGAATGTATTGGAGCAATCTCTTATATTTATTGGAGGGAATAAATCAGTTATGAGATCTTCTTCTGCTTTGCTTTAATTGCGAGTCGCAACCAGTCTTGGAGCATTATCGCCTATGACATCACTTACGCGACCCAGAATGGGATTTGGGATTTGTAGTCTTTCTAGTTGCGTATTTTTCATAGTCTTATATTTCAACAGTTTTACGACAAACTGTGACTTTTTTGGAAAGGAAAGGAAAGGATTGTTTAAGATTGACAAACATCATATGTGTAATTCTTGGCACAATTCAAACGGGATCAAAAGATAACGTTTATCTCTCCATTGACTTCAATGTATATTTTTCCGCTTCCGGGGTCCCATGGGCTCCGTCGGAAGGGGAGGGACTTCGCCTCTCTATAAGGGCAAAGAGGCGGAGCCGAGGCAGGACCTGCTGCCACCGACCTGGAAGTTCCAGAGCTAGCTGAAGCTACCAAGCTAAGCTAACATGCTCCCCATCTGCACACTGCCGTCGCATTTTACGTTTCTAAGGTAAGCGGACATGAAACTATTCAGCAAAACTATAAATAATAATCTAAGTTATTGAGTTTTTAGCATAATACTTCAGAATCTTAAAATCCCTTAACGTTTGTTTGCAATTGTGCTAAATTCAACACTGGAATCAAGCAAATATTAATATGTTTGCATGACATTAGTTATTTATATTTTGATATCACTTAATTATACGTTTAATACATTTAAGTCAAGCTAAGGTACATGTGATGGTAGCTAGTTAGTGCTCTTACCTGTGAGGCCTCCTCCAAACAGCATAATAACCAGACTGTATCATTAAAACTAAGTACCAGTTCTAGATCCTTGACTTTAGACAAACAATTAAAAAGACAAAATGTATTTAAAGACTATTAGCTTATTCGTTATTAAAGCGTTCCAGGAGAGAAGTTTAGGATAAATGAGAACAATGAGTCTCGACTATAAGTTTCAAATAGGTTACTTTAATGTAGTAAAAGGCACGGTAATGTAACAAACAGGGATCGTTCGAAAGAGGAGGAACACAACTGCAGCTGCGGCTCCTCCGGGGGGGTGAAGAAAGGGGAGAACGGAACTTCTCCCGTCCTTTTATAAGTCAGGTAGACTCCCCCTCTGTTTTCAGCTTGTCACTTCCGCTTGTTTCTTCAATGCCCGACGTCACACTAAACAGAGAATCTTTGCATTGCACATTCAACACATGACTCAACACACCTCTTCTCTACATATTCTCCTTCGTGTCTTTTCATTTGGTCAATTTAACGGCTTGTGGTTTACGCTACGTTACGTCTCTGAAGTCAAGTTGCTGTTAGTATTTCGGACATTACTTCCGGAAAGCTTTTCAAAATAAACACAGACTGGAGTTGTTGGAGCAAAACCACCTGTGGTGGGCCTCACCCCACCTGTGCTCCGCGCCGTTCGTTGGATGAGACTGGTCAGATTTAATAAAGAAGGAGTTCAAACACCGGAATAAAAGTTATAACAATAATCTGATTTAATGGTAAAAAACACAATACAAGTTACAGAGTACCCTGGGTCTTTACTCCGGGCCCCCAGTTCCACTGCCGTGCGATACAGATATCGGGACCGGCCAGTCCGAACCAGAGGCATTTTGCATGACAAAACATTCAGTTTACATAGACATGTTTGGGGGCGGAGTTGTATCGGTTCTTCCGCCCCATCTTACTCCTAAGCGAATCAGAGAGTTCGTGGGGAGGAGCGGAGTCGGATGCTCCCTCCCTAGGTGTTATCTACTGGTGGATTCGCTCCGGGGCGGGCCCTCGGCAGCGAATCAGAGTGAGTCAGCCATTGATGTCCTTAAGCAGAGTTTTCTGCTTCCGAGACAGAGCGTCCTTGATGAAGAGGTACTTTTTGGAGAACATAACAATCGTTATCTCTGCACCTGTATTCACTCCTTTACTTTCCCAGACAATCAAACATTGTACACGGATATATTGACACAGATATATGGGTGCTTTGAGATTGTATGGACCCCAAAATGAATCTTCAAAGAATATGTGTGTGTGTGCTAGATGTCTGAGTCAGCATGTAAGTGGGGATGTGTGTGTGTGAGCTGATTATAATATGTGTGTGTGTGTGTGTTGCTCTCCTGACTGTTATCTTACAATGCTCTCATTGGGAGGGCATCCTCCCGGTACGACCTTGGCAGGTCGAGTTGATCAAACAGTTTCTAAGCATCGAATGTGTGTGTAGGAGTGTGCACAGAGGTGAATGTGTGTGTGTGTGTGTGTGTGTCAGAGGCATGAAACAAAAAGGATTATATATATGATTACTTAAACAGTTCAGAATAATGAATGTTTACTTCAAAACAGTTTAGGACAATGCATGTTTACTTTAGAGTCAAACCGGAAGTACCTTCACAATAAAAGCTTGACCTCAGAGATTGTGCAAAAACTTCAGTTTTTTCAGTATAAGTCAGCATTTTAACTGATGGCATGTTTTACTAAATTATGCCATAAAATATTGATTAAAATGACTAACAAGACCAATCTTTATTTTAATGTGCCTCTTAACCTGATATATTAGTTATACAGTAATAGTATTGACAATCTAAAAAAACTTTATATTTCTTATTGTCTAAACTAAAGCATTTATTATTTTCATTTTTCCCCTCTCATATTCAGTGTGGACGGATTGAGACAGCGTGGTGTCCAGAGAGCTGCAGAGACTTCAGGGAGAAACCTCCATGTGATGGACGTCCTGTCTGTTGGTTTGGAGAGGACTGAGGGTCTTTCCTCAGCGAAGAGGACCAGGCCTGATGGAGGAGCCCATGCTGGGCAAAGCTGATACCAACTGCACAGGCCTAGTCTGTCACTTTATTTGACTAAATGTGTTTACTTATACATTTAATAGGTGCACACCTTCTGTCCATATGTGCTTTTTATTTAAAACATGTTTGATTAACTTTTGGTTCACATTTCAATAAATTGTATTTGAATTTGCACTCCTTTCGTCCATTATTCTTACTGAAAATGTTAGATTACACATTCACATCTGACTGAATATTGGCCCCATTTATTTGTGACGTTGCAAACTCTGCGCTACAAGGCACAGGTGATGTGAAGCTCATAAAGTGAGGCAAATAGAAATAATCAGCTGATGGAGTGTAGATGTGGAAATAGGTGCATTCGATCAGCTGACTGTGTTTTCACAATAAAAGTAGTTTCTTAGTGAATGTCCTGTACTGGTCTTAAAATCTCATAACATCAGCTTTTAAATGTTCCTCTTGGATGTTCTTCTTGACCCTCAGAGAAGGAGAAAATGATTCGTGTCTTTGAGGCATGTCCTTTCCTATCAAAAATGACAGGAAACATAAAACATATTATTGCAGAACAAGTGTGTTATTCATGAAAGCGGTGTGTTTGTGTGTTTAGGGGCTGTAGATATCATTATTTTGTAATGGTAATGTTTTTATTTTATTTCAACAGTGAGCTACAAAGACAATCAGATTATGAATGAACAGTATGAAGTTCATCAACATTGAAATATATGTTATTATCAAAATAATATTGAACTGTTATCAAAACGTAGTGCAACTGTAGAAGCTTGCTCTGTTGTCTCACTGAAAGAATAACTTTTACCACGTTTTTTACAGACAATATTGAGAGATAAATAGTAGCAGTTCTCACTATGTGTTAAATATCTTTGCCTTCAATACATTAAATTAGAAAGCTGACAAAGTCATATTGCTAAATATCTAAATGTAGCTTTTTGCATGGAAAAACCCCTCAACTTCACTGATGTGTAGGTGATCTAGTATTTAGTATTGTTTAATGGAATGTATATCAGTGTATTCAAGTCAATACTTCATTTATTTAAACAAATATCTTTCTTGATTCTTTGTACAGTATGAAAAAAAGTTTTTGTACCTGTGCTGAAGTTCACTGCTGTGAGGAGTCCAGTTTTGTCTCTCACTCTCTGGTCTAGCCTGTCTGCATCACATGGACACCTTAAACAAACAGATATATATATATATATATATATATATATATAAAGTACCATGTGTACAAACAATATAACTGATTCTCTTCCGTTTAACATGTTGGATTGTGTATTGTCCGAGTCAGGGTCCTTTTTATTTTACTGTAACTTTGGAAGTTGTGTTACCAATGCTTACTGTTTATTTGATACCCATTGTTAATACAATTAATAAAAACAACAAGGTTTGGGTTCGTTCTTCAGATGACTGTGACGTTAACGTGTAAGCTCAATAATGAACTCCAACTCAACTAACCATATCGTAATATCGTAAAAAAATAAAAGAATACTTTATTCCGAGTGTTCTTGCTTTTCTCTTTTAAAGTCATCACATAACGGCATTGTAATACATGGTTCGGCTGTATTAAATATTACATATCTGCCGTAGATATTTATTTATAGAGCCCTGATCAGAAGACCTTTTGACAAACTGGAAGAAATGCCGCCAAAACTGAATACGTTACGTGGATCATAAATATATTAGCAATTAAACAACATCTTCCATTTCTTTTCACATTAGTGTTGATACTGCAAGGTGACATATTGTGCACAATACGTCACCTTGCAGTATCAACACTAATTCGGCTGACTTTTATATGTGATCCAATTGGTAGATAGGTTATATTTACACCATAACGGTGCACAGCTGATAGAAAGGGACTTGAAGTTTTTAAAGATATTACTGATTTTCTGAACTACCTTTCCAACTCCTCACGCAGTTGACTGTTACAGGTCTATACAGGTTCATGGTACAATGCATAAGCTTCACATCGAGAGACTGAAACTGTATTTTCCTTTACCGTTCTGTTTTAATTTCACAATAAAGTTAATAGTAATATTATGTTTGATATTATTATGTTTTATTAACTAGACCACTGGTTTTTTAACCCGCACCGCCTAGTGGTTTAAGCCCCACGGACCCGAGCCCGGGCCCTAAATCGCGTCATTTGCAGGAAACAACGTCTAAGGAACCTTAATATTTAATAAACTATGAATATTTTATATCCATATAATGGGGAAAAACTCCAAAAAAATATTTTTCATTTTTCCCCCCCAAAACAAACACACAATGCTAACACTGACCCTCTGAATTAGCCCCGAGCGAAACATGCTAACCTATTACCGCACCGAAAATCACTCCAAGCTAGTGTTGTCACGATACCAACATTTTGGTTTCGATACCGATACCAAGTCAAGAATTGCGATTCTGATTATTTTTCGATACTTTTCTTTAAAAAAGGGAAACAGTCTTAAATGTAATTATTGTGCTTTATTTCACACCAGAACCATAACCATAACACAAACTTTTAAACAATGAGAACAATAAACAAAATAAATGACAATAATTCGTATTAAATACAATTAAGCATCATCTCAAACTACTTTTTGGTTTTATAAACCATTTTATAAAATATAATTTTTTTTATATTAACATGTAATAGTACAGTAATATAAATAATTATTGACAAAATGTACATTGCAGATGTTAGCCACATTGGTAAGTTAGCTAAAAAGATAGCCATATTAGACAGTTATCATTGCCATTAATTGCCTCGTCAAACTACGAAAACGTTCGTTTGTCACAAAATAAATTACACTTGTTTGACTTAGATTTGAGGGCATGGGCTTGAGCATGATGTAATTATGTTATCTATCACATTCGCTAACCTTAAATTCTTTAAACAGCTCTGGATGCCGGTCGGTGGGTGCTTAGGCAAGTTTGATGTGTTGGCTCCCTTGGTTTGCAGGGATCTAAAACATGTCTTACAGACAGGCCTCGTGGTGTCCGTAGGCTTGCCCTCACTGTCAGAGATATAACTCAAATACTTCCAAATTTCGCTGCTGGCATCTTTTTTGTCAACAGGCCGAGGCGCAGCGGCAGTTGCACTCCCACTTGCAGCCATGCTTCTCGTTTTCTCACATGCTCTGGCAGCTAGCGCGTGTACGAGAGAGGGGAGGCACTTAGAGCTTGCTTGAGAGGGGAGGGACTACCAATGAAACGGAGGAATCGTACCGTTTTTAACGGCAGGGTATAGAGAGGCGAAGTCCCTCCCCTTCCGAGGGAGCTCGTGGGACCCCGGAAGCGGAAAAATATACATTGAAGTCAATGGAGAAAATGGAGAGGAAAAGGTTATCTTTTGATCCCGTTTGAATATGATGTTTGTCAATCTTAAACAATAATTTCCATGTCAAAAAAGTCACAGTTTGTCGTAAAACTGTTGAAATATAAGACTATGAAAAATACGCAACTAGAAAGACTACAAATCCCAGAGTCGCGTAAGTGATGTCACCATTGTTTTCCTCCACTAAGAGATATCTAATATCAGCGCGATATATCATCGATCTATATGGCGCTGGCTAAGATAAGATAACTTTAACAAGATGCCTGTGTGCTTAGTACCAGGTTGTTATCATACCAGCAATGGGTCTTGCTCGTTCTTTCGCTTCCCGTCTGATGAAAGGAACAGGAGTGGCTGGATCAAGTTAGCTACCTAGCTAGTAGCTAGCATGTTAGTTAGCATTACAGCCTTGTCATTTTTATTAGCTTTAACAATAAGTAACACAACATGTTAAACAGTAAGAGTAGTAGTCATATTTCGTGTACTTTGAAGAGTACTGTCACACCTGTGTGATCATTCTATAATACACACTTAAGCCTGGGGGAGAAATGCTAACGCTAGCTATAGCGTCTACGATATTTTCTACTTCACGCTATCTGCACAAATGGTTGACATTAAACATTAAAAAGACCAGGCAGTTCAGAGAGAATCAGAGGAAGGAAGGCAGGCAGCTTTGCATGACATTCTTCTGGACGTGTTTCATTGTGGTGATAGTGAGGGTAGTCAATCCTTTTGTTGACAAGACAGTAGTGTCGTCCATCTTGGTGACGTGTCTAGCACACGTCACCAAGATGGACGACACTACTGTCCGGAGATGTAGTTCACTGAGCAGTTTCACACAAAAAAATGTGTAACTTCACAGTTTTACGACACATTTAAATTTTTTTGACTTGCAAAATGTTCTTTTACATTGACAAACATCATATGTGTAATTCGTGGCACAATTCAAACGGGATCAAAAGATAACCTTTTCCTCTCCATTTTCTCCATTGACTTCAATGTATATTTTTCCGCTTCCGGGGTCCCATGGAGCGCCCCCGGAAAGGGAGGGACTTCGCCTCTCTATCGCGGTACCTTTCAAGTATCGGTACACCGTGCAACACTACTCCAAGCTCCCTTATTACTTATCCTAGCTCTGCACATCCAACACATCGTTTATGATCGTAAAGACACAGAATCTAACGGTGCCCACCTCAACACTGAAAGATACAAACTCGCGACAGGGGAAGCAAACACAGACATCACAGCACGTACCTTTACGGAGCTTCTTGGGAGATCGTCTCACTGTAGCTGTCAATCTGATCAAAAGACGTGTTCAATGGCATTAAAACGAGAAAAAACGGGGCTGCATCGGTTAATCCATAGGTTGAGAATGTATGTGCATAATACTTTTTTTCCTTTATAGTCCATAATTCCATATTTATGTAAAAATCGGAGACCAAAAGTTAGCTGCTAATGGTAGCCACCTGCTGCTGCTGCTCCCATGTTTTGGCTGACGCGGCAGTCTAACACACACACATGACCAAATAAGGACTTTTTTTTTGCTAAATCTGTCTAAAAAGGTCAAATATCACTTGTTTTGCATCAATCTTGATACAGGGTACTTATTATATGTTGTACTTTGGATTCCTAAAGCTTTTAGTCTACTAACCCATCATCCAAGGTTAGTTTTCACTATAAGTACAAAATATTTTTTGGACGGACACTATAATTTACAGTTTTTTACCATGTTCAATCTGAATTTTCTTTAAAATAAAAAAACATCTATATTGATTCTGACTTTTCTACATCCAACTCACAGGTTTATAATTACTTTGAGAAAAAAGATTATTAATTTAACCCTTTTAGAAGGGAAGATATGGTCATTTGTTCTGGGAATGTCATTTTCGAGCCTAAAACATGAAAAACAGGCTTGGGGCTTAACAGGTTAAAGCACGTTATTGAATTTAGTTGTTGAATAAGTTATATTTGATGAAAACATTTAAATATTAAGAGTAGCCTACATACAAAATAGGGGTCAATGATAGAAATATAGAATAGAAAATATCAAGAAGATACTGTAGTGATCTCTACAATAAAACAGTTTAGTGCAGGACGTCCAAAGATATTAACAGGAGGATGTGCAAAACAGACAAACTAATAAGGCTGAATTTTACTCAGGTGTAACTAAAGTCTGATTTAAAGCAGTACATGCTGCTGTAACAAAACATTTCCCAACTTGGGATCAATAAAGTATCTTATCTTATCTTATCTTAAGATGATCGATGGCTACAGCCATATTTGCAACATTTGCCTCTGAACCTATACAAGTGCATGTTTCAGGCTTATCAATGAACAACAGGAGGGGTCACAGACATAAGACCAGCTGTTAAATAAAGCTCTTCTGACCTTAGGTGTCATGTGGGTATATATTAATGCTGCCCCACCCATGTATTAATTATATGTTTTAATATATATATACCGTATCCCCTAAACCTCCAGGGATGTATACAGTTTAATACTGGCAACCTCTAATTGTGGGAAATACGAAAAAGTCTTTTAAAACTACAATCCCCAGTAGAGACGTGCCATAGAACATGTTGCGAAACACAGAATAGCCAGCATGTGTAATTCTGGGGGGGGGGGGGGCTGGGCTGGACCCGTCCGAGTCCAGTTTTGGATAGTTTGGCGTGGTTCCATTCCATTTCAAAGAGCTGTTTGACGCTCGGCGTAACCTTGTCGCACTGCCACTCCAACATCCAATCACAGAGCTTGAGGACTAATCACAGGGTTTGTAAAGCAAGTCGGATGTTGTAGTCCCAAACGATAGCTGGGGATTCTGGGTAGTGTAGCGTCTTTGGAAAAAAAACTCCGGAAAAACAATTTGTTTCTCCGAATCGAAGGTTAAAAACACAGAAGCATTGTACACAATTTAAACCAATCAATATTGTGTAATTAACAAGGATAAACTGATGTTTTTTAGTGGATGAGTAATGCAGATATCACTGTGTAATCATTTGACAGTGTGGGGAATACTTCCGGTTTTATTGTGAAAACTTCGAGACCGGAAATACTGTTTTCACCCCGTGAGGGTTGACGCTAACTTTACATGGACACTGCCCCATATACAGAGAAGCCCCTCACTGCGCGCAGTGCCTCAATGAGCTCGATGTGGGCGGGAGCTCAACGTGGGCAGAGCTTCAC
Source organism: Gobionotothen gibberifrons (assembly GCA_943591055.1). NCBI lineage: Eukaryota > Metazoa > Chordata > Actinopteri > Perciformes > Nototheniidae > Gobionotothen > Gobionotothen gibberifrons. The sequence goes on along the minus strand of CALSBZ010045615.1, from coordinate 1,233 downwards.
AGATGACGCGTTGCATCCTGTTTCCCGGGTAGCAGTTCTCTTCCCTCCCTTCAATCTAACCCTTCCCTTCCCCCCTTCCTCAACCTAACCACTCCCTACCTTTTTACCTAATCCTAATCTTCCTTCCTCCCTCACAAAACCTCTCCTACTGTAAGAAATTAAAATCAATGTTGATATGACGTAATTTAAATTAAATACAGGGTTTTAATTTAAAGCAGTTTTATTCTGAAAAAACGGAAGTTCACACTAACTATTAACTTAACACTTTTATTCTGAAAATTCTTCATTTCCGGTTAGCATTAGCATGTGTCTAACGTTTTGAAAACCGTGAATTGAAGGTGAAACATGTGATGTTGCACACTAAACACACTGGGATTAACACTCATTTATTGACGCTGAAATAACGTTTATCAGGGAATGTTTAAATAACTGGGAAAGTACACAACACGGGAGTCGGGACGTCACGTGCCTCAAAGGTTGAGCTCCCGCCCACGTTGAGCTCATTGAGGCATTGCGCACTGCATTGAGGGGTACTACCATATACACGTTCTCATATATTGATTCTGACTTTTCTACATCCAACTCACAGGTTTATCATTACTTTGAGAAAAAAGATTATTAATTTAACCCTTTTAGAAGGGAAGATATGGTCATTTGTTCTGGGAATGTCATTTTCGAGCCTGAAACCTGAAAAACAGGCTTGGGGCTTAACAGGTTAATGGCCAAACTATTCCACAATTTAGGATTTTCCAGAGAGGGTTAATTGTGAATAAACGACCCTCCGGAGCCTTTGCAATCGGCGGGAGCATGTTGTTTCTTACACAACCACTAGAGGTGCTACACTTTAAAACGTGACTCTGGGTCGTATTTAGCTGCTGAACAATCAACCTATATGGTCGTTTTTTGTAGGACAGGCATGTCTTGCTTTCATTAGAGAATGTTAAAACTCATGCATCAAAACAAGATATGTTTAATGGGACGTCTGAGTAAAAATGTAAACAATAACAGATGAGTTTGAGGTGCACACCTATGAAACACACAATATGGTACATGAGGAACGGCAGTCAGGACAGCAGTCTCTACACCAACCCGGTGATATGCAGAGCTCTGTTAGTGCCAAGCCCCCAGGAAGTGCGCCGGACTCTGTGTAGAATATTCGTGCTAAATATTTTAAACTAAATAAACTACTGTTGGTAATTAAATCAATGTTGTAATAGCATAATTTAGCTTAAA
>CALSBZ010045614.1:0-14063 GCA_943591055.1 Gobionotothen gibberifrons | reverse complement strand
ATCCTAAACTTCTCTCCTGGGACGTGTTAATAACGAATAAGCTAACACTACCCAGTATGCAAACTTGTATAGCCCTTATTAAAAACATTCGTTCCTCAAGTTGTAGAAATGTGCTAATAACGTTATTCTGAGAGTTATTTCCCCCGCATTATGAACGCGCATCTAACCCACGGGACCGCGCCCCCCGGCACGTTCATGTTACGTGTTCAGCACTACATGCATTTATCTTTACCCATGGATGCACAATAACAACGGACCTATATCGTCTTACTGCCATCCCACAGAGCTGTAATAATGGATATATTGCACATGTTTGCTGTAATTCATCACTTGTAAAATATTATACTACATGGGCTGTATGATTAAATCTTGTACCGTAAATGTTGTATTCAATTAAGTTAATATTACGTCCCTGTAGCTTCTTATTGCACTAAGAAGCTTATTGCACTGTATGTATATATATATGTATACACAGTGCAATAATTCTTTCATGCTAAATGAAGCTCTGTTGCTTGGATATCACTAGATCCTGTTACAGCGTAATATAAGTACATAACGATTGATGTGCACATTAGCATAATTACTAGCTAGCCGCTAGCTGCTAACTGCCACCTCGTTAATATCAAATCCATCATAATAACAACCCATTACCATGGGCGCGCGGTGCTGTTACGTGTACACAAATTGACGTGCTTGATGTGAACGAGCCTTTTGGGGTCCGTGGTTAAAGTTGCGCATGCTCTATGAGCGCACATACGGGTACTTCTCAGACATGCTGGGTAATCTGTGACATTTCACTCTCTCAAAAGTTGGGCCATTTTATCATCATGCGCTAATGAGCAACTCTCATAGGAATGAATGAGGCCCCGCCTCCCACGCTGTATCCAGTTCTTATTATACATCCATACTCTCTCTGCTGCTGTGAACAAGGGTCACGTGGCTTACTGACATATTTAATGCAGCAAGTCTCTTTGTGTTTCTGTGGATGATCCGAACATCGCTCATTCAGCATCTGTGAGCGGCTCAAACTACATTTCCCTCTAGCTCATGAACATATAGGGTAGCCTATGTAACATGACATGGACATGAACATGTATTTTGTCAAACCCAGCAGACACAATATGTTCAGTGTCCAAAATGTATGACCGTCAAACACAGTCACGCAAATATGCAGAAACGCATAAACGCGCGAACACACACACAAACAGTGTCAGAGAGAAATAAGAAAACAACTTTTTGTTTTAAATGAGCGTGAGAGGTGTTGGAGAATGTAGGCTCGTACACATTTTCAACATTATGGCGTGAAGTAGCCTAGTTGTGTCTATTGTGGTGCCGGCACAAGGGAGTCGGAGGCGGAGTATTTAATATAGAATTCCAGTATTTATTATCAGTTGACATGACAGGTAATAACATACGTCTGCATAGTAGGAAGAGCTAGCAGGAATGAATAATCAAAGGCTACCGGTGTTTCCCATAACGGGTCCGTGTAGCAACAATAACAATGTGAATTATGTCCTCAATTCAGTGTCACCACACAAGCCCCCCCAGAATTCACGAATAAACAAAATCCCTGTGGCGGGGGGGGAACAACACGCCTGCCCCTACGAGATCTGCGCACCGGAGTCGGTACAGCGACCTCCGCCTGTGCGGCCTCCGTCAGAGAAGGAAACTGAACAACAGACTCACCCCGCCCGACAGGAATCAAAGCTGGGGGTCGGCCCCGTCTCGGCAACCGAGCCAACACCACTGGCTGATCAACGTCCAAGTGAGCAGCTTTCACCCGGTCAACCGAGACGTGCTCGGCCTTACCGCCCATGTCGACCACCAGGTGCTTGTCCCCGTGTTCTAAAACCCGGAAAGGTCCATCATAAGGGGGCTGCAGGGGGCCTCTGTGCGCGTCGTGACGAATGAAGACGTGCTCAGCTGAGCGTAGCTCCACGGGAACCCGAGACATAGGCGCACAGTGCTGCGAAGTCGGAACCGGAGCGAAAGCCTCCGCTGCGTCCTGCAGGACAACCCGCTGAGCCGTGGCCGACCAAGGAGTTGTAGCATTAGGGAGGAAATCCCCTGGAACTCTCAACGGCTGACCGTAGACCATCTCTGCCGTAGAGCACTGCAGGTCCTCTTTGGGTGCGGTCCTCAGGCCCAGCATCACCCAAGGCAGCTTGTCGACCCAGTTACCGTCCGTAAGGCCGGCTTTGAGGGCCGCCTTCATGGAGCGGTGGAAGTGCTCGCAGAGGCCGTTAGCCTGAGGGTGGTAAGCGGTAGTCCTGTGCAGCTTAACCCCCAAACCGTGCATGGAAAAAGCACTCTCCGGTGTCTCCACGCCGGCCTGACACAGCCGTGTCAGGCCTCCGCCACTTCTTCATGACAGCCGATGAGCCGCTGAGTGCTGCGGCTAACGGCTCTGCAGCGGGCTGCTGTGTAGCCATGAAGAATCGGTCAGCTTCCTCCGCTAAGGCACGGGGCTCTGCGACAGGAGTGTTGGCCAGCGCTGTCTGGACCCGGGGAGGTAAGTGGCTCAGGAAAATCTCCGTGAACAAAATCCGGGGATCTTCACCCCCTAGCAGATTTAGCATCCTCTCCATGAATTGAGATGGCTTGCTGTCCCCTAGGCCTCGAATGTCCAGAATTTGGCGGGCCCTCTCCTTAGCCGATAAGCTGAATGTCTTTAGGAGAAGAGCCTTAACCGCCTCATATTTGCCATAGGTAGGGGGAGCAGCGATAAATCCCACCAGCCTGGATGAAGTGGAGCTTCCCAGCGCTGCCACAACGTGGTAATACTTCAAATCCTCGTCGCGGACCTGTTTGCAGGCGAAGTGTGCCTCCAACGTGTGCGAACCAGGCCTCCGTGGCGTGCTCCCAGAACTCCGGCAATTTTACGAATGCAGCAGTCATGTTCGTTAAATTTCCAGATACTTCGTTGGAAAAGTCAGGGTCACCAGTGTGGTGCCGGCACAAGGGAGTCGGAGGCGGAGTATTTAATATAGAATTCCAGTATTTATTATCAGTTGACATCAGGGCTGGACTGGGACAGCAAATCGGCCCTGGCATTTAGACCCAGACCGGCCCCAATCCATAAAACAAACGAATAGTAGCGGTTCCTGACAAGAAGAATAACTCAGCATAATAAAAAAAAACGCTATTATTATCCTTTTTACGTACCAGGGGCAAACAAAAAAAAATACATACCACAAGTATGTGTAACTATCAATCATTAGAAATTCGACCTTCAAAGCGAACATTGACCGAGCACTAATTTGGGGGTCTGGGGGGGCACATTTTAAATAACCCCTCAAATGATGACTTCTAGTGAATTTGGGGGGGGGGGGGGGGGGGCTATAGTGCCCTGCCTCCCCTTTCTATGACAACATATGACGTCCCTTGCAATATGTAAGCCACTTTCTGCTGGTGCCATCTTTACAGGTGAATACCTTCTGCACAACTGGATTTCTGGTATGTTGTTGTGGGTGCTGTTCTAAAAACATCTGTAACATAGATGGCTCGGGGCGGGCAAAGTAATCTATGTCCTCCTGCTCTTTGCTCTCCTCACTCTCGCTGACACTCTCCTCCTCTGGGGATGCTACCTGGCTCAACACAATGATACAGAATTAATGGATTCCCTGATAGAGGTCCATACAAATAGGCATTGACATAACAATACCACACAGTAAATGGTCAAAACTACATGTGTGCCTCAATTTTGTATCTATTTCTATATTATTCATTCTATATATTGTCAATCAAAACTACCACAAAAAGCTGACTATAAACACTTTTTTCAGGTCCCAAAAGACCACTGTTGCCCTTATAACCAAATAAGTAAATAAACTAAACAAAACAAGCTGCCAGCTGACAGTAATTGTTCATGAATGGTGGTTAACAAAATAATGACATTCTTTCAATGAGACCAACGTATCAGAGTCCCATTAAGCTATATTTTAACTTGCCAGGGAAAACCTAAAAAAGCCAGCTTACTATCTTGTAGGCTAACGAATGTTTCTCTCATAATATTTGTCTTATTAGTGCTTCATCAAGGGGATATTAATGGGTTCCAGAACTACAGAGTATCATAACCTTAATAATAATCTTTTCCTAATTTTCTTAGCTTCTGCTTACCGCGAGTTCTCCTCCCTCTCTCCCACTCGCGCTGATCTCTCTCCCTCCCATCATCTTCCTCCCCACCAATATCGGCCACGGGTGCTGAAGATGGACCTGCACCTGTACTAAACATGTCGGTTATTTTGAGACAAGCGGCAGTATCAGCACGAAGGGCCTGCTTTTTTCTTGCCCCGCAATTTTTCTGCTCCCCCTTTTCGCTTGGCCTTCGCCTTCTCCATTTCTAACTCATTTTCTCGAAAAAAAAAAAAGGCAGTTTGGCTTCAACGGCCGGCTCACCTCCTGGGGGCGTGATTTAATGATCCACACCGAGCGACCCAAAGGGGGAGGTGATTAAAGATTTGATTGGGCCGGCCCAGTGTCAATTACTAAAAACATTTAAACAGAGGGCCAATCTACCCGTCTTATGGGCCGGGACTTCAGAAAGAAAAAAAAATGACGTATCGGCCCAAAAGGCACGTCGGCCCAGAGCTCGTCGGCCCACCGGGAAAATGCCCGGTATGCCAGATGGCCAGTCCAGCCCTGGATGACATGACAGGTAATAACATACGTCTGCATAGTAGGAAGAGCTAGCAGGAATGAATAATCAAAGGCTACCGGTGTTTCCCATAACGGGTCCGTGTAGCAACAATAACAATGTGAATTATGTCCTCAATACAGTGTCACCACACTATACGACTATCCGTGGTAAGACCCGGCCGCTGGCTCTACTCGCAGGCCGACACGCTGTTGATCTTGGCGGTGTTCTCGGTCCACGGTTGCAGGTTCTGCAGGGCGTACAGAGAGCTGTTCTGTAGGCACAGCGGGTCCGGGGCCACTGGCTGGGTGATGGTCTTCTGGAAGGCCTCCTGCTGCAGCTGCACGAGGATCCGGTTGGCCTGCTGCCGCTCCGCCTCGCGCTCCTCCGCCGTCTGCCGCCTGCAGCAGAGAAACATGCTCTAATACTCCTACTATAATCTTTAATATAATATATAGGCCTAATCTTTATATAGGGGGGGGGGGGGGGACTGGGACTAAAAATCAGCCCGGGCATCTCTACCAGCCCACTTCGTCCCGATGGCCAGTCCGCCACTAGCCCACTAAAATAGTCTTAGCCTCTTATTATTGTCTAGGCCTATATAGCCTACTGTAGGCCAATATAGACAATAGTAAGATTATGTTAGCCTTTCAGAAGACCATCAACCAGCCAGTCATTAGGAATATTAAACAGCAAGTAAAAGTATTAAACAGTGCTTTTAATATGCCTGATATTATCTTTTTACTTGCTGTTTAATATGCCACATATAATTGTTTTACTTGCTGTTTAATATTCCTAATATTATCTTTTTACTTGTTTTTTAATATTCCTAATATTATAATTTCCACTTGCTGTTTAATATTCCTTATATTATCTTTTTACTTGCTGTTTAATATTCCTAATATTATCTTTATGCACGATGTTATATCTCTGCAGTGCCCTCTCAGTTTGATACATATATTATTAGCCTATTACCAATTCAAAAGTTGTTTCCTTGTCAACGAAAAATAAAATGATAAGAACAGCCGTAAAATAAGCAGAAGGCTTGAATCCGCTCAGTTCCTCTATAAAATGATTCACAGGATAATACCATGTTCTGCAGAAACAATACGCTAATAGTGTAGGCTATAAAGTTTATAGCGTTAAGCTCTAAGGATTCGTAACTAAATACAATCATCTATAAATATTATCAAAAAGGTCTAAAATTACAAATGTAATTTGAATGAATTTACATTTCATTTGTGCTTGTTTTCTCTCCAACACTGCGTTTGCTCATTGCTCTCATTGTTGGTGAGTGAATAGCAGAAAGAGCAAGAGTCTCCTCCACAAACCGAGCACCATGCTTCATGAAGAAGGGCCTCTCCTGGAGCGCTTTAAAGCCACCGGAGGGGCACCGACAGCCACAAGAGGCCCTCCCTCCACAGAGTGGGTAGAGGTCTACAAGTATTCATTAGTCTTTGAAATGAAGCAAAAGCTCACCTCCATTTGGTGCGCCTGTTCTGGAACCAGGTCTTGACCTGAGCGTCGGTCATCTTCAGGCTTTTGGCCAGCGCCGCCCGCTCCGCGGACGCCAGGTACTTCTGCCGGTGGAAGCGCTTCTCCAGCTCACACACCTGCAGCCGGCTGAACGACGTCCGCGGCTTCTTCTTCTTTGGGGGGGTCCTGTTTTGGTACGGGTGACCCACACGACGGGTGACAGTAAGGGGGGACAGGGACACTGACCCGGCAGAAGGACAGAGCGGCAGGAGGAGAGGAGAGGAGGGGATGAGAGAGGGGGAGAGGAAGAGAGGTGAGGAGGTGAGGGGGGGAGGAGGAGAGAGCACTGATTATCTTTTTAAATAAGAGTCAATATTTTATGTTTAAGTGTTCAATCATTTTGTGTTTTCTCAGGAAACATGAGCATTGTATAATTTCTTATTTGTATTAACACATTTATTTCTTACACCGTAACGAAAGAACCTTTGAGGATCATCTAGAGAAATTGATTAGAAAAGGTGTTTTTTGAGTGAAGCCCCACAAAACGTTTAAATAATGTATTTACATATATTAATATTTAATTCATGAAATCCAAACTTGCTCTGAAATGTTGGTAATTAATCTCAAAATGTTTGACCCAGCAGTATTGTGACAATGTCTATCTCAGTCTTTAAATTATTATTATTCTGAACAAAAATCTTTTTATAGCGATTATTATTATTTCGATAATGCTGTTTATCATTTAGAAATGGAAAGCAAAAATATATGCATACACATGAGAGTGGTCTGTACTGATTGTATATACAAAGAGAAAACAAATAATTACAAAGAACACAAACAAACAATAACAACGACATTATTATTATTATTATTATTATTTGTATCATTATAGCCTAATAAAAGTACTTCCGTTCCCAGTTAAAGGTTGATTCTTGTCGATATCTAATTGTATATGCTATTTAATACGTTTTCCAAAATGATTGAAAATGGATTCTTCCGTTACACATAATCAGGCAAATGATGACGATTCAGGGAGATTTTCATGTATTATATAAAGTTGTATGGATTGTGTTAAATCAAAGTGAAATGAACAAAAAGCTTAGGCCTACATCTTTGAATTTTTTATTTCATTATGTTAAATTTGTTTTCTATAATGTATTCTAATATTTATATATAATATTTGATTTCGTTGGATCCTGTTTTGTTATAATGTATTATATTATTCTATGTTATATTGTGTTATGTCAGGATGTATTAGGCCTATATTAGTTTATTTTAGAGGAATGAGTATTATATAATGTTGTTTGCTGTATTTGATCTACCTGTGAACCTGTCTTTGGTGAAGCGCCGGTTGCTCTCCATCCAGGGGAAGGTGAGCGCGCTCAGGCTGATGTTCCCGGCACCCGGCGGCGCGGACCCCGCAGAGCTCCCGCAGCTCAGGGGTCGGTGCGCCGGGACCCGGATGACCCCATGCCCGGCAGAAGTAACGTTAGGCCCGTTCGAATTCACACCCATGTTCATGTGATAAGCCGAGCCGAGGGAAGCCATCCCGCACGCACTGCTGGTGCCGTTATATCCGGTGTTGCTGTACATGTAGCCGCCACCGTTCGCGCCGCTGTTGTTGTAGGCCCCGTGCCCATAGTCCTGCTCGTGCATCCTCGCGCTCAGCATGCAGCTCTCCATACTGAGGATCTGCTCGATGCCAAAGCTGATGGGCTCCGCCTGCGGGTGCTCCTGCAGATGCGCCCCCGGTATCCCGGTGTGATCCATGGCCTCCGCTGCGCGAGTCCCCAGCTCCGGCGCGAGGAACAGAGTTTGCTCCACGCGCCGATCCCAGGACTCAACGTCTGGGTTTATTCTGCACGAGCTCCTGTCGTCATCTACCGAGTGTTTGTGTGTGCGTATGTGTGTTTTTTCGGTGTGCAGGAAAGCAACGTTCCACTGTTGCCCCCCTGCCGTCCACGAGGACATCAGTCAAAGTGCCAAATAGACAGCACGAGACGTCTCGGCCTGAATTCGACCGGCTAAAGACTGCGCTGTGTGGCAGCGCGCTCATAACACTCTGATTAACAGCTGGACACACACACACACACACACACACACACACACACACACACACACACACACACACACACACACACACTCACACACACACACAGCTGACATTATTGACAATATTCAGCGGAAGCAATAGAAACACTTGTGAATGAAACCACGGGACAGTTTATCTTAAAAATAAATAAATACAACATCGTCTGTTTCGATCCAATCTGCAGAAATGTTTCAACCTCAATACATTGACATCATTGCTTCATAAATCACTGCAAAATGATGGATGTGTAATGTAGGCTTCTCAGTTTTTGTATGGAGCTGGCCCTATTATTAATTCATGTCTAGTAATGACAATGCTGCAAACATGGAAGGCTTTTCATTTATAGAATAGAATTGAATTGGGAGGGATGAAACCCTCTTTTAATGGTCACACATGCAGAGCACACAGCACACACAGTGAAATGTGGCCTCTGCATTTAACCCATCCTAGTACCAGGAGTCTTTTACACCCGGAAGTAAATATTCTCTCCGCTTCGCTTGACAAACCCTGTGATAGTCCTCAAGCTCTGTGATTTGATGTTTGAGTGTGGTCCGAGGGTAACGCCGAGCGTCGAACAGCACTTGAAATGGGATGGAACCAAAACTGGATTTGAACGGGTCCACCCTGTCCCCCCCTCCCCCACCCCGTCCCCAGAACTACACATGCTGGCTATTGTGTTTCGCAAAATGTTCTCTATGGCACGTCTCTACTGGGAATTGTATTTTTAAAAGATGTTTTCATATTTCCCATAATAAGAAGTTGCCAGTATTAAACTGTGTACATCCCTGGAGGTTTAGGGGATAGGAAACACTCAAATTTAAAACATATAATTAATAAATGGGTGAAAATCGCTTGTGCCCATAATGGGAAGCATTAATATATACCCACATGACAGCTAAGTTCAGAAGAGCTTTATTTAACAGCTGGTCTTATGCCTCTCTGAAGAACCAGCACCTTACCGTGGTAGAGAGGTTTGTGTGCCCTGATGAACCTGGGGGCTGTGTTGTCTGGAACCTTGTGTTCCTGGTAGGGTCTCCCATGGCAAATTGGTCTCAGGCAAGGGGCCAGACTAAGATTGGTTCAAAAAGACCTCATGAAAGACAAACTTAGAAGTGAGGATACCCGGCCCGGAGGAAGCCCGGGGTCCCCTTCTGGAGCCAGGCCCAGAAGGAGGACTCGTCGGCGAGCGTCTCGTGGCCGGGCTTGCCACGGAGCCCGGCCGGGCACAGCCCGAAAAGGCAACGTGGACAACACCTCCGCTTCTCCGTCCCACGGGCCCACCACCTACGGGAAACAGCGATGGGGTCGGGTGTGCTGCCAGAAGGGTGGCAGTGAAAGCAGAGGGTCTCGACGGACCAGACCCGGGCGACAGAAGCTGGCTTTGGGGACGTGGAACGTCACCTCTCTGGGGGGGAAGGAGCCGGAGCTTGTGCGGGAGGTGGAGCGGTACCAGTTGGATCTGGTTGGGCTCACCTCTACGCACAGCGTCGGCTCTGGAACCTTACTTCTGGATAGGGGTTGGGCTCTATTCTTCTCCGGAGTTGCTCAAGGTGTGAGGTGCCGGGCGGGTGTGGGGATACTCACAAGTCCCCGGTTGGGTGCTTCTTTGTTGGAGTCTACCCCAGTGGACGAGAGGGTCGCCTCCCTACGCCTGCGGGTTATGGGGGGGAAAACTCTGACTGTTGTGTGTGCTTATGCACCAAACAACAGTTCAGAGTACACGGCCTTCTTGGAGACCCTGGAAAGAGTCCTGTATGGGGCTCCTGAAGGGGACTCTTTAATCTTGCTGGGAGATTTCAACGCACATGTGGGCAACGATGGAGACACTTGGAGGGGCGTGATTGGGAGGAACGGCCCCCCTGATCTGAATCGGAGTGGTGGTTTGTTACTGGACTTCTGTGCTAGTCATGGATTGGCCATAACAAACACCATGTTCGAACATAAGGATGCTCATAAGTGTACGTGGTACCAGAGCACCCTAGGCAGAAGGTCCATGATCTATTTCGTTATCGTATCATCGGACCTGAGGCCGTATGTTTTGGACACTCGGGTAAAGAGAGGGGCGGAGTTGTCAACTGATCACCATCTGGTGGTGAGTTGGGTCGAGTGGCGGGGGAAGCCTCTGGATAGACCTGGTAAGCCCAAACGGGTAGTTCGGGTGAACTGGGAACGTCTGGAGGAGGCCCAAGTTCAGGAGGCCTTCAACTCACACCTCCGGCGGAGCTTTTCGGGCATTCCTGTGGAGGTTGGGGACATTGAACCAGAGTGGTCGGTGTTCAAAGCCTCTATTGCCGAAGCCGCGGCGGGGAGCTGTGGTCTCAAGGTCTTAGGTGCCTCAAGGGGCGGTAACCCTCGAACCTCCTGGTGGACACCGGTGGTCAGGGAAGCCGTTCGACTGAAGAAGGAGGCCTTCAGGGATTTGTTATCCCGGGGGACTCCCGAGGCAGTTGCAAGGTACCGACAGGCCCGAAGGGCAGCAGCCTCAGCCGTGGCCGAGGCAAAACAGCGGGTGTGGGAGAAGTTCGGAGAAGACATGGAAAAGGACTTTCGGGCGGCACCAAAGTTGTTCTGGAAAACTGTCCGACACCTCAGGAGGGGGAAGCAGGGAACCATCCAAGCTGTGTACAGTAAGGATGGGACGTTGTTGACCTCAACTGATGGAGTGTTGGGCCGTTGGAAGGAACACTTTGAGGAACTCCTGAACCCGACAACTCCGCCCTCTATCAAATCAAATCAAATCAAATCAAGTTTTATTTATATAGCACATTTATAAGCGATTTTTGGTCGAGCCAAAGTGCTGTACAGAATAAAAATAGCCTACAGTAGGGACACTTTACATCAAATACAACAGCACAGATTGTTCGGAGTATCAATATGATAAAAACTACACCCTCTGTCCTTAGACCCTCACATCGTACAAGGAAAAACTTCCGCGTAAAACCCACAGTTTTAAAGGGGATAAAAAATGGGAGAAACCTCAGGGAGAGCAACAGAGGAGGGATCCCTCTCCCAGGACGGACAGACGTGCAAGAAATGCGGTGTGTAAATCGAAGAGATAATACATTTTACAGCCTATAGACCGAATGTTAGGAAATGCGTGTGTCTGTAATAAGAAGATGAATCCACGAGGATGTCAGCCACAATCCTGTGGAAGCCATCAGGGAAGCAGCACGACACGACCCAGGCAGGACCGCAGCGATAGGTTCAGCCACAACCCGAGGTTCACGACTTAGTCCAGAGCTCAGGATAGAGGATCAAGGGCACAGGACTACTGCAAGACGATCAGCCTCGACTCCGGAACCCGGCGTAGATATAGATAAGAAAAAACAAGAAAAAGAGATTTGGCTGGATTAATCTGAAACAAGAGAATACACAGACACAGACAGAGAGGGAAAAGGTCATTGGATAAAAGTTATTCTTGATAACCCTCAAGAAAGATCTCCTGAAAACCTCCCCACGCAATCTATCAAGTCTGACCCCTCAAGTGTACAAGTGAAATTAGAAAAGTTTTTCTTCTCTTATATGAGAAACAAGGGTATGAAAAGAAAAGCCAGAAACAGAGTAAGGGAGGCACAACGTAGCTACGTACATGCACTCCCCGTAAATGTTAAAACGAGTCAGACGTGAAGAAATAAAAAGCCAGAAACTGTAATGAAAAGGCACTACTTAAAGAAAAGTACTGGGGAACAAAAAGGACAGGAGGAAAGGCCCAACGAGTCAACGTAAACACACTATGTTAGAGGCAGAGCTGGAGTATGACGGGGGATCAACACCAATCTCCCGGGGGGAGGTCGCTGAGGTAGTCAAACAACTCCACAGTGGCAAAGCCCCGGGGGTGGATGAGATCCACACTATGAGCATGTTTTTCTCTCATTGATTGTGCTGTTATGTTAAATGTTTGTGTTTCATGTATTTTTGTCTGGATATTTGTCTGTTGATGTTGGACATGGAGCTGCTGTGACGCAAGTCAAATTTCAGACTTGATCTGACAAATAAAGTAATATCGTATCGTATCGTATCGTATCGTATATCGTATCGTATATCGTATCGTAGATCCGCCCAGAAATGCTGAAGGCTCTGGGTGTTGAGGGACTGTCATGGTTGACACGTCTCATCAACGTTGCGTGGAAGTCGGAAACAGTACCGAAGGAGTGGCAGACCGGGGTGGTGGTTCCCCTTTTCAAAAAGGGGGATCAGAGGGTGTGTGCCAATTACAGGGGCATCACACTACTCAGCCTCCCCAGGAAAGTTTACTCTAAGGTACTCGAAAGGAGGGTCAGGCCGATTGTCGAACCTCAGATTGAGGAGGAACAATGCGGATTCCGTCCTGCTCGTGGAACAACGGATCAGCTTTTTACTCTCGCAAGAATCCTGGAGGGGGCCTGGGAGTACGCTTATCCAGTCTACATGTGTTTTGTAGACTTGGAGAAGGCGCATGACCGGGTTCCCAGGGAGTTACTGTGGGAGGTGCTGCAGGAGTATGGGGTGAGGGGGTCTTTACTCAGGGCCATCCAATCTCTCTACTCCCAAAGCGAGAGCTGTGTCCGGATCCTCGGCAGTAAGTCGGACCTATTTCCGGTGAGGGTTGGCCTCCGCCAGGGCTGCGCTTTGTCACCAATCCTGTTTGTAATATACATGGATCGGATTTCGAGGCGTAGTCGGGGGGGAGGGGGTCTGCAGTTCGGTGGACTAAGGATTGCACCACTGCTTTTTGCAGATGATGTGGTTCTGATGGCTTCATCGGTCTGCGACCTTCAGCACTCACTGGATCGGTTCGCAACCGAGTGTGAAGCGGCTGGGATGAGGATCAGCACCTCCAAATCTGAGGCCATGGTTCTCAGCAGGAAACCGATGGACTGTCCACTCCAAGTAGGGAATGAGTCCTTACCCCAAGTGAAGGAGTTCAAGTATCTCGGGGTCTTGTTCTCGAGTGGGGGAACAATGGAGCGTGAGATGGGCCGGAGAATCGGAGCAGCGGGAGCGGTACTGCAGTCGCTTTACCGCACCGTTGTGACGAAAAGGGAGCTGAGCCAGAAGGCAAAGCTCTCTGTCTACCGGGCCATTTTCGTTCCTACCCTCACCTATGGTCATGAAGGATGGGTCATGACCGAACGAACGAGATCGCGGATACAAGCGGCCGAGATGGGTTTTCTCCGCAGGGTGGCTGGCGTCTCCCTTAGGGATAAGGCGAGAAGTTCAGTCATCCGGGAGGGACTCGGAGTTGAACCGCTCCTCCTTCGCGTCGAAAGGAGCCAGTTGAGGTGGTTCGGGCACCTAGTTAGGATGCCACCTGGGCGCCTCCCTAGGGAGGTGTTCCAGGCACGTCCAGCTGGGAAGAGACCAAGGGGTAGACCTAGGACCAGGTGGAGGGATTATATCTCTTCGCTGGCCTGGGAGCGCCTTGGGATCCCCCAGTCAGAGCTGGTTGATGTGGCCAGGGAAAAGAAAGTTTGGGGCTCTCTGCTGGAACTGCTACCTCCGCGACCCGACCACGGATAAGCGGGAGAAGATGGATGGATGGATGGATGGTCTTATGTCTGTGACCCCTCCTGTTGTCCATTGATAAGCCTGAAACATGTTTGTCAAGGTTCAGAGGCACATTTTGCAAATATTGCAGTAGCCATCGATCATCTTAAGATAAGATATACTTTATTGGTCCCAAGTTGGAAACATTTGCGTTACATCAGCATGTGTAACAGTTGTAAATATGCAGTGGTGTTTATTTGTAAATCACACAAATTCTGTGTTTTATATTTTGGTCCTGATGGAGAGAGGTTTTGGTCCTGAGAGGTTCTGGTCCTGATGGAGAGAGGTTCTGGTCCTGATGGAGAGAGGTTCTGGTCCTGATGGAGAGAGGTT
>CALSBZ010045611.1:0-13889 GCA_943591055.1 Gobionotothen gibberifrons | reverse complement strand
CCTGCAACACACACACACACACACACACACACACACACACACACACACACACACACACACACACACACACACACACACACACAGCCCTCTGGCACTGTGGAAAGGGCCTGCAGGTATTGATCACAGCCACTCTTCAGGCTCAGCACAGAATCAGAGAGCGAGGCAGCGATACCCCGGGGGTGAAACAGTCCATCGCCACGCCAATTTAATCATCAACCAAACCGGTTTTGAAATATTTGTGCTTATTTTATTTATTTTGCAGTCCACGAGTGCACCAGATCTAAGATTTGATCATCCGTCTCAGATTCCCTGCTGTGCCGCTTTGCTTGAAACACTCCCAAAAAATCTCTCCTCCTTTTCCTCATTTCCTCTCCCCTCCCGTGGTTGGTCAGTGTGTGCTGATCTGGTTGCAGCTTTAAAGGTTTGGCAACCAAAGTCACTGGTGGCAAAATCAGATACAAGGACTGAAAGAGCTAAATCTCACAACGGGAATGACGTTATAACTTATAACCAACATCTACAAACAAAACAATCAGAATACAACATCAAATGATGCGAAGTACACTAGCTGGCAAATCATTATCAAAAAACACACAGACAACATTGAAACAATGGAGACTATTAAGTGTGGAAATGTGCAAACTGCTTTAAAAAAATGGGGGGCTTTTATTTCTATTTACATCATAGCACTACAATTCATCACACATAAATCAGAGAGAGGCAGCGATACCTTGGGGGTGAAACAGTCCATTGCCAGACCCTCCACCTCCACCTCCACCTCCACCACTAGCAGCTAACTCATCAACCAAACCTGTTTTGAAATATTTGTGCTTATTTCATTCATTTAGCAGTCCACGAGTGCACCACATCTAAGATGTTATCATCCGTCTCAGATTCCCTGCTGTGCCGCTTTGCTTGAAACACTCCACGACTCCTCAAAAAAGTGTCTCCTCACTCTCTTCACTGAGGCTGGTGGTTAGTGGCGGCTGCAGATAGTGTCAGTGTGCTGGATCTGGTGACAGAGGACCCAGATTTAGCTCCTGTGGAGATGACCGAGGCCAGTCCGTCTTCCGCCCCCGGCCACCCACACCTCCCGTAACATAATCACTAATCAATGAGTTATTCTGGGCGGCCAGCAGGAGTATTAGGTGATAGTGGGTGGGGGGTCTTCAACAGTACAGTACAATCAAGAGTGTCTGATGCTTACGGCTGGGAAATTGATTTTGGGGGAGCGAGACGATTAGTCAATGTTCCCTGGACAAAAGGCTAAGCTATTTCATCTCATCTCATCTGGCCTTAGTAACATATTGGGATTTCCAATGCTTAAAATTTGAATAATGAATATTCCTCTCTGCTGCTGCTCCGGCGGGGACACGGCGCTGAAATGGGTTTTATATGATCAAGACCGAATGGCAGTGTACCTAAGGTCGCGGCAGTAATGAGATACGCTGGTGTTATCGATGGAGAGAGGGTTGTAGTCACTTCCTGGCCGTATTGTGTGTCCCCGGGCCTCAAGCTGTGGCTCTCTGGCTGAACCCAGAGAAAGTCATTATTATTAGCTAAGTCTCCTTAACGACCTGAGTTGAGCCTGGACGGATACGCCAAAAAAAGACCCTTTTTTATCATCAGCTGGTGTACTGCTATGGGACGTGTCTCTTTTATCTGCATTGTCAGAGTCTCTAAAGAGCTGCTGCAGGTACGCAGTAATCCAGGTACTCAGGGATAAATAGTGCTGCTTTATCAATAAATACGTAACCTGAGAGCCCATTAAGTGCAAACGCAGGGAGGTTGCAAATTTAGATTTGTGGACACGATGAAAACACTTGTGAGAGGGCGTTTAAGGTAGAGGGCAGCCAGAGGGGCAGCACAGATTCTAAAGAGGAGAAGGTCAAACAGAGGCAAAGTAAAACTGGATTCGATTTATTCGATTATTGTATGATTCAGCATCGCTCACTGTGTTGCAAAGTTCTGCCAAGGTGAACTGTAATGAGCTACATTACTGACTACAATGCAAACTCAGAGCCAAGGTGTTCTGGGTTTAGAAAAGCCTCGGGCTCCATGCTCATTTTACAGGCTCTATTCAAACCCTTTAGATGTGGACATTTCCATATCACTGATGGGCCTTGTGAAAGCCATCTCCAGCCATCAGAGATAGAGTGGCAAAGCCTCAACTCTATCATCATTTACATCAGGGAAATCATTTTCACCGGGAAGCTTAACTCATAAGCGCAGCTCTCAAATTCCCCGTCATTCATTGGACCTCCATTTCTGTCCCCTCTGTCCCATCTGTCTGTGGCTGGACTGCAGGCCGGCCTGTAGTCTGCATTATGGATTAGACGTGGGGTCATGGATTGGGCCCTTTTTAATGGAATAAGCAGCAGGTCGTACGGTGGGTCTTTATAATGGAATAAAGGAAAGGCTGTAAACTCAGGAAGAGCCAACTAAGTGGATTAGGGCCAAGACGAGAGCAGGAGACGGAGCAGCATGAGGGAAGTTTTCCTCTCCCGGCTGGTAATCGCTGCAGCATCAGGTCTTCTTCTCCCCAACCTCTCTGTTTGATTTGATTGGCTGACGGGGGAAGAATGACATTTAAGAGAAGCCAAGTATGAGTGAGTCTTACTCCCCCGACATCAGTCTGCTGAGGGAAGAAACGCCCGGCACATGGGCAACATTACAGCACTGATTCTTTTCCAGAATGACTTATTGTGAACAAGAAATGTACTTTTGTATTTAATCTTATTAATAGTTTATAAAAAAAGCCAGTACATTTGTATTAGTTCTAATTGACTGTAAAACTACGGAGCAAACCATGAAAAATGAAATGTTCTTTTCCAGCCAAGCCACAACTAGAACAAATAAATTAGCTCCAATGAAGTGTCTACGGTGATGGTAGCAGCTCTGAATAGGCTGTGAGCTGTTTGTACAGTGGTGCTTTAAGCTAAAGGCTAACATGCAAATCTGTCAAAACTGTCAGTACTGGCCAGAGTATCAGAAACATGAGTAACTAAAGTTATTACAATGCATCTAATTACTTTTAGGACATACACAAACCTACGAATGTCAGCTTCATGCTTTCGCTCAGGATCACCGACGTCATTTTGATTCATCATCTGAAAAAACATGAATGTCTGAAACTACATTGTGTGCCACTCCATCTCCAAGATATTTCAGTCTATACAAAAGTGGTAATCCTACTAACTAAAATATCAACATGTTCACCCCCTACAGCAGACAGCCTGGCTAAATATGAGGACACATTAGTACATATATTAATACAACATTAACTTTAAGAAACAATAAAGTGACTTTGTTCTGTGTGCTTTAACCCCTGACAACATTTGTCCCAGATACCACGCCCAGTCTTTTCTAAATCTTTTATCAACAACTTATTCTTTTCCAGTACTGAAAATTCATTAGAGGCAGATCAGGCAGAAAAACAAGCCGTATGAATGCTAATGATATTCAGTGTGTTTTTACATGGTCATGTTGTTTCATGCCTGCTTGACTCATTTCTCCGTCGTGTGTCTGCTTCTCTCAGTGCCATCCTGCCCCCCCCGCTGACACAGCTAATGTGCTGCTGAGAGCTTTAAGCTTTCCATCTCCTCACACACTGAAACAGACTGGCAGCAAAACTTTACTGCTGCTGATTAACATGTTGCACAGAGAGAACAGTCGAAGCTGTTTTTATGACTTCTATATTTGTTCTGTAGGTGGTCTTATACTGTTTATGTCTGTGTGGTTATATCATGAGAGCCAGAGCAGCAAAAGTAAAACAATTGCAATTTTCACAGTTGAGACACCAAATACGAATATGAACCTGAAAATGAGCATATTATGTCTCAAGTCAAGGTCCAACTCCAATAACATAAACCTTTATTGACTGTTTGATTCTGCCATTGCCTGCTGACTCCTTGAAATAGGGCTTTTTCTATGTGGTGTCGGTCTAACTAGAAACAAACACAAACTATCATTTAAATTGTAAGAGAACATTCTCAATTAAACTTGCAAATCAGAAACCTTGAGTAACCCTGATATGTGCTTCAGCAGCCGTTCTGTTTCCTGAAGGATGGACTAATTAGACTGAATGGTGACCTGTTACAAAGGATTATTGTTTGACTGGAAGTCTGAGTGAGGATGAGGGCAGATAGTGAGGACGCTCTGTGGCCTCCAGGCTTGTCCATCATCTTCACCGGAGAACACATGCACATCTCTGCTCCATTTTTGGAGCCTCCAGTCTTTTTGTGTCCTAGTGACTTTGGAGACTGTCACCACTATTTTTTGAACTACACCAAAGTTTTCTTTTGTGTCCTTCGCAGAGTGAAGGTGAGAGGATGCTAGGTGTAAGCCTGGATCAGGGGGGAGAGGGAGAGGAAGAAAAGGGGGAGGCAGATGATGGATTAACTCCAAGTTTCATGGGACTAGCTGGGGTTTGTGATTTTCTGATGAATGATGTGAGGTGTGTTGCTCTGTAAATATTATTCTCAGGATCACACGGCCACCGCAGAGCAGAGGAACAGTCTCCCCACATAAGCTCTGCCTTTTCACCCTGGTCTATTCTGTTTCATGAGAAAACCGCTTTGCACTTGAATGCTGCCCCCTTTTCCCTCATGAATGAAATATACTATCCATGCTTGATGTGTGATAAAGTGTGTGTTCTCGCAGGAAAACCGTCATGCGTCCCCCCCCCCCATCACACACACATAGTTCAGACTCCTCCTCTCCGAGCTCCTCTTCCTCGGAGGTTCGGAAACAGATCACTTTTTAAATCATTCATGAGCACTCCCTGGAAAAGAAAGGCATGCAGAAAGCTGAGGGACCGCAATGAGGAAAGTGTCATTGTTGCGCTCATATGAGATGATTTATGACACAATGGTTGTAACTGATTTGATAATCACAGTTTATTTCCCCTCAGAAGGGAAAGAAAGCTAAAGTCAGCGATTTTGCCTGTTTTCCTTTCATTCCCTGTCTTTTGTTTCACAGATGAACGTCTCTGTTTTCATCCCCTGCGTCTTCAATAGATTTCTTCCTCCACCTTCCCACCCCTCCTCTTACTCATCCCATAAATATCCTTTTAAATTCACAAATACAATGAAGAAATCTGCTCCGTACCTTACCCAGCATCTGGTGAGAGGGGAATCTCTTGATACCGCAAGCGTGCTTTAAAGCTGAAAAGCATGCTGGGAATTGTAAGTGGGAGAACATGAGGTAGAGGGAGGGTGTCCTTGGAAAGATGGTTTGTTCTCAGTCAGCCACATTAATTAGTATAGCATTATTACAGGCATGGTGTGTTCAAAAACACACCGAGAGACTCTGCTGCCACTGTCATTAGAGGCATGGATAGAAGCAGATAAACAACTCATCAGTGTGACACACGGAGAATCAGTCCATGTGTGAGAACAAGAAACAGGCTGCGTCTGTGATCAGTCCGTTTTTGATGTCAGAGATTTACGCTTTTACCACAGTGTCCCACAGTGGGCCGAGGAGGAGAACGTTGTTAGTCCAACTAAACAAGACAGCAGGTGATGTCGTGTTGGGCGTCGTAAAGTTTGGAAACACTTTGAAATAAAAACATTTTTACATTTTTGTAATAATGAGTGAGGAACAAAACACGAAATACGGAGCAAATTAATGAAATCTTCAAAGCAGACATGGGTCATTTGGTCGAAGTCTGAAGTACATTTCTCCTTGGCAAGTTGAGTCATTGGTTAAAGAGGACATATTGTGCTAGTTTTCATGTTCTTTTGTATTTAGTATTTAGTGCCTCTCCTGTGACATGTCTCCATGTGCAGCAGCACCTCTTTTCACCCTCGGTCTGAAACCAGAGCCCAGTCTGCTCTGATTGGTTAGCTGGCTGGCTCTGTTGTGATTGGTCAACCACTTAGAGATGTCCCACCTCTTAGCCTATCACGTACAATGTGTTGGAGCGCTAGCCAATAGAAGTGTGAGTGATGTCACTATGTTCCAGAAGTAAACAAATAGAGTCCAATGGAGGAGTATCAGGCATGGGGGGAAGTGTGGAGAGAAACTCCCTCTGGAGGGAACACAGGGAATCGAAAACCTAAACCTAACACACTACAGGAAAGGGGCATTTCTGGTAATATGCTATGCTAAAAACTAGCCTTACTGTTTCGGCCCTTAGCGTAGCTCAAAAACTGACATCTTGCAGGATTTCCTAATCTTATATCATTGCTCACTTTGGTGGATCCTAGCATATATTCTATTGAATAATTTCTGCAGCTTCTCTGGTTAAAAATTAGATCACATTTTTCCCAGGATGTCAGTTTTTGAGCTACATCAAAAGCCGAACAGTTGAGGCTTGTTTTTAGCCTAGCATGTTTCCCATTTTCCCAAGTAATTCCCTATCATTCCCACCTAGGTGCAGCACATCTCATCAGTGTGAGACATTATCTTGGACCAGACAGGACAATTGAGTGAGATTCAACACCTGCTGAAGATCTGCATCGACAGATTGAACTTATCATTGAATTGCTCTTGGGAATAACTCTACTCCTGGCCCTAAATGGCACACGTCTGAAAAACCTGCTCTATTACCCATCCGTTCAATTGCTTGCCACTAAGCACATTGACAAAAAAATATGAAGTCCTTCATTCGCTACAGCGTCATATTAAATCTGCACAAACCAGATGTCATTTCATTAATTACTAAATAATGTGGGGCCCGAGCTACACAAGAGTATCATTATGTGTTCAGTTCATATATTAATGTAATCTCTAAACAGTTTCACCACAAGTAATTCACTTATATTGAGCAAAATATCATAATTTGTGAGCACGCGAGGCGTGTTTTCTGCTGCAGCTCAGGGCATGGGTAAACACTGTCCTCTCTGGGTTTTTTCACACAAAGACCCCCGAGTTTTAGTTCTTGTACTAATTGTCTTGCTAACTGCACTGGTGTGTTTTTGAAGCTCTCCTTCTCGTCCTCCAGCCGGCGGCTCGGGCAATTCTCCCCTCTTTATGACTAATGATGTTCTTTCAGTCTCAAGGTTTTGCAGGATAATTATATTAACCCCTGTCCTCTGGTTGATCCCAGCTCGGCTCCTCTTCCCCGGGCATCTCCCCCTTCCACTGAGTCTCACTGGAATCAGACACTAATACACACACCATAGTGCAGGAAACACACATAATGAAAGTGTGTTTTGTATGAGCTTGAACTTGGGGAGACTATCTACAAATTAGGTTATATTTCAAATGAGAGGACATGCAGCTAAGAGCAAAAGTATGTGATGTTGTGTTTTTGTGAAAAACAGGGTCCATGGATGAAGGAATGCGTGTGTGTTGATGTGCTAAATACTAGGGATGCACGATAATTATCGGCCCGATATTAGGAATTATGACGTCATACCGATAAACCCGATAACAGTATTAATAGCACCGATAACATACAATATCTTTTTTGGGTAAAAAAAAGAAAAAAATACTGCGGTGTGGGTGGATTGGGATGAGGGGCGCTTGTTTTTCACTCGGCTCCTCCCGGTTTTGCCAGTACTGTGGTATTAGTGGTATAGGAAGAGGGGAGTTTTTCACAAATCCAGCGCTCCCTAACTCATGCCTGGCTGTGAAGTAAATGGTGTGCAGCCGTGAAACCAGGACAGTAAACAAACATGTCGTCGGTAGTATGGGACTATTTCAAAGTTTCAGAGTTAGATAGTTCGCTTGCTATTTGTATTAACAAATGCAATGCACACTCCTTCATACTCTGATCGATAACGATATACGGGACATAAGTTTCACCACGGACATATGGACCAGTAATGTTAGCCCCGTTAGCATGCTAGGTCTGACGGCGCAGTGGCTGGACAAAGACTACAAACATTGACTGATTGACTCAATTATGTTTATTTGGGAAAATAAATATGGTCACTTTGAAGAGTCAAAACTGTTCTTGGCTTTGTTTTGTTCATAGTAGTAATGCTCATGTCATTTGCTCACTACTAGTCTTTTTTTTACCACCAGGTGTGCAAAAACGACAGGTACATTTAATATATTTATATATAATATTATTATCGGTTATCGGTATCGGTATCGGTCTTGAGAAGCAGGAAGTTATCGGTATCGGTATCGGTTTCAAAAAACCAATATCGTGCATCCCTACTAAATACATCTGGCAAGGAAGAAGGAAATGATGTTTCTGTTTGGATTGTAAGATTATTTGGAAACTGCTGGCCCAATTTGTACGGAAGTTGTTGTTAGGGTGTAGCACAGGGGTTCTCAAAGTGCGGCCCGCGGGCCAATGGCGGCCCTCGGAAATGTTTCTGGCGGCCCGCGATAGTTAATGTGACAAAAAATTTCAAAATTAAATTTTTCTTTGCCTAAATCCTTCCGGCCCACATTTGTAAGTGTTCCGGCCACTCCTTTTTTGCTTACGTAAATCCTACCGGCCCACATTTGTAAGTGTTCCGGCCACTCCCTGGAGGGGTGTCACAGGTGGATAAACAAGCTCCAAAGCATAAAGGCGTTTTTGTATAGTTTGTGTATACAGTATACAGTATTGTAGCGAGCCCTTGGTTCAGAGGGAGGAGCTTGCATAGGGGAGGGCGGGGGGGCTTGGCAGGGAAACGGAGTTCAGGGGGAGTGGCTGTACCCGTAGGATAGAAAAGGGGGAAGTGACGTCTGACTCAGAGGTCGCGCGGCTGTGGAGAAGAACTTGTTGCCCACATTCTGTTACTGAGTTTAGGCTAGTTAGCTAGCAGGTTTATTGTTTTGGGTGCAGTCACTTTTGCCTCCACTTGTTGTTCAAATAAATGTTGAAAGAAAAAGTAAATCTGTTTACAGTTCTGTTTCATATGGGTGTTGAGAGATGTATCCATAGATTTAGTCCCTAATTTTGCTCTCAAAGTGCACCAGATTGATGCATTTAACTTCAACATTTAAAAAAAATTCTTCCCGGGGGAGCATGCCCCCGGACCCCCCTAGAGGAGGTGCGGTCCACCACCTGCCCACACCCCGTTAAATTGTCTCACCCACATTGAGGATGCTTCCTACGCCCATGTTCTATTCCATGCGTCAAGTCAGGCAAATTGGGTCCAAATGTTATTGCATCAATGATCTGTTGACATTAAAATCAATAAATATATGCTGTAACTATTTTTCTCTAGGCAACTCAAGGGCTCAGGTAATGTGATTACTATATGAATAATGGTCCAAATTAACATTAAATGCATAAGGGGTTTTGTTAATAAACATACTTTCGTTGCCGGCCGGCCGATACATGCCGCGCATTAAGTGGGCCTGTCTGTCAATTAATCCCCGGGCCACTTTTTCCTCCCAGTCCGCCCCTGACTGTATGTATAATTGGTTAGTACAATAAAGAAAGGATTTGTTTTGGAAATATTTTGTGTTCCGTTTTTTCTTGGGCGGCCCTCAATCCAATATTGGGTACCTAAATTGGCCCTCACTCATCAAAACTTTGAGAACCCCTGGTGTAGCATATAAAGGAAGAACCCATGACATGTTGAAGCAGATCAGGATGCAACATACTGCCTGTGCTGCAGCACCTCTTTTCACCCTCAACCAGAGCCCAGTCTGCTCTGATTGGTTAGCTGGTCTGTTGTGAGAGGACAACATCTTAGAGATGTCCCGCCCCTTAGCCTATCACGTACAATGTATTGGAGCACTAGCCAATAGAAGCCCAGATTTTACGTAGTGATGTCACTATGTTCCAGAAGTAAACAAAGGAGTCCAATGTAGGCATTTCAGGCAGGGGGGGGGGGAGTGTGTGGGAGAGAAACTCCCTCTGGAGGGATTTTAGCCTTTAGCCTTTTATATGCACACAAACCTATACAACACACTACAGGAAAGGGAAACCCCCAAAAGCATAATAGGGCCTCTTTAAAGTTCATGAACACACCAAGAAGTGGGACCTTTGGACGAGCATGTGAATGCAGCATTGTCCTTATGGGAAGTAAGCGTTCTCCAAGGTACCTTTACAGTTTATAATAAGGCTTCACACTTTAAAGGTTCAAAAGTGTGTCTCTAAAGTTCTTGTGGCGGGCATATTGTCCCCTGAATGTATTCTGTTTCCCCACTTCCAAAGTTTTTCATTTTGATATAAACGCACGCACGCACACACACACACACACACACACACACACACACACACACACACACGAAAGACAAAGATCCTACAAAGATATCCGTATCGCCCCTGGGGGTCCGAGCGCTCTGTGGGGGTCTGCACAACAGGAAGAACCTCCCATAAACCCCCTGTCGCCGCAGAGTTTCTGTCTCTTCATCACTTTTACATTTCTCCCAACTCTCTTTTACTTCTCCTTGTGGTGATATCTTAAATATAGAAGGATGTATAATAATGCCCCCCCCCCCTCTCCCCCTCCCCAGGTTTGACTCCTTGCTGTAGTGTTCATTAAAACGCATTGAGCAGCAGTAAGGGCTCTGCTGGGAGGGTACAGTCTAATATCCAGCTCTGTAACACACTGACCTCAGGCCAGGTGAAGAAGGTCTCTTTAGTGCAAGAACTAAGATAAAATGACATGGCTGCTTCTTGTTTATGCGTCACAATACTGCTAAAACATTTCATATTTTCTCTCCATGCATAAATTAAAGCAAATGGATTGATATCAAGGTATTTCTTTTTGTTTTAGTTGTCCAAGATACTTTCAAAGTTTAACATATCCATTTAATACATTTTCAATATGACAAGCAGCACCTAAATACGAATCCATCTTTCTCCAAGATTCTACAAGTGGTGTGAACAGTCTTTAATTACCACCCATGAGGTGCCAAATGCCATTAGAATGTCCTATGTGGACAAATGAATAAGGTTCACACACAACAGTGGTCAGTAATGTAATGTTTCATTAAAAGTGGATGGATTTATATTTGATAACATTCATTATAGGATATCTATTGGATTTGTTAAAGGTCCCATCATATGCTTTTCCGGTTATTACCTTGTGTGTTATGAAGGTTTTTCTGCATGTAAACGGTCTGCAGTCACAAACCCTCAAAGTACACCCTGTAGGGAGTACAACTCTAACACAGAAAAGACCTGTCTATGCTGCCCCAGAACGCCTCGTTGGACATTTCTCTTTTTCCATTTTTCTCTTCCGGGGCCTATTGACGTCACTAAATCCAAATGGACCAATTGGCACACAGCCATGGGCGTAATTTCCACTGGGGACAGGGGGGACATGTCCCCCCCACTTTTCAAAATCCCGTTTGTGTCCCCCCCCACTTTTCAAATGTGTTTTTTACGCAAGCGGTCATCGTCACGGAGGAGCGTCTGTGTGTGTGTGGCACGAGCGCATTTTGTGTGAGAGAGAGAGAGACAGAGAGAGTTACGGGGGTTGTTGTTAGCATCTGGTGCTAGCTCGGAGCTAACGGAGATTAGAAGCTGCTTCAACAATAAGGAGAGGGAGAGTCCCCTCCTGTGGGACTGAGAGAGATAACGTCAGCTCAGGGAGGTAAAGGACTCTGAGCGATTAGATTGTAAACCTTAGTCTAAGTTATCTCAGTGGGTCTCAAACGGTTTGGTCATCTTTGTAAACAAATATTTCCATCTATTTAATATAGTTGTTCAAAATAAGTTAATAAATCATTCCACTGTGTGCTATAGGTCAGTACACAAAACACAGTGTAAAAGGGGAGTGATTAGTAAAATATGCATCAATAAAAAGAAAGAATGCAGACTAGGTAAGATAAAGATAGGAGAGAGGAGTATATCAATTATTTGTTATTGGTTGTGAGCATATTCTAATGGTTTTTGGAATATTGAAATATATACAGTTCTTTTTCATATGAGTGTTGAGAGCTGTATCCATAAATCTCTTAATTTGTGCACCAGATTGATGCCTTTAACTTCAATTTAAAGAAAACAAATCTTCCCGGGGTGCATGCCCCTGGACCCCCCTAGAGGATGTGAGGTCATCACAAATAAAACAGGCTCACATGGATAGGATACTGGATAAGTTTGCGCACTCATTATATACACTACACATTTTTCTTGGATTAGTTAACACCATATATCCCTAATATATTTGTAGAAAGGCAGGAAATGGAATTAAATCGAGAACAATGCTTCATTGCGGAGGACCCCCTGTTTTGTGTCCCCCCCACTTCTCAAACCAAAGTTACACCCTTGCACACAGCTATAGAACAATAGGCACACCCTCTGCCAGGCTGGACTCCCGAGCAGCTCAGGAGTCCGCCCCGCGAGGCTCCCGGAGCGGACAGTGTGAGGTGGATTTCCCGCTCTGTTTCCCTGGATGCTGGATATAGACCAAGTGCCATGTTACCACCGCGGAGCTTAGCCTGAGCTCCGCGGTGTCCCCTAACATGGCACACAGACGCCACGCAGCAACCAGGAAATGACACCAGTAATCCACCTCACACTGTCCGCTCCTCGAGCCTCAAAGGGCGGAGCAGCGAGCCCCGCAACGTCCTGCCAACACGGCACCCAGACCCCACGCAGCATTCTCATCTGTTTGTCATTACTGGTGTCATTTTCTGGTTGCTAACAAACGCCATTGTAACACATAATCACTGATGTTCCGCTGTAACGGTGGTGGACTCATCAGAACAGAGTGGGCGAGCTGACCAATCAGAGCACAGTGGGCTCACAGGGAGGGGGGGGGCAGGAGCTCCAACAAGCCGTGTAGGACAGAGAGTGAATACACATACTATACAGAGATGCTGTATGAGAAACCAATGTGAGTTTGGAACATTGAACAATGTAAATCTATTCTAGTACACCTCAACAATGGAATTATGATCAGTAGAAATGGCCATGACATGGGACCTTTAAAGTGTAATCTACAAGCATAGAAAACTAGAAAATGTATGAACTTTTTGAGAGCACTGTTTCTATTCACACAGTTATTTTTTTCTGAAGCGGAATAAAGAAGTAAAGCATTTAATTTGTAGCTTCTAATCAACAGAAATAGTTTTTGCCAAATCAGAAATAACAAATAAAAAGTGACAGTCAAAAGAGCCAAAAACAGTTGAAAAGTTATGCTTTAGATACACACAACTATCTAATATTCTCCAACTAAACTCCGGAAACAAAATGATAGAGCCACTTCTTAAAAGGTCACATATTAAACTCAATCCCAGGTTCATATCAGTTTACACCTTGGGTTTCTTAAATAACATGTTTAAATGCTTTAATGTAGAAAAAAAAATGTATGCTGTTTCAAATCTCTGTATACAAACTTATGCTCTGTTTTAAAACGGTTCAATTAAATAGTACGTTAATATGCTCCATGTTTACTTCCTGTCAGCTGAGGTCATTCACAGCAACTGGAAATAAACTGGGATGTTTAACACTGTGTAATAATAAATATATTGTTTTGACGATTCATTTAAAAAGGCATATTTTGTAGATACTAGCTGTGAGCATTTGGACACGGATCAAGCATTTAGATACTTTAACAGCATTTTATAAGCACTTACTTTCAACAATATAGGACCTATAAAATAAAGTGACACCCTCTGTTTCAGTGAGAGAGAAAGTCATCAACAATTTGTTTCCATTTCTCATGTAGAGAATCACAGAAAACAGCGAGGGTGACAAAATCCTCCGAAAGCTGCATATTAATTAGTATTAAAGTGGGTCTAACTCTGTCTGCTGCTGCTCTTTACAAGATGAAACCGACCAATCAGAGAGAAGCTCTCAGGACTGCACGCAACAGTCATTTACTGTATCCTGTTAAAATAATTTACTCGTACGCTTATTCACACACAGTATCTGTCTCTATCTCCATCCACTATATTTAATATTTAAACTCAGCGCAAATTGTGCTAATATAATGAATCAGCCCACATACACACTAGGGAGGTCACACATCCCCTTACACTGCATAGAAGACACACACACACACACACACACACACACACACACACACACACACACA
>CALSBZ010045610.1:0-16850 GCA_943591055.1 Gobionotothen gibberifrons | reverse complement strand
AGAAGAAGAAGAAGAAGAAGAAGAAGAAGAAGAAGAAGAAGAAGAAGATCTCCTGCTGGGTCAGAGCTGCATCGATGCGGTCTGTCATCGCAGGTCAGAGCACGTCAATGCGGACCTTCCTCCTCCTCCTCTTCCGAGTTTCACAGCTGTACCACGTGGTCAGACAGACTGTCAGCTTTGACACAGCTGCCCTGCTCCCTGCTGAACCGACTGCTCACCCCCCCCCCCCGCACCGCCTACACCCAGTGTTAGGGGGAAATGCATTACAGTAATCAGATTACATTTGTCTGTAACGCAGTAATGTAACACTTAATAATAATAATAATAATAAATTCAATTTATATAGCGCTTCTCATCTGCCAAGACAAATCTCGAAGAGCTTCACAGCAAAGGACATTGATACAATTTGAAAGGTAAAAACAAATTTTTATTTAAAAATATAGTTTTCAGAGAAGAGAGAACATCTGATCCTTTACAACAATTAAAATAAGGAGATCTCCTGCTATTCTCTGTGTTATATCATTTAACTTTTTTGTTTGGGACTGACAAAACAAGACATTTAAAGACATAACTGAACTTTAAGAAACTGGGATGTAATGACAGTTTTCTCTTTCTGAGAATGAAAGGTCGACTTATCGATAGAGATCAATATTTTGTTAACCAATTTATCATTCAAGTGATTTTTTACACTGTTTCAGCTTCTGAAATATAGAGATTTCCCGAATCAATTTGAGTTTTGGACTGTCAAAATAACCCTCTGTTCTCTCCACACAAACTCCTCTCAAACACAACCCTCCTCAGTGAGCTCTGGTGCAACGGGCAGTAACAAAAGAGCTAAAGGGGTAAACATCGGAAAGAGATGGAGGATCAAATGTGAGATCAAAAAGGAAAGACTGGAACGAGTGGTCGCAGCAGAATAAATTGGGGCCCAAAAGTGGAAAAATACAGCAGGTACAAGAATAGGTTGACTAGAGTAAAGAGAGAGATCAATATATTCACCATTCAAGTCATTTTTTATGCAATTCTTTTTTGTTTTTAACATCTAAAATATGTACATTTCCGGCCTTCTCGCTTTTATTTCATATTAAAGTGACAATCTATAGGTTTCAGGCTCACTGTAATGTCCTGTCTAAGTGTGTACACTGATGGTTTCACATCACATTTGTGTGAATCGCACGGTGCAATGCGCAGAAGCAAAATAGCTAAAAGGGCTAACAGACGGAAAGAGTTGGAGGATCAAATGTGAGATCAAAAAACAAAGAGCAAAAGGAAAAGACTGGAACGAGCGGTCACAGCGAATTGAATTAGGGAGCAAAAGTTGAAAAATACAGTAGGAGTAGAAAGGAAAGAAGGGAGTGATAGCTGCGTCCCCGGAGAGGAATGGAGGAATAGATACAGTAAAGAGACAGATAAAGCCCCATTAACTGCTGCTTCCAGCTGCTTTCTCAGGCTCCGCCACCACATGACTCCCCCTTGATGTTTATCTTTCTTATTATTTATTCACCTAATTGCTGCATCTCTGCCGTCTAAAACAGGCAGCGCTCACATCATTAAATACACAGGGCCGACATGACTTCACAGAGACAGACTGAGAGGAGAACGGACAGAGAAACACACAGGCTGGAAACTGATGTGTACTACATGGCTATTAGATCATTATTACAGATCATTGAGTTCATGCAGATATGCAGGAAATACATATAGTAATCATTACTACAAAGATTTGTGTTCCTACTAAAGGGTTTTACAGTATCTTGTATGTTTTGGAGGATAAATAATTGCCGGACGGATAAAGTTCATATGCAATATTTTTTCAACAAAGTGTGATTTCTTTGTATCGTCACAGGGACGTGGTCGGGATACTGTTGCGGTTTGTGAAGGAAGCAGGACCCAAATGCAGATTTAACTGACAAAAATACCTTTATTTCAAGGTCTAGCATGACATGAGACAAGACAGAACACTCACCGCAGAACTAGTCACAACACAAGACGATCCAACACTGAACGCAGGGGTATTTAAACACAGGGTAACAAAACACAGGTGGAAACAATCAGGGGCGGGGCTGACGCTGATGAGGGCAGGAGACACACAAGGAGTGACAGGTGAAAACAATCAGGAAATTAGACACACCAGGGAAACTAACGACAGAGAGGAAACACAGGGAAATAGACCAGACAATATACAGGGAGGAAAAACAATACAGGGAGAAACAACAAAAACCCAAACCAAGACATAGAAATGTGACAAAAATACAATAATCCTAACATAACCCCCCCCTCAAGCGACGGATTCCAGACGTCCCAAAACAACAATACAAAAGTCCAAAACCTCAAGCAGGGTGGGTGGAGGGGGTCCGGAGGAGGGACGCATCACTAGGCCACCAGGGTGGGTGGAGGGGGTCAGGAGGATGGGACTGAGCTGACCTCCCAGGACCACAGCAGAGAGGGCGGGATCTCGGGCGGACAGCCCGGGGGCAAGGCAGAGTCCATGGTGGGGGTCTCGGGCGGACGACCCGGGGGCAAGACAGAGTCCAAGGTGGGGGACTCGGGCGGACGACCCGGGGGCAAGGTAGAGTCCATAGAGGGGCGAAGGCCACTGCGGGCGAACTCAGGGGACCGAGCATGAGGGTGAGGACCGCGGCCGGGAAAGTCTGGGGGCCGGGCTTGAGGGCGAAGACTGCGGCACTCAGGTGGCCGGGCTCGAGGGCGAAGTCTGCGGCTCACAGGGGGCCGGGCTCGAGGGTGAAGACCGCGGCTCTCAGGGGGCCGGGCTCGAGGGCGAAGACTGCGGCTCTCAGGGGGCCGGGCTCTCAGGGGGCCGGGCTCGAGGGCGAAGACTGCGGCTCTCAGGGGGTCGGGGTTCGAGGGCGAAGACCGCGGCTCTCAGGGGGCCGGGGCTCGAGGGCGAAGACCAGACAGCTCCAGAGGCCGAGCAGAGCCCGGTGTCGGCCGAACAGGAACCGGAGCCGGTGGGATAGGCCTCGGCAGGATCCCCCACGGAAGAGGACCAGGAGTTGGCAGGACCCCCGATGAGACAGATGATGGCGGGACCTCCAACGGAACAGGACAAGAAGTAGGCAGGACCCTCGGCAGGACAGGTGATGGCGGGACCTCCAACGGAACAGGACAAGAAGTAGGCAGGACCCTCGGCAGGACAGGTGATGGCGGGGCCTCCAACGGGACAGGACCAGGAGTTGGCAGGACCCTCGGCAGGACAGGTGATGGCGGGGCCTCCAACAGGACAGGACCAGGAGTTGGCAGGACCCTCGGCAGAGGAGCAGTCGGCGGGGCCTCCAACGGGACAAGACCAGGAGTTGGCAGGACCCTCGGCAGAGGAACAGTCGGCGGGGCCTCCAATGGCACAGGACCAGGGGTTGGCAGGACCCTCGGCAGAAGAGTAGTCGGCGGGGCCTCCAACGGCACAGGACCAGGGGTTGGCAGGACCCTCGGCAGAAGAGTAGTCGGCGGGGCCTCCAACGGAACTGGACATGGAGCTGGTGTCGGCCGGTACACCGACAGAAGACGAGGTGCTGGAGACGGGACCATGACTGGAACAGGGGCCGGCACCATGGCTGTATGGGCCGGTACTTGAGCCAGAACCATGGCTGGAACTGGGGCCGGCACCATGGCGGTATGGGCCGGTTCTGGAGCCGGAACCATGGCTGTGGATACCAGAACTGAAACCTGGATCATGGCTGCTGGGGCCGGTTCTGGTGACGGACCCATGGCTGTGTGGGCTGGTTCTGGAGATGGAACCATGGCTGAGGGGACCGGAACTGAAGCCTGGATCATGTCTGTAAGGTCCGGTTCTGAAGCCGGAAACATGGCGGTATTGTCCAATTCTGGAGCCGGAAACATGGCTGTAATGTCCGGTTCAGGAGTCGGAACCATGGCCGTATTGTCCAGTTCTGAAGCCGGAAACATGGCTGCTGGGGCCAGAACTAGGACTGTAACCGTGTCTGCTGGGGGCTTAATTGGTTCCAGAACCATGGCTGCTGGGGGCTGAACTGGTTCTGGAACCACGACCCTTTGGGGTCGTGCTGCTAGCCTGGCCTTGCGACTCCTTCTCTTAGGAGTCGTTTGGAGGCTTCGTGGACCTCCAAAAGCCTGACGAGCACCAGCGAATGGCTCCGGGCCTATAGCAAAAACTGGGTGAAAATCGTGGGCTGACGCCAGATGGACCACACCGATGCGTGAGGTATCAAAAAGGGTATTGGGATTTGTGGGTCTAGCAGGATCGGGAAAACAAACAGTGAGGAAATCCAAAAGCCAGACAGGTAAAAATGTAGGCAAATCTGGATTCTTCAAAGTAAGGTGGATTCCATCTTCCAGAGCATAATATCGCTGCTGAACCCTGACCGCTCCCATCCATCGTTGAGCGCATTGAGACAAAGAAAAAGTATACTCCAAAAGTTCCTGCTCAAACTGATCTGCTGGGCCCATTTTTCTGGTTGGATCGTTCTGTTACGGTTTGTGAAGGAAGCAGGACCCAAATGCAGATTTAACTGACAAAAATACCTTTATTTCAAGGTCTAGCATGACATGAGACAAGACAGAACACTCACCGCAGAACTAGTCACAACACAAGACGATCCGACAGTGAACACAGGGAGACAGGGGTATTTAAACACAGGGTAACAAAACACAGGTGGAAACAATCAGGGGCGGGGCTGACGCTGATGAGGGCAGGAGACACACAGGTGAAAACAATCAGGAAATTAGACACACCAGGGAAACTAACGACAGAGAGGAAACACAGGGAAATAGACCAGACAATATACAGGGAGGAAAACAATACAGGGAGAAACAACAAAAACCCAAACCAAGACATAGAAATGTGACAAAAATACAATAATCCTAACTAGGGCCGGGACTCGATTAAAAAAATTAATCTAATTAATTAGAGGCGTTGTAATTAATTAATCGAAATTAATCGCATTTTTTATCGCATATAAATATTTGACCTGAGAACAGTGAGAAGCAATTTTTTTCACATGAATTTTAGTATACCATTGAATAATGACTGAATACATAAGCTTAAGCAACAAAACATTGTTTATTTTTTTTCAAGGTGGTACTTAACCAAGACCAACAGAAAAGTGCAATTGTTGCCATAAAGTGTAGCAATAGCATATTTAGGAATATAGTACATTTCAGAGATTCAGGTAGCCTATAGGTAGGTAGACCTTCTGTAAACTATAACACTTTGTTTTTAAGTAAAACACAATACTTTCAAGTACATTCAGAACATTGGAAACCCTGACTATTAGAAAACATCTCTCTGTTGCTTCAGAGGCCATAACAGACTTTGTTGATTTACCAACAGTTTTTTGCAGCCCCTTA
The DNA here is from genome assembly GCA_943591055.1 of Gobionotothen gibberifrons. Taxonomy (NCBI): domain Eukaryota; kingdom Metazoa; phylum Chordata; class Actinopteri; order Perciformes; family Nototheniidae; genus Gobionotothen; species Gobionotothen gibberifrons. Next base: position 11,507 of record CALSBZ010045610.1, on the reverse strand, counting down.
TCTTCTACCACTCCAAGTGGTCTACAGTCGAGTGCAATCCAGTGAGCCAGGGAGTTGGTTATTTGTTCAGACGTGGACTTAGTTATCCTGGCCCTGAAACCAGTCATCTGGTTGAGTGTGGGTCCTCCTTGTACTCGGAGTCGGGCTAACGTCCATGCTAGCTTCCACGCTAGCTGCTATATGTTTAGCATTGAGGTGATACTTGAGGCTTGATGTGCTGCGGTGATATGCGAATTCCTTTTTGCATAATTTGCACACAACCGTGCTCTTATCGACGCTTCCATCCGTCCGTTTTTTAAAACAACATTTCCCATCCACGGGGCCAACCAACGCGGTCTCATCAGCTTCTTCGTTCATGTTTGAATTGTTCACTGTGGTTTGTTGTTGTCTGAAGTCATGAACGTTAGTTGGTGCTCCAGTATAATCGGTACGCCTGAAACTCATCCAGTGAGAAACGTTCCGCGGTGCAAAAATAAGTGCGATTAAAATGCGTTCATTTTTTTAACGCGTTCATTTTTGTGTAATTAATTAATCTTAATTAACGCGTTAAAGTCCCGGCCCTAATCCTAACAGATACAAACCTATTCTTTGACCCCACAGAGGCCTTCCCATCCTGCATGGGTGGGTTTAGGTTACAAAAACACTTTGATAATGATAAATCATGGTCGGGTCAAATATTTGGAAGGTACACATATCCTGTCTTGTGTTGTCATTGATTTCTTTTGACCACACCGTTTCTGTGACGTTTACTTTAAAGTGCTTTGTGTTGCTTTAACACAACCATTAAAATGTTAACTATATACCACAAATGAATATTGTTTTACAAGAGCAAAAGAACAACTGAGATAGGAAGTAAGATCTGCAGTGACATTAAGTCTTAACATTTTAGAGATGTATGTTGAATAAAACTCTTACTAAAATCCAGTATCATATTTCTTAAAGAACACACATATTGGTGCAAATTGGCGATATATGATTGTTTTCTATATGGGTGCAAAACTGAAGCAAAAGTTGAGAAATACTATCCCCTGTAGGTTGGAGGAACGTAACCTGAACGGACATAAAAATAGTAACTTAAAATCATACAGAAAAACGACAAGATGCCATTTAGCAGCTGATTAAGGACTTGGTAAGCACAACATATCGTTGCTTATTTGTATTAAGAATTCTATCTTGGATTTAATCCAGTATTCACATTTTGTGTTAATGCCTTTTTTTTGGTGGCACTTAAAAAGGTCCTATCACGTTATGTTTGGAAGCCCTGCTGGTCGGCACACGTGTCATTTCACCAGTAATACAAGCTGCAACCCGATCAACCAGGATTGAACTCCTCACGTTTTTAACTTCAAGCTAACCAGTCCTTTAAATCAAAAAGTATTAGAAATGCATGTTTATTTGCACAACCTAAAACTATTATTCCCATACACAAAAAAATATCATATCAAGGTCACTTCAATTTATAGACTAAAGGTGACAAGGAACCAAAGTTCTGATTACTGATGAATATTCCTGGACAACAGGACAACATACCTTACAGCGGAATACAGAAGCAATTATTGCTGGTGGGATGTTTGGAAAAAAAAAAAAAAGTTGTTATATGTTGTGTAATAATGCTCGATAGGAAACTGGAAACATCAGCAGTATTAAAGTGCAGTGTTTGTTGACCCACCCATCCTTCTTCCCTGCACTTTGTGTCTCTATAATAACGTTCATGACTTCCTGCTTTGTTCCCAACAAACAAGAGTCATAGTTCTTACGAATGCAGAGAGCTTTTGTCGCTTTAGTGGTTTTTGCCCATTTGCTGAGACGAACGATACTCTTATTTTTCCTGGGTCCCCAACAGACGGATAAACAGAAGTATTGACCCATAATTACACCACCTAATTAAAACACCACCTTGTGTGTGTGGTTTCTAATGTAGACTGGAATACATTTGAATCACTTACTTCCCTCTCTTCTTAGACTATCTTTCTCCCCCAGCTCTTGCCCTTCTTTGTCTTTTCCTCCCCTCACCTTCTCTCATTTCCTCCCTCTTGCTCTCTGAGTAAATAGACAGGGTTATGATGGATCCAGCTGTCCCGTCTTAACTTCCTTCAGCTCAGAGCTGCTACTCCCCACTTTGAAGACTTTGCAGTGAAGGCAGACATCTTGCACATTAACATATGATTGTGCCCATGTATTATTTGTGTGTGGAGGGACCGAAGAAGGGGGATCGGGAGAAATCCCAGTGCAAGCTGTCATCCGAAAGAGAGGGAGCTTAAGAGACATGGCACTTGAAAAGTCGGAGTGTCACATCATTCATGCGGAAGGAGTGCAAGGCAAGAAGTACTTTAGGTCTTCCTGGTGCTGTACTGTGTGGCAGGAGTCAGAGAAAGCAGGTCAAGGGGATGGATTGTCCTCCAAGTTTCAATCTGAGAGCGTCTCCTTGCTTTAAAGGGAACCTATTCTGCTCGTTTTCAGCATTTTCAGCTTCATATTAGTATTTAGTGCCTCTACTAATGTCTCCATGCTTTAATGTTCAAAAAGCTCTTTGTTTTTCTCATACTGCCTGTGCTGCAACACCTCTTTTCACCCTCTGTCTGAAACCAGAGCCCAGTCTGCTCTGATTGGCTAGCTGGCCAGCTCTGTTGAGATTGGCCAACCGCTTAGAGATGTCCCGCCCCTTAGCCTATCAGGTACAATGTGTTGGATTCCATAGTGATGTCACGATGTTCCTGAAGTAAACAAAGGAGTCCAATGGAGGCGTTTCAAGTAGGGTTGGGAGGGGCAGAGGGGTGGGTGGGGGCAAGTCAGTGTGTAGAACAAAAGGATGTTAGCCTTTGCAGACCATTTAAATTCACAAAAACCTACGACATGAAACAGAATAGGGCCTTTTATAACCATTTAATTACATATTTAATCACGGTATATTCATGGATACAAACGAATGCACGCTTCACCCCAACTACACAGTATGTGACCTGTCTGGATAATTGACACACATTTCCTCCGCTCCAGCAATTAAGCCTGTAAGACCCAAAACTGCACGGCATCACACGTAGACAATCGCAATTCTTCAGTATTGACTTTAAACTACATCTTCTAGATCCTGCACTCAGGTGTGCTTCCACTTTTCAGATAAGACGGATGAGATTTATCAGCACAGACGCAGGAGATGAGAAGCAGTGATATGTTCCGGCGCTGTCAGTCACTCAATCCAGGCCTCTGCTTCTCTGATCTGTTGTCTGGCTTCGTCGCTCTCAGATAAATGCATCACACAAACACACACACCCACAGACACCCACACACACACACACACACACACACACACACACACACACACACACACCTGTCTCATTTCACACACATTCGCTTCAGTCTCTATTCTCTCTATGAAAAAGAGATGTTCAATTTCCCTCCCCGCTAAGTGGACAGCTCGTGTCCTTCAGAAAGCATGCAGGAAACAAGGCCTTGTCGGAGGATGGATTCTCCCTGGCACATTCTGTCAGCTTGTCCAGGTGATCAGAGGGAAACGTGGGTAATTTATAGGACGGCCCCTTGATGTGAGACACAACTCCCCATGATCGACTGTCTCCATTTGTTTCCCCTGTGAGGCCTACTGTGTGTTTCTAACTTTAAGTCATTCTGTATGGAAAGTCATGTTGGGTTGAGGTTGCTAGCATAAACCACCAAAAAAAAGTGATGAGAAAAAGCTGATTAGTTGTGAGGAAGGAAGATTGAAGTAGTCATCTCGCCAGAATACAGCGGCCATTCTTTGAATATTTGATGCAGACGGATAGCTGTTCACTCCAGTGGAACAAACTGGATTGGAGTCCAGTCGCTCATCTGGAAAAGGCTGTAATTTAAAGTCGTAGCCGCCGAATGTCCTTAAGATCCTCATTTCCTTCCAAGAAGAACTTCAACCTTCAGCCAGCTGGGCCCTGCCCTCCGCGGTCGCACCGTGCACACACACACAGTATGTTTATGCACTTACGCACACTTGAGCACACACACTCAAGATACTTGAATTTCCGGGCAGTAATTGAAAACAACAATGTGTTCCAAAAGGGCGCTCTGGGATAGAGAGTGGGTAAATAGATTACCAACAATCTTGGACCTACAGTACTTTGCATTCCGCTTTAGGAAAAATATATACTTTTTTTCAACTGTTTCATGAAGCAATTAAAGGTTTCAAATATATGTTCAGTGAATCAGGACCCTTGACTTTTGATATTGATCCATATTTTGTCAAAGAGTTTGATTCCTTGTTAACGCTTTATTCAGGGTGTTAATAAAGCTGCTGGACAAACTGCCAGTGTGTTGTGGTAGAATACTGAAATGAGATCAACATAATAACATTTAAACAGAGTGACCTTTCTTTAATATAAAAGTACACCTTTTTGCAATACTCTTGATGTCTTTGCATATTAATAGTGTGTTTAACACATTTCTGGGTTACATTTTATAATGCATGCAAAGGTACACACCCTTAACACAACCCACACATACAAAACCAAAGATATTACTCTTTATATTAAAGGGCCCATGTCATGCTTTTCCGGTTATTACCCGTCCCCTTGTGTGTTATGTAGCTTTTTCTGCATGTAAACGGTCTGCAGAGTCACAAACCCTCAAAGTACACCCTGTAGGGAGTAAAACTCTAACACAGAGAAGACCTGTCTATGCTGCCTCAGAACGCCTCGTTGGACTTTTCTCATTTCTCTTTTTTCTTTTTTTTCTTCCTGGTCATAGTGACACACACACTCACTCAGCCTTATCTTTTCTCAGCCGCGGCTCCGCGGATCTCCGCGGATCTCCGCGGATCTCCGCACACACCTGAGTGTGTGCTCAGGCTGAGTTCCGCGTTGTCTCGCTGTCTCGCAGACCCCACGCAGCAACCAGGAAACGACACCAGTAATCCACCTCACACTGTCCGCTCCTCGAGCCTCAAAGGGCGCAGCGGCGAGCGGCGAGCCGCACAACGTCCCGCCAACACGGCACCCAGACCCCACGCAGCATTCTCATCTGTTTGTCATTACTGGTGTCATTTTCTGGTTGCTAACAAACGCCATTGTAAAACATAATCACTGATGTTCCGCTGTAACGGTGGTGGACTCATCAGAACAGAGTGGGCGAGCTGACCAATCAGAGCACAGTGGGCTCACAGGGAGGGGGGCGGGAGCTCCAACAAGCCGTGTAGGACAGAGAGTGAATACACATACTATACAGAGATGCTGTATGAGAAACCAATGTGAGTTTGGAACATTGAATAATGTAAATCTATTCTAGTAGACCTCAACAATGGAAATATGATCTGTAGAAATGGCCATGTCATCACTTGTACATGGTGATTTACAGTGACTGCTTGATAAACAACAAATTACGAGCAACCGTGTTTACTTTAATCCTACACTCCTAATCTTGTTTAATCTTGTTTTACAACAATTACCATAATGCAATTCACCCACAATAGATATGTTGTCCGTCTCTGCTCAGACTTTTAACACGCACCACTTTTTTCTCCTCTTGTTGTGAAAACCCCGTAATACCTAGCATCATTAACACTTATCAGTGTGTGATTGCAGGTCCACTTTCTGCCTTATGTCATCACATCTCACCTTTGCCATCTGTGTGTTCTCCTCTCTTTTAAAAGGTGTAAGTGTAACCTCCACTCCTCCCAGTGCCTGCTGCTGGACGGGAACCTCCAGTGCCAGTGTGAACACAACACCACGGGCCAGGACTGCCAGCGCTGCAAGAAGGGCTTCAAAGCCAAGTCCTGGAAGGCAGGGTCATACCTGCCGACCCCCAACGGGACCCCCAACTCCTGTACGTACCTCAAACAACTTCATCCGTTCATTCTGTGGTGATCCAACTCATCATTCTGACTGTTACATAGTGCTGACTAGCTAAATGTCTGTCAGCTCGCTTTACCGCTTTACCGGAAACGACTATGGATTGATCTAAATTGCACTACTTAAATATGTTGCAATACTATACTGCAGACAGGGAAAGTTTCCTCTAAAGGCCTGGACACTGCTGCATTTACGATAGTTTGTTCTGCGTTTAAAAGAATGAAAGGTTTGTACAGTAAAGGACAGCTACATGTAAAGCTAGCAGCTGATTAGCTTAGTTCAACACAAAGACTGGAGGGAAACAGCTAGCCTGGTGCTTTAAAGACAATAAAGTCCTTGCTAAATAATTAAGATATTATATCTAATATATCCCTGGAAGAAGTCCAGCACATCACCCCGTATAAAAAGGCTAATTGTCACCTTTACACTTTTTTTAAAGGTGAAATAAATCAGATAAACGTATTGTAATAATTTGTTTGCTCAAAATGTTTTAGTAGGAAGATTTTGTCACCGTTGTGCACAGCGAGGCTAGATTTTTACAATCTTTTTCTAGTCTTTTTGATCATGTAAGCTAATGCTTTGTATCCTGGTAACTGATGTCATTTAACACATATAATAAGTATTTAGTGACAAGATGAAGTCTGCAAAATAGAGACTTTATCCTGATATATAGTACTTATTTAGTTATATTTTATTATTTATTCTATACCATTTTGCTCTTGTAACAATCCCAGCTTCTCCTGAAGCATTAACGCAATTCATTTGATTGTTTTTAATCAGAATTCATGATGACATATTTGTTCAAATCTAATGTACATGCAGTGTTCTGCATTTTCCTTGCTTGATGGGTGTATAGGTTTATAATCACTGTGAGATCCTGAATGAGAAGCAGAATAAAAGGAACGAGTTCAAAGGAACACAGTTGAGAGAAGATGACGGAGGGACTGAGTTGGGCGAGTTGTCGTCACCTCGCTGCAGAGAGCAGATCAGAGCGCTGTAACAGTGCAGAGTGCGTGGGGGGAAATCCTCTCTGAGAGTGGAGCCAGCTACAGTAGAAAGTTATGATAAAATAATAATCTAGGGCAGCCCCGCCCTAGTTCTCTCCCTTCAAACCAACATAGACACACTCACATGCGCAGAAAGAACCCCAGTCAGACACACCTGTACCTGCTCACACACTGCAGAGAATGGCTCTTTTGTCAGCATTTTTTAATTATTTTTTAAATCATGCTGTTATTTCTAACCCAGTTCTATACCGACACAAGCCTTCAGAGCTTCATCAGCGTGCTTTCAACCCACTGAATCCCATTAGCAGAATAAAAAAATTCAAATGTTTGCAGCTTGCTCTGTTGAAATGCTACAAAGAATTCTCACGAAACCGTTTGGTCTCTACAGAGTGCATTATGCATGCCAAGCTAGGCTAACTATAAATACAATCTCGGAAAAACATGCAAAAAAGGCACAAAGTTTGGACTCAATTGAAGCAAAGTGGCAGCGCTCTCTTAAAACATACATATATGATGAGGGGCCTCTGATTTTCTAGAAGAATAAAAGGTTAAACCGGGGACTAAAGGAGCAGGCGGTAGACACCCAGTAATTACTTGAAGACAGCAAGAGGTCGACTATACAACAAACCTTATTTAGCAGAACGGCTCTTAAGCCCTCTCCGCCTCCTGAGTCTGATGAATGAGGCAGAGTCTTTAGGCAAATTGAATGCATAAATAAACAAGTTCTCATCTCCTCTCCCTTTTCTTATTCTCTTTCAGGTACAATTGCTGGTTCCCCCTCCGGTTCTAGTAAGTAATAATGCAAAGCAAAATAAGAGGGGGTGGTCTTCCACTCTCTCTTGCTTCCTGTATTGTCTCTCCCCCTTTTTGTTGCATTTGAAATGTCATTTTTAACCCCGCTCTCTGTACGTCTGCTAAACCCTCGCTCTCCCCTGTGATGTTCGGCTGGCTCTCGTCAGTCCCTTCTCTCTCCCTGCGTCTCCTCTCTGCTTCATTATTAATAGGCCTCTCTGTCGCCATGTCCTTTCATCACAGCACATCACACCAACCTGCAGGAGGAACTCTTCCACAGCTCTGCTCTTTCTTATTTAGACTAAAAGACAGTGCTGCGGAGGGATTGAAGGAAGCGAGACAGGGAGAGAAATGGTGGAGAAGGAGGATGTGGGCATATGTTAGTGAGTTGTAATGCAGTGTGATTCCGGGTGAGGAGCTCGGGGAGGCAGGAATAAAAGGGAATTTGATTAGGGATTCTCTCTGTGGAGAGGCTCTCAGCCTCCGAGCTGTTAGACAGAAACCATCGGCAAAGTGGCAACATCAACCCTGACAGCACGGGGCTGTTCTCCACATGGCCGGACAGTAAGAGGCTGATGCATGGATAGACTCAGCAATTGGACTGCACTGCAGAAGTTTTGAAAAGGTCTCCTCTCTGAGTTAGATACAAAATAATGGGTATGGTTTATAAAAGAGAAGAAAGATGCTTGGTAGTGGGCTTAAAATATGTTGAGTGGTTCAGTTTCGGTCTGTTAAATAGGCCTTATTATGTTTTTGGAGGTTTTTCCTTTCCTGTATAGAGGTTTTCGTGCATGTAAATGATCTGCAAAGGTCTGCAAAAATCCCTCCAGAGGGAGTTTCTCTCCCACACACCCCCCCCCCCCCCCTGCCTGAAACGCCTCCATTGGGCTCCTTTGTTTACGAAGTAACAGAGTGACATCACTATGGAACACTCGCTCTTCTATTGGCTAGCGCTCCAACACATTGTAATGTATAAAGAGCTTTTTGAACATTAAAGCATGGAGACATGTCACAGTAGAGACACTACATACTGATATGAACATGAGCATTTCAGGGCCCCTTTATTCATCGTTTTGACCTATGTTCAACTTCATACAAGACATTGCTGCTCCTGAACATGAGACAGAGGGTGAAGCTGGGAGTGAATCTGAAGGTGAAGTTGAAGGTGAAATGCAGTGAACACGACTGTGAGGGTGGTCCCAAGGGGGAAGCAGAGAGCACCACAATCATCCTAGAAGCTGAACTATATACCCGGCTTTTACCCATGAACCTTTGGAGCCCCTTGGGAAGCTGCAAGAAAGTACATTAGCCATAGCTAGAGGTATTTGACAGCTGAAGTTAACTTTATATAAACATGATCCATAATGCACACACTGCGGAAACTTCTTTTTTGATGTGACGGTCTTCACTGTGACTATTCTCAAGAAAAGCCAATAAGCAAAGAAAAAGTGTATTTCTATAGTAAGCAAGTTAAAATGATCTACAGAGACTTGCACATACAGTCCCAGCTAGAAATGTTTGGTTCTAAAAACATTCTGAGAATGTTACAGTCAATGTTCTTGGAAGGTTTTCAGCGGGAAGTTTTTGTTTGGTTCCCAGAACGCTCTTCGGAAAGGTAGGATGACGTTCTCTAAAAACATTCATAAAATGTTTGGTGACAACATTGTTAGAACATTATGCCACCCTATTCTTAAAACGTTTTCAGCGGGAAGTTTTTGTTTGGTTCCCAGAATGTTCTTCTGAAAGGTAGGATAACGTTCTCTAAAAACATTCTTAAAATGTTTGGTGACAACCTTCTTAAAATGTTTTTGAAAACATTGTTAGAACATTATGCCCTACTGTTCTTAAAACGTTTTCAGCAGAAGCTTTTATTTTGGTTCCGAGAATGTTCTTCTGAAAGGTAGGATAACGTTCTCTAAAAACATTCTTAAAATGTTTTTGATAACTTTGTTAGAACATTATGCCCTATTGTTCTTAAAACGTTTTCAGCAGAAGCTTTTATTTTGGTTCCCAGAATGTTCTTCTGAAAGGTAGGATAACGTTCTCTAAACACATTCTTAAAATGTTTTTGATAACATTGTTAGAACATTATGCCCTACTGTTTTTAAAACATTTCCAGCTGCAAGTTAGATTTTTTATGTTGCCAGAATGTTATTATTTTAGAGAAGGATAACATGGTTTATGTTAAAAGAATTATGCAAATATTCTGTGGTAACAATTTACTAAAATATGTTTACATTATTAGAACATAAAGACATACTATTCCTGTAATTGTTCAACTAAAAATTCCTGGGTAAGTGGACTGACCACTGTGGTCATTAGGAAGATTATGATAGTTTACTTAACTATTGGAATTTGACTATTAACACATGTAAAAGGATGACTCGGAATGAGTTGGTGAAAGTAACATTTGTTTATTAGAAAAGGGGAGCTGGGAGTGGAGGTTGGTTATGGCGGCAGTGGGAAACAGTTGTTCCAGGGTGGGTAGAGAGGCCTGGCTGGTCTTGGGAGTGTGGAAGGCCTTGGATTCCTCCTGGGAGAGACATCAAAATGAGTGTGAGGCAAAAGCAGGCAAAGTTGTCAAAGAATATGCTGGTAAAAAGCTGGGAAATTTGCAGCGTTACAGCAGGAAAGAGCCACAGACAGCTTAGTGTTGCATATCTTAAATGCGTATAAAAAAGTACTAAGTTATAATATAATAAACAACATGCTAAAAAAGTTACATAATTTTAAAAAATACAGATAAAAAACAAATCAAATCTACAAATCAAATCCTGTAGCAGTTCTTAGGATTTAGCAGCCTGGTATGTGTTACAGTTATTAAAGATGGCATATGTATATAAAGTATATAGTGCACATAAAGCACATATTGCACATAGTTTTACGGTATTTAACAGCAGCAAGTTACACAATTTACAAAATACCAGATACATACCTTGTAACATTAACAAGGGTTTAGCAGCCAGGTATAAATTACACAGTTATAGAAGAAAGCATATATATATTGGTTTAGCGGCCAGGTATAAATTACACAGTTATTAAAAAGGCATATATATATTGGTTTAGCGGCCAGGTATAAATTACACAGTTATTGATGGCATATATATATATTGCACAAATAGCACATATTGCACTGAGTTGGTTTGTGTTTGTATTAACAGCAAGGGGTTGTGGTGTGTGTAGGAGAATCTACTAGGGGGTGTGCTGGTTGTAAAGTCTGACCGCTGCAGGAAGGAAGGACGTGCGGTATCTCTCCGTGCGACAGACGGGGTGGATCAGCCTGTCGCTGAAGGTGCTGTACAGTGAGGACAGGGTGTCCTGGAGGGGGTGGGACATATTGAGACCTGAATGAGTGCAGGCTGCAGGCTTTCATAGTGTGGCTGATGAGCAGGTTGCAGGTGTGGTTGATTGGAGATTGCTCCCAGCCGTGTCGAGCAGACCAGCAGGCAGGGGGCAGGGAGAGAGAGAGACACACAGTAGAAACAAACACATACAAACACTAACAGGGGTTTCAGGGACGGCCAGTGATAGTCGGTCCGTTCCTCTATATGTCTGTCGGTCTCAAATCTAAAGGGTGCAATAACGATAAATAATTGTTATCCAATATGCATAAACAGCGGACACTGTTTACTGTATGCAGCCCTCACAAACCACACGGCCAGATAGCTTATCTAACAGTTAGAACCTACATAAGAGACACAACCTTTATAGTCAGAAAAAAGTGTGATTATTTTCGGATATATTACACAAATGATATTATGAATACTGTGGGCCTCATACCTTAGTGTGATTATAAGTGCATGTGAGTGAATATTGGCATGCATAAATTTGTTTGTATACGTCCTATTCATTGTCTCAATGCGCTCATACATCTTAA
>CALSBZ010045607.1:0-12910 GCA_943591055.1 Gobionotothen gibberifrons | reverse complement strand
CCAAACAGGCTGGTTCCTTTAGTTTGAATGTGTGTTTGGTGGCGTGATCATTATTATTTAGAGTCATTGCGTGCCTATTGATTTGAACACGATCCGTGTATCCATCATTTCCTGGTCTTCTCTAAAGAAGAGGGACCAATGAAAACGTTGTCATGTTGCCGTTGTTCAGCATGGAAACATTCATTAGCTAACAATGACATTATTGTTCTATTAATATAAAGGGAGGTCAGGTACTCTTTAAAACAGCTGCTAGTTATGGGTACTTTTTACTTAAGTACATTTTGAAGCCCTCTTTACTTTTACTTGAGCAAAGAAGTTTAGTCAGTACTTCTACTTTTACCACAGTATTTTTAAACACCAGTATCTGTACTTCTACTTGAGTAAAGGACGTGTGTACTTTTGCCATCTCTGGTAATACATATTTAAGACATGTACCAATCTCTGCTCCTTGTCCCCCTTCCTTTCTGCAGGCAAGATGATCATGCACGACCCCTTCGCCATGCGCCCCTTCTTCGGCTACAACTTCGGCCAGTACCTCTCTCACTGGCTGAGCATGGCCGACCGCCCCGGTGCCAAGCTCCCCAAGATCTTTCACGTCAACTGGTTCCGTAAGAGTCCCACCGCTGGATTCCTCTGGCCCGGTTTCGGAGACAACATCCGCGTTCTGGACTGGATGTTCAGGCGTGTGAATGGAGAGGCCGGCGCCATGCCCTCCGTGGTGGGCTACCTGCCATGCTGCGACTCCCTGAATCTCCAGGGCCTGGAGGAGGAGGTGGACCTCAGCCAGCTGTTCTCCCTGGATCAGGAGTTCTGGCAGAGGGAGGTGGCCGATGTTAGGAAATACTTCACCACGCAGGTGAACGACGACCTGCCCAACGAGGTGGCCCGGCAGCTGGAGCTCCTGGAGCAGAGAGTGAAGCAGATGTGATGATGAGGGGGAGCGAACAGCACTTCAGCAAATCTGAAGTAGCACAAAACATTTGAAATTCTATAACGGGATATTACCCATTCCAGAGCAGACTTTTAGTAATTCTAGAAAGAGATATCAAACATTCTTGAACAGACTTTGAGTTATTCTAGAACAAAATATAAGAAATTTGAATAAAGACTTCTAGTGAATCTATAAGACTTATCAGATATTCTAAAGCAAACATTTATTGATTCAAGAACTACATATCAGAAATTGTAGTGACTCCACGACTTAAAACAAGTCGTGGAGTCTTACAACTACATAAAAGGGGAACACTTGTCCTCAGATAATTTATTTTAATGTTAAAGCTTTTTGACTGTTTTCAATGTTTTCGTTAGCTGTAATCCTCCAACATTTTCCCCAGGACAATTATTTTAAAGACTTTTCAATTTGTTCTGGGGAAGATAAGATAAATGATATGAACTTGCAGAAATTGTAGTGTAGAAAGACATTCTAGTCAGAAACATTCCTCACTAAGCTAACAGTATGAGAGAATGTGCCAAGTGAAATGTTTCCTTTCCATGATTCCCTCGCTGTTTTAACAGCTCTTTGTTTTAAACTGTTCTTCTAATGTATTGCCCTACTGTACTTCTGAATTCTACTATTTAATAGTAACTTATTATGAGCGCACATCACACTGTCATTGCCATGTGGACTTGTAGAGCACAGAAAGAGTAAATAAGTCCAGTGTTGTTTAACCCTCTAACATAGGGTAAATGTCGTTTTCTGTTCCTGTTTGTATTCTTAATTTATTTTTATACACTGTTGGTTTCTCTTGGTTCTGTTTTGGGGCCATCTTGAGACCCCAGAGAAGGGAGAAGACAATAAAAGTGTTGTCAATTATTAAGTCATGTTCCTGTTGTCATTGTTATTTCTGATATATTATGTGTCCCATAGACATTCAGTCAAGACTAGACTGGTTTGTAGACTTTTTTGCTGATTCTCCTGTTGCCTTCCTGAGCCTTTACCCTGCACACCTGCTCTACATCAGCCTCGTTAGTCTTTTCCTGCTTCCAGAGTTCTTCCTAATCCTCTTCTCACCTGAGCTTAGTTTATATTTAATAACCACAACAGAGCGGACCAGCTAATTAATCAGAGCAGACTGGGCTCTGGTTTCAGACAGAGGGTGAAAATAGGTGCTTTTACAGGCAGTATGAGACAAATAAAGAGTTTTTTGAACATTAAAGCATGGAGACATGTCACAATAGAGTCACCAAATACAAATATGAACCTGAAAATGAGCAACTAAACGAACAACAAGCCGTTTAGGACAGAGAGTGAATACACATACTACTGTATACAGAGATGCTGTATGAGAAACCAATGTGAGTTTGGAAAATTGCACAGTTTTCATTTATTTTAGTATACCACCACAATGGAATTATGATCAGTAGAAATGGCCATGACATGGGCCCTTTAAGATCATTTTCTTTGATTCCCTCTACCTGCAGATTCCTGTGTTTGGGTTTAATTGCTCTTTTCCTTATAACAATATTCAAAGGTCCAACAAGAAAACTGAAATTTAAAATCCAGGAGACAGCTGATTGTGTCCTGTATGAAACCAAAATCAACCATGACTTATTTATGGGACTACTTAACTTACGTGCATGACTTGATGTATGGAAAGCGAGAGCAGCGTACCACTCTTCATTAATAGATGAGAATAAGAATAATGCAAGATTTCTTTTCAGCACTGTAGCCAGGCTGACAGAGAGCCATAGCTCTATTGAGCCTTCTATTCCCATAGCACTCAGTAGCAATGATTTTATGTGCTTTTTTAACGATAAAATTGTTACTCTTAGAAACAAAATCCATGACCTTTTGCATTTGACCAGTATAGTGTTATCAACAGCTCCCGGAAATGTAAGTTCTAATATTACACTAGATAGTAAACTAGAATGCTTTTCAGCTATAAACCTTGATCAATTAAATTCAATGATTCTTTCTTCTAAACCATCAACGTGTATCTTAGACCCAATTCCAACTAAGCTGTTAAAGGAAGTTTTTCCATTAATTAGCAATTCTTTATTAAATATTATGAATATGTCTTTATTATCAGGCTATGTTCCACAATCATTCAAAGTAGCAGTGATAAAACCGCTTCTTAAAAAACACAACCTCGATCCAGAGGTTTTAGCCAACTATAGACCTATTTCTAATCTTCCGTTCCTCTCAAAAATTCTTGAGAAAGTAGTCGCAAAACAGTTGTGTGATTACTTAAAAAACTATGATTTATTTGAAGATGTTCAGTCTGGCTTTAGAACACATCATAGCACAGAGACAGCTCTGGTTAAAGTCACAAATGACATTCTAATAGCCTCAGACAAAGGACTTGTCTCTATTCTTGTCTTGCTCGATCTCAGTGCTACATTTGATACTATCGACCATGACATCCTATTGCAAAGACTAGAGCACTTAGTTGGCATACAGGGAACTGCTTTAGGCTGGTTTAGGTCCTATCTATCTGAACGCTCTCAGTTTGTACGTGTCAACGATGAATCTTCAACGCAAACCAAAGTTAGCCATGGAGTGCCACAGGGCTCAGTGCTCGGACCTATTTTGTTTATTTGGCTCGCCAGATTTTCGAGATTCAGGGCCTAGGGATAGCAAGCCGTCCCAGCTCATGGGAAATATGCTGAATCTGCTGGGGGGGGGGGGGCAAGATCCCCGGATCTTATTTGTGGAGACGTTCCTGCGCCACTTGCCGCACCGGGTTCAGACTGCGCTGGCGAACACAGCCATTACTGAGCCCCGCGCCCTGGCTGAGGAGGCGGACCGTTTTTTTCCCGTTGACCTAGCAGCCCGGTGCCCCCACGCCGGTTAGGAGGGCATGGGGGGAGCAGAGCGCTGCGGCTCCAGGCTGGCATGGGGACACAGGGGAGTGTTTTTACCACGCGTGGTTCGGGCCAAGGCAAAGAAGTGCATCGCTCCCTGCAGCTATAAGCCTCCGGGAAACGAGAGGGCCGGTGCTCGGTAGTGGCCCTGAGCGTGGGCGGCACGAGCAGGCTTCTCTTCGTTAGTGACGGTGTTTCTGGTAGCTGGTTTCTCTGTGACACGGGCACTCAACGGAGTGTGGTTCCTGCATCGAGGGAGGACGTCGCTCAAGGGGGGGGCACGGACCGCAGTTGACGACAGCCCCATCCGCACTTATGGCATGAGGCCTATGAGTTTATGTGTTGGGGGGCATTAAGGGACATCATTCCCAGTTGTATTGTTGTGGGTGGGGAACACGATATAGTGGTGCTCCACGGACCGGTTAGTGGGTGGCACCTTGGTGTTCCGGTTTGCTGCTGTTGTGGTTCCAGCTTCGCAGTAGCATGCAGCTAGTACGTTCTTGTGTGTCTGAGTAAATGGAAAATAAAGTGTGGAGTTCCATATTAAACACACCGCCTCCGACTCCCATTCATCGGCTCTACAGTTGCAATTAAAGCGAGGGACACAGTCTCAAAGTCTAATGACAAAAACACAATTGTAATCACTTGAAGACGTGCAGGGCCTTTATTTACAGAACTGATATTTTATTAGATTGAAATTCAAAAAGAGCTCTTTCAAGCCACTTATATTTGGTGTTAGCTTGGATGTTGATGAAAGCGACTTGCATGCAAAGCGTTTTGTCTCCTGCTGCTTGACTCGAATGCACCAGTAAGCCAGGTTTGAATTAGCTTAGCTTATAGCCTTTGGTTTTAATGCATAATATGAGCTGGTTCTTAGTTTTGCTGTCATGTAATTGAACTTTGTAAAAGTACGCTATTATTAAATTGTCACACTTATGAACACATACCCAGATCACACCCCTCAGCATGCAACAAAGCTATGTGGATATATTTGAAGGTATGTCAGTCAATCATTTAGATACATGTAAACTACACATTTACACCTATTTCTTCTTGTGGTTATGGATCGCATTAAAACATTTCCTCAAAATATGAACATTTGAATCCTCTGGTTCGGTAGTTTAACATGTCCAATCTGGCTACAATGCTACCTAAACACATGAAAAGTTTATACACCCAAAAGCACCACATATGTCAAACAAACATCACATTTACGTTGAATGCTGTGTTCACTATCTGTACTGTGTGTGTCTGAGGCCTCATGTGTGTGCTCTGCTCACAGACTGTATGGCACTAGTCCACTGCAGCGGTTGTGTAAGACGTGCAGATAAAGAGGAAGTTAATCATCACTGACTTGTTTTTGACTCTATCTGGGATCTGGAAGCTGTGTGTTCCTATACCATGAACCATGTTACTGTTGTAATGTTTTTATTGAAGGCTTCAGAAAACACTGCTGTGCTGACAAAACAAAGAAATCACTCAGTCAAGGAACTGTTATGTCAGAGGAGGATCTCAACTCCGCTTTACTGATTAATAATCACAGCGGCAGATTGTGAAGGAATTTGTTATGCATAACCTCCAAAAACAAATCTGTGCATGGAGACTTTGACTTAAAAACAGCGTACTGTGACCAACAAAAAACATTACAACTTGCAAGAATGGAAGTAGTCATCACACACAGGGCTGCGTGGGACAAATAGTTCCCAGAGTAGAGTCCTAGATATGCTTATAAGAGGGTGTTACAGTCAACAAGATGGAGGAATACTGGTTCAAAGCAGTATTCTGACATTAGTGAAGATTAGCTAAGGCCTGCGTAAGCAATAAACATGACAGTCATATGTCTATCTCTCTAGGGGCTGTGTCATCTTGCCAATCTTAGGAACCTAGCTATCATAATTTCAACACAGTGTCTCATGAGTGTCATCCATGTAGTCATACATCCGACTATGTACACAGCTATGTAGGGCCTCTGTTATCATGTGCTACTCTGATAAAGAAGGAACATTCAGTATTTTCCCAACAACAACATATTTCATTCAACATGCACATAAATATATTTAATCATGCTCCAGGTTTATTCAAATTGCACATAGTGAATGCAGATTGAGAAAAGGCCTCATACAGTACAATGCAAAAATATCTTATCTTTATTAAGTTATTTTCCCCTGATATTGAGTCTTTAAAAGGTCTTTAAATAATCTCTCTAGAATACATTATTTTAAGAAAGAAATAATATTTCTACAATGTCTTTGCGTTGATCACATTCAAGTGGAATATTGCAGTTTCCGACAGATGCAAACACACTTCAAGGGCCCAAAACACTTCCAATAAAAGAAATGCACTGCACTTTCAAAAACAAGGCCGATATAAAAATACAAATGTACCAAAACAAATGTAAATGAATAAACATCTCCGATACCTTGACAAGACGTGCGCAGCATTTAGAAGACATTCGCCAACCTGCAAAACTACAAAACAATACAAAACACTGCAAGAAGCTCAAAACACAATGGAAAAGGGGGCACAAAAAGTGACTCACACAGCTGGGACCCGAGACCTTTTTGACGTTTGGGGTATCAAAATTAACCAACTGTCACTGTTGTTTTATACTTACCTAAAATGTAAGTTATATTGGTCGTATGACGTTTGCACCTGTCTGCCACCGTAGTATATGATAAATAAATAAAAACATATAAATATAAAATAAATGTCCCCGCTGTAAAATCAAGAAAATATTAAACTTGACCAATTAAAACTCTAATAATTACATTTGAACTTTGATAAACTGTTTCCTATATAAGTCCCATTTATGAATCATGGGAAGTGAAGTCCTTATAATTCAAATTCCTCTATAAACGTGTATGTTGCAGTATGTAAGGCGTGTTGTTGGCAGGACGTCTTGTTCCCTGCATGTTTCTGCTTTTACACTGCAGCTCTCCTCACCTCTCAATGTGTAACTTCACAGTGAAGAAACCCTCATATGTAACTTGCTTTTAGGATTGTTTTTCTGACTGTTGTTAGAAATGATTTACTCCTGGTGTTTTCCACAGAGCTGCTGAATGTTCTTGTTTTTCAGAGGCATGGAAATGATTACCTCACATGCATGCAGAAATAGATTTTTACTTTGTGTCTCAAACTGCCTGTTTTTTTTAACACATTTCTTATCTACCTCTGCTGGTTATTTGCTCATTCACAAAGAGATTACAGTCTTCAGTTTATCTGGCATATTTTCTTTGCAATTTTCAAGGTTTTTATAATTTTGTTTTATTACATGTAAGGCCTATTTATATATGCATTAGATACAATGAACATTTGGAAATCAGGTTGAGAGTACAACAAAATGAGCGGCAAAAGGTTTTTAGCCCTCTCTAAAAAGCTTCAGAATATAGATAGGAATGGAACTGGATCATTTGGTGTATGTAGAGCATGTATGTAAACCTCCCCAATTCACTACTGACCATTTTTTAAGCTTTATGTTGGAATATGTCAATTAGCAAGGCTGGGAGGATTATTAAATAGTTGTATCAGTTACTAGTTTCATGTAAAAAATAAATTATTCAGTAATGTCATCTCTCTGAGTATCAACATAAAAAAGTAATGTAACCTGATTCATTTCTAAAAGAGAAAAACACGATATTCAGTATCAAAAACATGTTCTCTGCTCAGAAGTTTTATTAATAATCCTGCTAGTAATCCAGATTTTTTTGAAATGAAAAAGTAATCTGATTACATCTGGTTTGATGTAACTGTAAGGGAATACAGTCAACTTTTTTTTGTATCCTGATTATGTTATCCATTATGTTTTGGAGAAAAAGACACAAAACAGACAACGTTATAAAATATTCACATGAATGTGTATTTTGGTTTGTTTTCTTTCCAGACATGTTGTATGCACGAGAAATTAAATGACAATCTAGAATGTGGGAAGAGTAGGGGCAGTGCCCCTAGCGCCCCTATGGGCCGGCCGCCACTGGTCTGATCCTAACCTCCATGTGTCGGGGATATTAAAGCACCAGGCCAATCACAAACCCCTCGATGCAATATGTTTCTTTGTGTTTGTTAATTTCACAGATCATCTCAGTTTGGAAGTTGTTTGTCGCTCTGAACAACACTACTACTTCTTCTGAAGAATAACAGGCGCTGTTATCTGCGGAGATGCTGACTGCAGTATTTATCAGTCTTGTTGATACAATTCCTCGCTGTTATCAGTGTTTAGGTGTTAGTGTACTGTTCCAATAGCAGTCAATTAAACATTGAGGAAATATAAATGATAACAAGGTACTGAGGTTGGTATTTTTTCTTTGTACCTTTTCCCCTTTTTCTTAATTATTTGCTATTTTTGTCCTTTTCCTTTATCCATTCACCTTCCCTATCTTCCTTTCCTATCTCCTTGCTCCCTTTCATCAGAATTTAAGTTTATTAAAATGTTGTTTTAAATATTTTCCTTATCCCCTGCCTACTGATTTATAAATGGATTTGTTGCTAGTGTTGCAGGAACGATAGCATTTTAGCAGTAGACGGTTTGCTTGTCTCTTCATCAAAGTCTTGGTTAGAGGCCTGAAATAAGATCTGTGGTTAACACAAGCTCAACAGATTTTCACGTTTTGTTCTACAACTTAAATTCTTCAGTAAATACCCCACTGGTGAATGTCTGACGCTTCTATATCGCGAAGTGTCTAAAAGAGACTGCTAAACTTCATTACGCTGAACATAAGCCGCCTTTGGCTTAGCGGAGATTATGTGCAGTCGTGTGACCGTGATGTTATTAGTTTATAGCCTAACGTTAGCTTTTCTACATCTGCCGATTGCATTTCCGCTTCAAAAATCATAAGGTGGTGTTCATATGAGTAGAATTATATATAACTAGAAAATGCAATTCCTGAAGAAATTGCTAGTGGGAATGCTTTATGCTGAACATCTGAGGCTAAACTGCTATGCTGAAATGTAATGTGTAAGAAGAAAGTGAAGAATTTAGATTGAAATGATACATGAACACCGGGGGCTTGAATGTGTGATGAGAGAAGAAAAGAAAGTAAAAAGGCTTGGAAAACCAGCAGAATATTTGAACTGCAAACTTTTGAACTAACTTGAAGGTGAATGATCTGTCGCCATGCCAACGGCATTTGATGACATCCCATAATATGCTTAGATGCATTGATGGCTGTATCGTTACCAAACCTGTGAAGTTTTGGGCCATTTGGAGGATTTTCACTGAAGTTATGAGAAAACCGTGTTTCATCACGGGCATTGTGTTGCCATGGCAACGGCATGTCCCGTAGATGTATTCACGGCTGGACTGTTAGCACACATGGGAAATTTGAGCACTTTTTGAACATTTTCATAGGAGTTATACATTACATTAGGAGGTTACATTACTCTCTCTCCTCTCTTGATCGCCCTCTCTCTTCTCTTGATCACCCTCTCAATCTTCTATCGCACTCTCTCTCTTCTCTTGATCGCCCTCTCACTCTTCTCTCTCTCTTCTCTTGATCGCCCTCTCTCTTCTCTTGATCACCCTCTCTCTCTTCTATCACCCTCTCTCTTCTCTTGATCGCCCTCTCTCTCTCCTCTTGATCGCCCTCTCTCTCTTCTCTCTCTCTTCTCTTGCTCGCCCTCTCTCTCTTCTCTTGATCACCCTCTCTCTTCTCTTGATCGCACTCTCTCTTCTCTTGATCGCCCTCTCTCTCTTCTCTTGATCACCCTCTCACTCTTCTATCACCCTCTCTCTCTTCTCTTGGTCGCCCTCTCTCTCTTCTCTCTCTCTTCTCTTGATCGCCCTATCTCTTCTCTTGATCGCCCTCTCTCTCTTCTCTTGATCACCCTCTCTCTCTTCTCTTGATCACCCTCTCACTCTTCTATCACCCTCTCTCTCTTCTCTTGATCGCCCTCTCTCTTTTCTCTTGATCACCCTCTCACTCTTCTATCACCCTTTCTCTCTTCTCTTGATCACCCTCTCTCTCTTCTCTCTCTCTTCTCTTGATCGCCCTCTCTCTCTTCTCTCTCTTCTCTTGCTCGCCCTCTCTCTCTTCTCTTGCTCGCCTTCTCTCTCTTCTCTTGATCGCCCTCTCTCACTTCTCTTGATCACCCTCTCACTCTTCTATCACCCTCTCTCTCTTCTGTTGATCACCCTCTCTCTCTTCTCTTGATCACCCTCTCACTCTTCTATCACCCTCTCTCTCTTCTCTTGATTGCCCTCTCTCTTCTCTTGATCACTCTCTCTCTCATCTCTTGATCGCCCTCTCTCTTCTCTTGATCACCCTCTCACTCTTCTCTCACCCTCTCTCTCTTTTCTTAATCACCCTCTCTCTCTTCTCTTGATCACCCTCTCTCTCCTCTTGATCACCCTCTCTCTCTTCTCTTGATCACCCTCTCTCCTCTCTTGATCGCCCTCTCACTCTTCTATCACCCTTTCTCTCTTCTCTTGATTGCCCTCTCTCTCTTCTCTTGATCGCCCTCTCACTCTTCTATCGCCCTCTCTCTCTTCTCTTGATCTCACTCAAGGTCACACCAGAGGTCACTTCCTGTCCGTTGCGTAACCAAGTTATCCGGATGTGTTTGGGATAGAAGTCACTGCAGACCAACATGGTGTCAAGACTGGAGCTGGTGGTGTCTACAAGAGTGACCACGGGTTCAGCTGAAACTAGAGAATGCAATTCCTGTAGAAATTGCTAGTGGGAATGCTTTATGCTGAAAAGCTGACGCTAAACTGCTATGCTGAAATGTAATGTGTTAGAAGAAAGTGAAGAATTTAGATTGAAATGATACATTAACACTGGGGTATTGAATGTGTGATGAGAGAAGAAAATAAAGTAAAAAGACTTGGAAAAGCAGCAGAATAATTGAACTGCAAACATTTGAACTAACTTGATGGTGAATGATCTGTCGCCATGCCAACGGCATTTGATGACATCCCATAATATGCTTAGATGCGTTGATGGTTGCATCGTTACCAAACCTGTGAAGTTTTGGGCCATTTGGAGCATTTTCACTGAAGTTATGAGAAAACCATGTTTCATGGCGAGCATTGTGTTGCCATGTGAACGGCATTTGAAGAAATCAAAACTGTCCCGTAGATGTCTTCACGGCTGGACTGTTAGCACACATGTGAAGTTTGAGCACTTTTTGAACATTTTCATAGGAGTTATAGCGACATCGTCTTTTATGGCGAGGGATACGTTTCCATGGAAACGGCATATGGTGAGATGTCAGATTTGACGTAGAGCTGTTGAGGCATGGAGAGGTGATATACAGGTGAAGATTGTGGGACGACCGGACCGTGTCCATTGGAGCTACAGCGACATCGTGTTTTATGGCGAGGGATGCGTTTCCATGGAAACGGCATATGATGACACCCCATAATCGACGTAGAGCTGTTGAGGGCAGGACCATTAACCATTATCTGAAGTCTGCTGCTCTGAGCATGTCAGTTGGAGTTATGACATCATCGTGACACCATGACACAGGTGTTTATATTTGAGCTAACGACGTGTCTATGTGCAGTAATCAGTGAGAGGAGAGCATTTGCATTGTTCTGAATGAGAGATAAACCTGTTACATGTGAACATTTGTTGAAGAACCGTAACAGATATCGCTGAAATTTCAAAGCGTGAAGCATCTCAAGGACCTTGAGTATCTGAAGTGTGCTTTTTGTGTACTTTCGGGTCAATAATGTGGCCTTTTTGGCAGATTAACTAAAGGTGTGCGGCTGCTGCTGTGAGGAAATATCAGGCTGAAATTACAATGGGCTTTAATGGAGGCATGTTGAAAGTTTTTGTCACTTCATGCCCTCAAGAGGCATTTTGTTTAATTATTTTTTGCTTAATTGTTTGTCATTTTTCAAGCTACGAGATGTTTTCCTATGTTTGTCATGAAAAAGTATGTCTCAGGAATGTAGGGTTTGGGAATTATGGCAGTTTAAAAAAAGATATGAAGGCACATTTCAAGATTTCCTACACTCTAGCTGTGACATCACACACTCTAGTTAATGTTAAAATCTGAAGAAAGCCTCTGTACCAAGGTCTGAACAATGTACAATGTAATATCTCTAAAAGTAAGAATCAGATTCAAAAGTTGTGTTACACGAATAATGTCAGAAAGATGTGTAACATTTTAAAGTTGGAATGAAGTTTGTGAGTGAAAGTATGAAGGAACAGTTAGCAGTTGAAGTCGCATGAAGATTTGTTGAAGTCTGAAGAATTTCTCCATTGACTTCAATGGTTAAAAATGTGATGAACTATGGGATGTATCTCTGGAATTATGAAAGTTATGAATGAGAAAAGTAATAGCCATCGATTCCCGACCGAGCTGAACGTTTTTATGTTCGAACAGAGTTTCTGCGATGTTCAATGCGGGAGGAGAAGACCGGCAAAATAACGGACGGAATAATAAGAATAAAGAATTTCGTGCGTAGAAGAACAGATGGTTGGAATGCGTCTACTCTCTCACATATATAACATGTCATATCTGTTCAGACGGCTGTAGGTGTAAAGGGTAGTGGAGGAGGCAAACGACAAGCCTTGGCCTTTAAAGTGTTTATCAGGCTGGACAAAATACTTTCTACAGACACATCATTTCCAGCTGGAGGCAAGCTAACATCCAGCCTGCTAACACTCCAGATCTCCAACCTTCTCCAGCTCCAGTCCCACTTTTTATTATATGCACTTTGGCTCGATCAAAAATCGTTTATAAATGTGCTATATAAATAAAACTTGATTTGATTTGATTTGATGTAAGGAGGGGGGATGGGTAGACTGGATGAGGAGTTTAAAGGGTTCTTTTAAAGTTGGGTAAAGAGCAACAATTGTTTTAAACTATTTAAAATACTTAATAAAAAAATTACAACCACTTCACCCACACTTCTAAGTAGGGCATCCTTTTTTCCAGCTTCACTGCACTCTCTCTCTGTTTCTCCTCTGATGTCTCTCCCAGTGTCTGCTCTTCTCCTTGTATTTACCATCAGGTGCTTCTTATTGTGCTCCCTCAGGGTCAGTCAGCATGGCGGAAGTAAATGTTAAAATCACAATCTAAACATTTCAAAAGCATGCAACAGGAAGTAAAACCAGTTCAAATTCACACAATGCATCCCTGCACACAATAAAATCAGACT
>CALSBZ010045606.1:27171-60152 GCA_943591055.1 Gobionotothen gibberifrons | reverse complement strand
GTCCAGAGTGGGAACTCTCCTCCAGCCTCTGGATGCCTTTCATACGGCAGCAGACATTTCTGAACAGAAATGCAGCCAAAAACAAGAACTACCGGACTGAGATGACCCCTAACCCTCCTAAAGCCATGGTGGATTCAAAACGTTGAGACTTTTTAATGCCACCCATTATGAAATTAACAACCAATTTTGCGCAACATGTTCCCACCGCGTAGATCCACGGGATGTTAATGCTTGAGGCATAAGATAGATATTACCCATTTTTGGAGATTTTAAATGGCAACTTAAAAAATATGAATTAAAATCCTATTTCCCATGTCTTTACATTTGGAATACTTAAGATATGTATAAAGTAAATCAAAGTGACATTTTAGATTACCACAATTCAAGTGGCAACAAAGTAGAGGAATAACAGGAACTTCTTATTTCTATACCGTCCTTAGACTAGGGAACAATGGATAAACAAAAATCCCACCTGCGAGCAGTTTGGGGTATTTGGTGTGGACCATGTTGGTGAGGTCTCCTCCATCGTCCAGGATCATGTTGAGGGGCTGACCGTCCTTGAAGTACAGCGTCTGCTCGATGCACCACACGTACTCCTCATCAGTCTCTCCTTTCCACGCGTACACTGCACAGACACAGACACAGAGTCACTAGGGTCTGTGGGGAGAACCACTCGGAGCTCTCAGAGTGAGTCTCAGTGCAGACTACCAGCGTCTGTCTGCCTCCCTGTGACAGTTGAACACATCGGCTGGGCTGCAACGCCTCAAGGGGCCATACATTACACTTAATATCCTTTTTTATTTCATCTCAAATTATTTTCCTGTAGCAGGGGTTGAGCTAGATTCATTTAATGGTAAATTGACTTCAATTGGTAATAGCTCATTATTTGAGACTCCATTATTAAGGGTGAGAACTGTTTCTTTTCGTATCAAAACACACAAAGCCTTCACATCGACAGTGGAGGCAGTTAATACAGATTATTTTGCCTCAACAGGCAAATATGAACAATGCAGTTTTTTTTAATCATTCCAATAAACGTATGACTGCATCCACACTGAGCTGGCTTTGGTTTCTATGTTAATCTTCTTTATTGTCTTTTCTTGGCTGTTACATCAGCTAAGTCAGACATCCACAGGAAGTGTGCATACAGTGCATGAAAGGGAAGGGCATCACCAGCGCTCACAATTGAAAATACTTGCTGGTGTTTGAAAAAAAAGAAGCTCTTAATGGACAGTGAGCCTCGGCTGGTTTTGATCTCCCTTTTGTCCCCTCCTGCTGTGTTTTTAGAAAGCCAAAGTGCACTTCGTTCTTTCCATTTAAATATACAACAATCACAGGGTATATGCAGGAATCCTGACGTCAAATGGAAAACCTTTTAAGACCCGTTTTAAGACCCTTTCCATACATTTTAAGACCACTTTGAGTTCTAACCGGTTACATTGGCGACACATTGACTATATACAGTATGGATTGTCCTTCCTCCTTATCTTCCAACCATTTGGACGCAAACTTGCATTTCCCCATAACGATGTTGTTTAAAAACCAGCGTAAATGGACCTTCGCGCTATCAAGCAGTGAGCGTGCGATGTCCTGTTCAGATGACGTCAAACGGGATGCCATAAATAAACTACACAGAATCACACTACACACCTACGCAATGATTACATTCAGGCACACTGTAGAATACAACCTCTTTGGACCATTTATATACTTATTGAAAACAAGCTACAAAATGTCATACCTTGGAAAATGCCGTTTAATAGCCTTAATTTTCGCGAATTGATTTATCAACTTTTAATACTTTTTAAGACCCCGCGGACACCCTGAATTAAATCAACTTAATGGCAGTCATTTTGTGACTTTAAAGGCAACCTGTTAATCAGGCAAGCAGTTATTTCTGTACAGCTGCACTGAGAAGTATCAAAAACATCCATAATGAAGTCGTCTTTGCATGACATCTGTATTGTGTGATTGATTGAAAATGAATGACTTTAATGCCACAAAAGTGTTCCTAGTTAACACTAGAGCAGCAGGCTGGCCTTTTAGTGTGGAGAGAAAGGAAGCATTTACTATATTAGCCAGTATGGTTTGGATGTTTGCTCAAGGCACTTAAACTGAGTGACTAATATTTTGAATCCCTTTTTAAAGCCCATCAAGAAATCATTTTAGTACACCCGTTTTATTTTCAACCGGTTTAATTTGTTTATACGATTACGCCTGCTGAAGGCCTTCATTCTTTTTAAGCACTTCGTACATGTATCTATGGAACATTATTTGTTTGCAGAGGGAGCTAGAAAGTCATAATCAGGTAATTGTGTCATTCAAAAAGAGTATCCACAGAGGGTGGGTGTGTTACCTGGAACACCGGTCTTGGCGATGGCAGCAGCGGCGTGATCCTGAGTGGAGAAGATGTTACAGCTGGACCACTGAACCTGAGGAGGCAGAAGAGAAGAGGAAAGTGAGTCATCTCAACAACAAATAGGATTACTGCTATAGTTGTTACTTGTATTTATGTCCCCAAATTCCAGTAGTCTTATAATGAAAGGGTTTGAGGCAGTGAACTTCACCTTGAAAACAATGTAAGGTCTCTACAATGTCATTCTGTTTGGGGCTGTAATACTCTTATATGGTACAATAACATTTCAGAAAATACCAGTTTTAAACTAATATTATTTTCATATAAATCAAGTATGACCCTTGAAAAGGGATAGGAACCTAGTTAGAAACATGATAAGATAGCATCCAACTAGTGTGTCATATACCTAAAGCTTGTTAGCAGCACTATAGTATGTTACATTAATGAAAGACATTAACTGTGAGCTTTTAAAATATGTTCCTATGATTATTGGAAAGGACTAGCTCTACTGTACATACCATAGATACACAAATGTATACTGTATGATAACTGTCAAATTTAAATCTGTATACATATGACAACGGGATTACTGATAGTTTGCCCTGTAAAGGGGATTTAGTAGTGCTTTGAAATGGTGGTCTTGTTTCATAGTCGTTTGTTTGGCGTCTTACATGCCTGTATTTAAAAACGCTAAAGTAGGTTTAATGCGTTTTACAGGTCCACAGGTATCTAATGAGACTGAAACACTATACAAATGTTTATATCCGTGAAAACATCTTTAGGCAGAAGTTGTCATCAAATATGAATCTAAATATAAATACAATTTGGACCATTGTTGTCCCTTTTTGGACCGCTAGCAGATTGTTACATTTTAAGAACCATATCCTTATATGCAAACACAGAAAACACAAATCTTAAGCATTTTTTATTTAAAATAAAAAGAAATTGACCTTTTAGAATACAAAAGACTTCAGACTAGAGTCGTGTGCATTGTGGAAGCTCAATTTGCAAGCTGCATATTTAGTTAGAGTATCATGAGCAGAGAGAAGGGTAACTTATTGAGGGGAAGAGCTGAGAGTGAGTTATTGATTCTCCGTTGGTTCGCGGGTGCTGGTTCCTGCAGGATGAAACCAGTTCCGCTCTGATCAAACAAACACATGATAACAGAAGAGCGGCCTGGGGCAGTCAGTCTGGAACCCTCTCTTCCCCTGTCTGAGTGAGTTTGTTCAGATAAATGGGTGGGTAAGATGACCTCTTAGAAACCACTGCTGTGGTGCCCTTTTCAAGTCAGAAGACGACAGAGGTTATACTGAGCAGCTAATGCTATCAACCAGATGCATTTTCTGAAAACTAGAAACTGCATTTTCATTTTGACTTGCACCATCTATTTTTCTTTTAATGTCTCGGGTATATAGCCTTAGACTTTCCATGTTTTCTTGCAAATGTGGCCGGCCATATATATATATACATACACACACACACACTTTGACCCTACAACAGCTTATTTATTCACAAGTGTTGTAGTTAGGGCTGCGTACTGAAACTTTTGCATTTCTTCCTATACAAGGGGCTTTTTCCCCACAAAACGGTGTCTCAGGGCTTCTTAACATTTAACAACCTATTAATGTGTCATACCCACTTAACAAGAAACTCAGCTATCAGACAATATTAACCATTTTTTGCGAAACACAAGGGTAATACCAAGCCTCGACATGAGCCCCGAGTGAAGAAATGCTAACGCACTTAGCACAGAACTCACGGTAGAAATACTTTATTACTTATCGGATCGGCACAAACAAGATATCAGATTAAAGCTGAGATTTCACAGATTCTAGAGGTATAAGTATCATCACTGTGCGACCAAAACTCAGGGCAGCGAAGGCAAACCCAGACAACACACAATGTAGCCAAAACGGCAAATATGTCTTACCTTTGCCGTTTTCTGATCAAAAGTTGTGTTCAATGGCATTAAAACGATAAAAACGCTGCTGAAGGTTATTCCAATGTGTCTGTGTCACTTTGAAATGATTACTGATAATCCATCATTCCATTTTTGTCAAAAACTGAGATTTCATATTAGCTGCTATGAGAGCTACAACCCAGCTTCCGGTTTTGGGCGCTCTGGCATGCATTCACCAATGGTAATGTTTAGATGGATTTTAGGAACTTCCCCTCGATTCTATTGGCTCTAACGGTTCAAATCGACAGAGGGTGGCCAGAGATATGGCAAATACACCCAAATGCTAAACCTCTAAAAAAAAAAGGTCAAATGTCACTTGTTTTGCATCAATCTTGATTCAGGGTACTTATATGTTATAGTTTGGATTCCTAAAGCTTTTAGTCTACTATCCCGTCATTCAAGGGTAGTTTTCACTATGAGTAATGTTTTATTTTGGACGGACACTATAATTGAAATTGTTTTACTATGTTCAATCTGAATTTACTTTAAAATAAAAAACATCTATATTGATTCTGACTTTTCTACATCCAACTCACAGGTTTATCATTACTTTGAGAAAAAAGATTATTAATGTAACCCTTTTAGAAGTGAAGATATAGTCATTTGTTCTGGGCATGTCATTTTGGAGCCTGAGACCTGAACAACAGGCTCCGGGCTCAACTGGTTAAACTGGTACAAGTATTGTCTTCGCACAGGTATTGTGATAAATGTATTTATGATACCCACCCTATCATGAAACAAACGCCTGATAAAGACTAACGGAGACAAACAGATCTTGAAGTGAGTGTTTTAGTCCTTGGAAAACCAGGCTTGAAAGTGTTCAACCACAAGTTCTGAGAGGAAACAAAGTCCACGGCCCCACAGTAAAGAAAGTATGATGGGCTGTTGAATAAGTAAAAGAAAAGGAAAAGATTGCCTTTTTTCTAAAATAGAAAGGCTTATTCTCTGAACTGTAAGAGAATGGCTCTCAAATAGAAAGTCAAATAAATGTGCATGCATGTTTGGAAATATAAAACATAAAAATAACTTTTCCATTTAAATGTAACCGTTTCTAATAAACAAGTTGAGTGTAGTTTATATGATATATTCTGAGAGTAGATTCTCTCTGGAAGAATACATCTGAATAATTAGATGGTAAATGTCACCTCAGCTCCGATGGCGGTGAGGGTCTCGATGAGCACGGCGGTCTGCAGGGTCATGTGGAGGCAGCCAGCGATGCGGGCGCCCTTCAGCGGCTTGGACTGACCGTACATCTCCTTCATCTTCATCAGACCCGGCATCTCGTTCTCTGCGATGTCGATAGCCTTACGCCCCCAGTCGGCCAGGCTGATGTCAGCTGAGACGGGGAAAAAGGACGTCAAAACACAAGATACCAAAAGCGATACCAAAGCTTCTTCATCCTGATCTCAAGATTACAAGGGTTTGTTGTCATATTATAAAAGCTAGTGTAGCTGATGGCAATACAAATATGAAGTCCCATGGCCTGCCAAAAATGCAACCTTAAACGTATGAAATAAAGAAATAAGGAAGGGTACAAGTAAGCAGATCTGTCACCTCAAGCTTATTTCAGATGCAATTTCTTTATAAATCAGCTTTGGATTTATTTATTTTTTAAATGACATTATTCCAAATGAATGTCAAGAACAGTATAATAATAATACAACTTATCCCTATGAAACATCTAAAGGTTTTTTTGATCAATATCAAATGTTTTAAAATCAATAACATAATATAAATGTTTGCAAAGGACACTCAACATGTCCATATTTGCTGCAGACTTGGATCAAAAAGATTTTAAGAGACACAGCATGGAACAGATTCATCTTATGTCCTGCATTTCTTAAATCTATTCCTGAAAACTAATCATGATTTAGAATATTGCTCTTCTACAAATAATGAAGTCTTGAAAAAACCCAATATATTTCAAGTTATCTGCAAAACAAAACATTTTTTTTGAACGTGTGAGAATATAATCGTTTCCCTGCTAACCAAGTTGCTGCTGTCCTGGGAAAGTCCACACAGCCCCAGCTGTCCCTGCTCTCGTTTCAGACAGCTGCTACTGCACATGTGCAGTTTTGTGTTTTCCAAGAGCTGTAGTAGACATTGTTTTGAAGCTTTCTTTAAGTGTAATCCTAATTAAATGCAACTTTACACACATTTTATCCTAAAGTAATGTTACCTTTGAGATTACTTTGATGTTAAACTGAAATGTATTTATCTGAGGTGTGTTGTTACTGCAGAAGGTTGAACACAAACAAATTCCAAAGGAGTTTTTTCAATATTAGTGTATAGCTTCAGGGGGCAGGATGAAGGCCCTGGAGTACAACCCACCCTCCTCCTCCTCCTCAACCGCAGGCTGCAGCCTGTGCAAAATCCTTATACAAATACAGTCTATGGTGCAAACTGAGTCTGGGGTAACTGCACCAAACCGGCACTGGCCTGAATGACCGGCCAGAGACAGGATTAGTAACCCAAGTTCACCCCCAGGTCAAGTGGAGTGACTAAACTAAGCTTTAGCTACCATTATCAGGTGTGAATCATTGGGTGGTTCTGTGTAGCAATAAGAGCCGAGTAGGGCAACAATATTGGCAGGAATGTTGGTTCAAAGACCATCCTAAGCCATCTATAAACAGAACAGTATTAGCATTTCAAGTGCAGGTATCCTGGCACATGTGCCTTAATAACTGAACTTTTCTGTGTGCCCAGAGTTCAAATCAGGTCAGTTATTTGAAAAGAAAGTCAGCATTTTATAAATGTTAAATAGTCTATATTTTAAACTAATCAATTAAAGTATTATCGTATAAAAAGTGCAAAAATAAATCTCATTACCAACTATTACAACTATAGTGAAATAACACACTCCAGCAATGAGTGCCCTCCACCCCCTCCTTAATCCTCAGAAAAGTACAAAATGTACATTTCAATGGCCATGGGACAATGCTTGGTCTACAGACAAAATGTTTGAATTAAAAAGAGATATTGCATCAATTGACCACTCAGGACTTGACTAACAGTCACTGAGGAACTGGTTGACTCTTGACTGAATTTAGTCAATAGAGAATGTTTAGACTTTGCCCCACGCTTATCTGTGAACAGGACATTGTGCAACTGCATCTGCTTCTAACCAGCTGCTTCAGGCCAACAAGTGTTACGCTTGACACAAGCGCGGTTACAACTACTGGAGATTTTCATGTATAACTAACATTATCTCCCATTCAAATCAAATCAAGTTTTATTTATATAGCACATTTATAAACGATTTTTGGTCGAGCCAAAGTGCTGTACATATAATAAAAATAGCCTACAGTAGAGACACTTTACAGCAAATACAACAGCACAGATTGTTCAGAATATCAGTATGAGAAAGACGACACCCTCCATCCTTAGACCCTCACATCGTACAAGGAAAAACTCCCAGAGAAAAACCCACAGTTTAAAGGGGAAAAATGGGAGAAACCTCAGGGAGAGCAACAGAGGAGGGATCCCTCTCCCAGGACGGACAGACGTGCAATAGATGCCGTGAGTAAATCAAAGAGATAATACATTTTACAGCATATAGACCGAATGTTTGGAAATGCATGTGTCTGTAATAAGAAGATGAATCCACGAAGATGTCAGCGACAATCCTGACAATCCCATTGTACATACATTACCAGGTTTTCCCAAATGTAATATTAAAAAGTCTATGGCGCATTATTTCCCTATGCACTGCTACCTTGAATTTGATTTCTTTGTTTTTTCTCATCGTATACAGTGCTTTTCCATTTCTGGAGCCAAATGAACATACTGGCAAATCAAAGAAGATTGTTCTAACTCATCGAATAAAGAACGGCAACTAAACACTTTTTGAATAACAAAGACTTACAAAAGAAAGAAAATTGCAAGTAATTAAAGATAAGAAGAAAAAAAATTATGTTCAAAAGTGACATAATTCGAAACAATATTTATTTTTAAACCATTTAGTTCGTAAAGCGGCTACACATTAGCACCACGTGTAGTCCCAGCTTTACTACGGTATGTAAGGGGCATACAGTGCAGATCAGTCTCTGCCTGCTGCTGTCACTCATGCACAAACTGGCGGCGGGTTGCAATGCTTCACGGGAAGTGAAGTTTGCAAACACAGCCATGGCATTACGGAGATACCCAAATAAACTACAATATCCAGAGACTGGACGTCGTTTCTGTTCACAGAGAAAAGCATGCTCGGCGGTAGTACGACGGTCTAATTTCTATTCATTCTCAGATTTAAACAAACTGTGAATACTGAGAGCATAGAAAAGAACATGCTAGAATCTAATAGACGAATAACACAATTATGATAAACACGCTAAAATAAATCATAATTTAACACATGCCATCAGGTTATGTTTAGCAATAACAAAGGCAGGAAATAACTACAAGCTAAGCCATGTAATAAGAATAAAACCGTTTTAAACCTCCA
Source organism: Gobionotothen gibberifrons (assembly GCA_943591055.1). Taxonomy (NCBI): domain Eukaryota; kingdom Metazoa; phylum Chordata; class Actinopteri; order Perciformes; family Nototheniidae; genus Gobionotothen; species Gobionotothen gibberifrons. Next base: position 51,395 of record CALSBZ010045606.1, on the reverse strand, counting down.
ATTGTTTTTCGTCTAATGATTAGGTTTTTTGGCTCAACCGGCTGATAGACATGCACGGAACCACAAACTTCACAACAAGCTAGCTAGCTAACCGTACGTGTTACCAAACGAAACATATGATTAGTAGGTTTAAATAAAGTCAATAAAACGGACACTTACCAACTTTGTAGTTAAGTTTGTCAGACATGGTTGTTTTCTGGTGTGTTGTTTTGGGTAGGTTTAGTGCAGCCTAGCCGACGAACAGAGTCAGAGAGGGAGGGAACAACACATGACCGCTCTCTTTTTATGTCGAGGGAGGCCACATTCAAACCGGCTAACGCGAGGGGACGGCTCGAACCCGGGTCTATTCTTGATTCCTATTGGCTGTCGAAGCTCCCGCCCCGCGTGTCAGAAATGTTATTGGATGACAGTGTATGTAGGAAAGACAGCCAATCATATCTCGAGTTGTAGTGTGGGGCGTGACTGCTGTTATCTGGTACAATTTGTGTCTTTTATTTTAAACAGATTAGGCAAACGTTACATTAAGCAAACATTAGGCAAGTAAAACTAATCCTCACTCTAGGCCTCGTTGTTTTACGAATTTCAAGAAAGAAATATTTTCATGAAGATTTAAAAATGTACCAATATTTTCGTGTATGCTTTGATGTATTAGTATTTATAAATATGCGGAATGCATCAATGCATGGTATTATAGTAAAGATGCAACGTTAACAACATACACTGTTTTGTACTCCTATGTACTAATAATAGCCTCAACTCTAACCTGGCCTTTGCTCCACACTGGACCCTGTCTCAGTTTCACTGAGGGTCCTCACACTCATTCTTTCACAACAACATTTAATATTCACTCTTAATCAGTGGTGTAGTGGGGATTTTTTTTACTGGGGGGGACGCTATTTTAATTAGGTCCAAACAATGCCACACAAGTGCGCACGCGCGCAGTGCACTCACAAAACGGGCAGACAGGTCCACAGAAACTACCGGTAGGCCTATGCTTAATCCTACTTTAGTTACTGTACTGCAAAAAGCAGACGGCGCTGCGCTCAACACACACACAAAACCATGGACACACTGGCACATAAATTACATAAATTGCAACTTTGCAACTAAGCAATTCTCTCAAAATTCCCAAAGTTGAAATTAACTTATTAAATAAACAAAACGAAAAATATAGCCTACTTATGCAAACAACATTGAATCTGGACTTGAAATTATTCTGATTAGGCCTAGCCTACATTGCAAATAAGCAGACAGCGCTGCTTCACACACACACACACACACACACACACACACACACACACACCTCTTGTTTCCTCCTCCGTCCATACCTCTGGGAAAGGTGAGCTTGAGCTAGCCAGGGGAACGTTGCTGGCGCAGCTAACGTTAGTGCTAGCATTATCCACGTCTTGAGGCGGCTCTTCTGATGATGTAGTACTAGTAGTAGCAGCTTCACTTGTAGCTTTGGTGCTGCTAGCCTCTTTCTTCTTGTGAATTATATTTTTTTTAGAAAATAAGTCAAGTAAAAAATGTTTGCCTGCCATTATAGAGCTTTTTCGTTAGCGTTCTTGAGGGAAAGAGCTGCCGCAAAAACGGCGGGCAGCGAGCTGGCGAGCTGGGGGTCTGTCACTAATGGCGCTTTCACACTGCAGGCTTGGTTTGGTTTGGTTTGGCTTGGTTTGGTTTGGTTTGGCCTTATTAGGCCTGGCTCACTTTAATGCTGCGCTCACATTACAGTTTAGGAGCTGGGGCAGTTACTATAGTAACGCAGTGTAGGCGGAGCCGTGACGTCATCTTCAACGAGCACCCCAGAAAAACAACATCAGCTGTTAGCTGTTAGCTGTTAGCACTCAAGCTCACAGCTCCTCATGTCTGTTAAGAAACTAGACAAAAGTTATAAACAAGTACAAACCACAGACTGTCTGTGTCATGGTGAATACAGTCGCTGGCTTATTTATGTCTGTATAGGCCGTTGTTGTGAGTGTGGACGGTCGGAGCATTGCGTTAGCTTAGCCGACCTCCCGATTTCCCCGGAGAAAAACCCACAGTTTAAAGGGGAACATGGGAGAACACCTCAGGGAGAGCAACAGAGGAGGGATCCCTCTCCCAGGACGGACAGACGTGCAATAGATGCCGTGTGTAAATCGAAGAGATAATATATTTTACAGCGTAGGTAGACCGAATGTTTGGAAATGCATGTGTCTGTAATAAGAAGATGCATCACGCATTTTAAAAGGTTCTTCGCCTCCCGTCTGTCTGCAGACTTGTCAAAGCATTAATTCATGATTTGTACTAACCGGTATCAGTATGTTGTTACTTCGGCATCATTTTGAAACGTGTATTACAATTAAATCACGGTCAAATATGTTTAGCATATTCCGCCCGGTTGTTGGCCCCGCTTGTTGGCCTCGATAGAACCACAAATTTGTCGGGCCAGAAAAAAGTAGAAAAAGTACCCCCGGGGCGGAACTAGGCCTAGTGTGAGCGCAACCAAAAACAGGCCCCGCACGGTTCGGCACGCTTAAAGCGAGCTCCGCGCTGCAGTGTGAATGCGCCATAACACACCCCCAGCTCGCCGGGTGAGAATTTTTTAAGGAAATCGTTTTTATTTTTTATTTTAATTACTGTGAAATGTATTATGTTTTTGTCAGTATTACAACAAATACACACTTGCAACTGATAACACTGGCAATGATTTTATATTTATTAGACTGTTGAAAAAAAGATCATGCTCCAAATAAGTGGGGGTACGGCGTACCCCCGCGTCCAACGCCCACTACCAGGGGCGGACTGGGACACAAATTCAGCCCGGGACGTTCAGACGCACCGGCCCACACACCGGGCCACCCTTGTAGCCTACAGATAAATTATACATCTACTATGCTCATATACTGTATACTGTTATGGCCTTTAGAGTCAAGCCATAACATAAAAGAGATGGTAAAAGAGATATTTAAAATTATAATATTATATAATTTAACTTGGAATATCATGAGCATATGACTCTATCCTAATGCATCTAACTTTATGCACAATATAATAGTCTGGCCAGCCCTGCAGCCCGTTCTAGGTTCTGATTGGCTCTCTCGGTTGGCATTCTAGCTTCTGACTGGCTGTCCAGGTTGTCAATCACAGCCGTGGGCATATTATACTAGTCGTAACATTGCTAAACTTTTTTCATGACAGTTTTCTCAGTCAACTAATGCTATTGCTAACAGTAACATACATTAACACAGCCCTGCACACTGCAGTCATTATATGCCGGGTCTGTGGTTCATCATCTTCCTTCTCATTCTCCTCCTTATTACTGCGACTGGGAGCGGGAGCCCTTCTACTAAACAGCTCTGTGATTTTCGAGCATTTTCCAGCATCTTCCAGTAGCAATTTTCGTTTTTTCATTCTGGCTTTTTCAGCCCCACCCTTTCTTTTTTTATTGATTGACAAGTTTGACAACCTATCAATAGCCCCGTTTACATGGAATGTTTTTCCGATCGTATCCGATCACTAAATAAAGCGATCCACGTTCACTCGTATACATGGGCCAAGCATTAAGCTGATTACAATTTCACCTGTAGGCCTACCGAAGTGGGCCGATCGGAGTGGGGCAGTGGGCCGCGTCGAGTGGTCCGACCGGCCCACTTCGGTACCGGGCTACCGGCCCATAGGGATTCGTCCCGAACGTCCCGATGGCCAGTCCCCTGCCCACTACACCACTGCTCTTAATACTTACACTAAAATCACTTGATGTGGGTTTTCGGAAGCAGTGCACAGGATTATTTCCATCATTATCAGTGGCTTTACACCTTTATATATACAGTCTATGCTTTACACACTAAAAACCCTTCACTAAATGCAAAGGAAGGTATTTGTTGGGTTTATTTTGAGCAGCGGTCGAATGTAAGAACATTTACTCAAGTATGGTACTTAAAGGTGGGGTAGGTAATTTTTGGAAAAACCAGCTCAAGTGCGCTAGAATTTGAAAATACACAGCTGGAAAAAATCTGCCACTTCCTTACAGAGCCCCTCCTCCAACACACACGAACGCGCACATGACCAATGAGGGCACGAGATAAGTTTGTGCACAGATGGAAGGCTGACAGGCAGGTAGGCCATCCAGTTATTTTAGCCGGCCCGGCTAAAATGATTGGTCGTGCTTTTTACCGTACCACGGCTTCCACAGATGACATTTTATAATGGATTTTTTGTCAAAGCACTTACGATATTCATTGCTATCAGGATGTTAAGAGCATTCCATGCAATATAACAAAATGTGTATCTCGAGCCGGTTTCTCAAACTTACCTACCCCACCTTTAAGTACAAATATGGCTACTTGTACATGGCTTCTAAATTAATTTAATACAACTCTATTCTTCCACTCCACTATGTTTCAAAAGCCAATATTCAGTCTTTTACTGCATTTATCTGACTGCTGTACTTTACAGATTCAGATTATTAGCTAATACAATATATCTACTAATACATTATTACATTACATGTCACTTGTTAGATGCTTTTATCCAAAGCGACTTACATACTCAATACTGTGGGCAATCCCCACAGGAGCAATTTTGGGTGAAGTGGACACAACGACATGCTGACTGCAGTGGGGTTTGAACCTCTGACCTGATCCAAACACCAACGCTCAACCCACTGTACCACACGCCTCCCTAATACATTTGTACTTCTGCTTAAAAGAGTTGGAGTACTTTTACTTGTAACAGAGTATTTCTACAATTTACTTTTGCTAAGTAAAACAATACACCTCTGAATTGTTTGAATGAAATACTGTCATTTAGACACTGTATTTAATGTGAAATTCACAAAACGGTTGAAATGCAATGCGTACAGATTTCTAACTGAACAGTTTTATTTGTTTATCTTAGGGCTGGGCAATATTACAATATTATATCCAAATGGTTAAAGAGACTAAAGAGATATTCATTTAGGGGTCTTTGATTAGATACATAGATACATTTGATTTGTTCCATATTGCACAGCCCTACTTTGTATGAACTTAATGTTAAATACATACAAGTCAACACATCACTTTTTCTTGACTCTGAAGAGAAACTAGTCATTTTGACATTTTCTTGAGTAAACATTTGAACTCACACATTTACTCCTCAGGTAGTATTTGTATACCTTTTCCCAACACATAAGCATACACAAATATGCACAGTACAAGAAGAAGCAGAGCTGCATTTAAACAGTAAAGAAGAGTACATATCACCAGTAGAGTAGCAGTAATTAAGCAAATGAAAAGGAATTGGTTAAAATGGTCTTGATAATACATTTGTTAATAACTTTATGAACTCAAAAAGGAAGGATATTGCGAATGGAAAACATGAAATGGAAACAATAACCACAAGAATTAGAAATAAAGTGTATATATTTGAAGAACAATGGGGAAAATGGCTGCGATAACGAACACACAAATAATGCAGAAATAATTATGTATCTGGGAATGATTTCAAATTCATTTAATTTTATCATTCTCTTAACCTTTCTCTCCTTCTGCTTTCCCTTACATTTGTTGATTGTCATTTTATAATGTTTAACTGTACAGTATTTGTATTATAATAACATTATGTCTTAAAAAAGATAAAGGAATAATGTAACTGGTGTAGCTAAACAATAAAACATGGCTGACTTAAACAATAATGTTTGTGGTTCCCTGTTTCCTGGAGTGTCTGTCAGAAAGGAGGTGAGATGAGACGGCTCATGAACAAGTACTCTCCAAACATCTGAAAACTAATGGCTGCTATTTCTGTGAAGCCTAAGTCAGAGATAAGATAAGATACAACTATAAACAGAGATAACACCACACCAGGGAAGTTAAAGGTGTCACAGTGAGTGAAACAGGACAGGTTAGGGTTCACACAAGGTTAACAAAAACAAAACATGTAAGTAAGAGTCAAATTAAAATAACATCAGTAAAAAAGGTAAAGCTGTATGAGGCAGACATGCAGGGAGCGAAAGCATGGCGTTGAAGGGGCTATACTGAGACAACTGGTAGAAACATTATACTTGAGAGTACTATATTTAGGAGCAAGTTTAAAGTGGTTTACTACAGCATAGTGTCACCCTATATCTCTCCAGGTTAAAGGTCAAATGATGTTCAGAGGCAGCAGGGAGGGAAGTGAGGTCTACAAAACGAACCGCTGTCACCAAATAGCTGCAGTTCCATTGCTTAACTGTTGAAGTACATACAATACAGGTTTTGGGGAGCAACAGACAGGTTACACAAGAGGTTACGTGTCATGTCACCTCTTGCACAACGACCCAATTCAGAATCATATAAAGTACAGTATTATCAGCTAAATGTACTTCAAGTATCAAAGTTAAAGTAATCATTCTGCAGGATGGATATCTTCACAGTATTATATTATCCAGTTTGTATCACTGACAAATACATCTAAGAGCATTCAAGCATTAACACTTAAAAATACTCTACTGTGTAGATTAGTAGTACAGTACTGCATTATACCATATCAGCATATCATGTGTTTTTATATTTACAAAGTATAGTGACAGCGAGTGTTAAAAATAAATGTAGTGCAGTAAAAAGTATGATATCTGCCTCTGAAAGGGAGTGGAGTAGAAATATAAAGTTGCTAAATATCTTCTTTTCTAATGTCACATTGTTCTGTTGTTTTACATAAAACCCTTCAGTTAAAAACATCTTATTGATATTTTTGTATCGCATTTGACATTGAGGTAATCCAAAGGTTAGGTAAAGTTATCTTACTTTTATATTGTGATACTCAGATTAAGTTACACTTTTGGTAACTAGCAGTTGTAACACAATAGAAGTTTGAAATAACCCTCCTAACCCTGGTAGGAGTGAGGTTGTTAGGGTTATGATGTGAAGCTTACAGACATGGAGTCTCTGGGGAAGAATGGTTTGGAGCTGAACACAAACTCCTCATGACCTACACCCAAAACATCCTCACATCACACATACATTCTGAGGATAGCTGTATGAGGCTCAGCAGCCCAAGTTGGAGGAAATTCACGAAAACTGTCAAACATGTCAGATCATGTTTTGGAAAGAAACTAGGAACTGTAGTGCATACTGTATTACGAGTTAGCTTCCTTCTGAAGGTGTATAAAGCAAATATTAGAGAGGAAGGGCATTTCAGTCTCCCTGTTTGTACCACACAGCCAGAGATATTGATATGAAAGTTTACTTTGACTTGACTATTCATTTTGAATTTGCCTCGGGACTACTCGCTAACACTGGTATTTTAACTAAACGTATTCTTTGTGTTCACTAATGGGCTCTGCTGTCAAATAAACAAATATAAAGTAGCATAAAATGGAAATGCTTAAATTCCAGTTCAGTAGCCTACTTGAGATGAGGTGATCAAGACAAAATGTTTCATCAACGCACACTGTTAAATATCCAGAGCCAGATTCCTGATGATTGAAAAAACCATGAAAGGGAAACTTATTTCTGACAGAATAGAAAAAAAGTCCCAAATCCCAACTTTATTAACATAAACTGTATACAACCCGTCATAAAGCAACATTGCGGCCACACGGAAAAATCTCCGGTCTTTTCACGCTGTGTTTCTGTCGACAGAACATGAGTGTTTTTTGTTAACAGGAAGAAATGGAAAACAGAGTTTATTGACATATGCAAGATTCATCTTTCAATAGTTTTTAATTAAATATCAGGACTGGGGTCGACCTAATGACAAATAAGGTGATTTTGCGTAACAGAAATGTGTTTTGAATCGCTTTTTATTTTACAAAGACTTGTTTAAATTTCAGTCTAAACCGTCTTTTTGAATTTGGACCGACCCCGATCCATGACCGTGTGCTGACATGAGAAAGGTGGAAGTGAGCAGAAGTTTTATGACGAGACAAATATGTAGTCTCTCAGCGTTTGAATCCTTTTTACTCCACAGGTGAGCCAAGAGCAGATTGAAGACAAACATCCAGCCCAGCGTCTCAGTTTGACTAAGTATTCACAAGAGGTCACTGTGTCAAAAGGCTGAAAAACACCACACACACACTCGCACATTATCTTCAAATTCAACCAATGTAGGATTTTCTCAGAGAGCATCACAGTGGCAGACGAGGCGTGGAGTGTTTCATGTTCCCTCTGGCAGCCATATTGAAGGGACACGCATACACAAACAAGTGGAACAGCGAAAGCAAAAGTACTCCGATCCTAATACCACAATCTACAAATCTACCTGCTCGCACAATTGTGAAATGTTAAGTAGGCTACATCATATTTTCAATTATTGGAGGAACCTGAGACTTTATATTGATATGCTAAAACTACACTGTAGCTATTGTGCATATGACAAATAAAGCCTTGAATTCTTTGAAAATAGTGGAAATAGGGGAGTAAAAGTACAATGTTTCCTACCTTCTGGTAGTGGAGTACAAGTAAACAGAAGCATAACATAGAGATTACTTAATTAAAGTACAAGTTCTTCCAAATCTTACTCGGCAATTTTCAGTGTAAATTGACAGTTTGTTTTACGTGAAGGATTATCCAAAACATTTACAGTAAAATAGAAGAATCGCAAAGTGACACTCTAGTACAGTACTGCAAGTAACAATCCACCACTGTAACAATTCATTCAGTTCATTAAACAGTACATTAGAATGCTAGCCTAGCGCTAAATATCACGAATGGACAGAAAATCTGTACTGTACAATTTTAGGGTATCTGACTATTTTCCTTTTATGCTACTTCATACTTCTACTCCACTACATTTTGGAAAGCAATAAAGTACTTTTTACTCCACTACCTTTATCTGACAGCCATTGTAGATTCAGATTCATAGCTAATATTAAATATAAATCAGCTAATGAATACACATGGACATATAATCATGGGTTAAGTTATCCAGCAGAGGATATACAATCATTAAATGAGCATAAGAATATATGGAGGCCAATACTTTTGCACTTCTACTTAGGAATTTAATTGCAGGACTTTGGAAACTGAGTATTTTGACCATTTAGTATTGCTACATTGAGTTTGATTACATCTTCCACTCCTGGTGATAGGTGGTTCTATAGATCTCTATAACTGAACATTTGGGAATTGTAGCCGTTAGCATTTGATTTCCAAAAAGAAACCTTATGAAGATTAAACAGTTGCCTCGTTACATTTTCAATAAAGTAAGCCCATGTAAGTGTTTTCCCCTCACATGACATCTAATGAATTGAACTGATTAGATCCAGAGTTAGCTATGAGAGACCCTTCAGAAGGAGATATGGCTGACAGAGGGATCAAACCCCGATCCTCTCTCTTCCACTGCTGTAACATCCACTTGAATGAGAAAGTCCTACATTTTCCTACATATCATTCATATTTTTATTTTGCTGCTGCAGACATTTAGCAGCTATAGATGAGGGGTTGTCGTCATCGTTTTAGAAGAGCAGAGAGATGACAACGCAGGAAGCAGAAAAATGGCTGAATCATGATCTGTTTTTTCTTTTTTTTTCTCCCCTTACACATCTGTTTATTCTTCACATTCCTCCCAGAAACTCGTCCTCCACACACCCATCACCTATAGTATGCACTTGTTACACAAAGTGCACATTCATGTACTCAAAAATAAGAGAGCGATATACATCACCACAGGCTTGGAGGGCATTTGTTTGGCGACTCTATGCCCTTTAAGGAGTGCACAGCTGGAGCAAAGAGATCACATGAATGAGAGGAGAAAAGCCTGGGTTCATTTGGTAAAGTCAGTGTACAAGTGCATACTTAAGGGTTGGGCTCTGTTTTAGATATATGCACGTAGGCTTTAAGAGAAAGCAGCAGCAGAGTCCCTGCCTCTCAGATGGAAGCAGCCTGCACACAGACAGGAGAGGGGCATTAGCTAGCAGGGCGAGCTAGCTTAGTTAGCCGCCCACGCCTCCAGGTCCGCCATGTCGTCCTCGTCTTCTTCCACCTTCTTCTTGTCTAAAAACAGGAGCAGATTTAATAATGTTATTCATAATCAGAACATTTGATTTATCCTTGGGGAAATTGGGTTTGGAAACAGTTGCATTAAAACAAAGATATAATTAAAATATTTATAAAAATAAGGAAGTTAAAATACATTGTCTAATAAAAGGATTAAATAACATTAAATAGAATACAAATATTTATATAAATATACGAAGTTAAAACTGAACATGCATTCAAAAGATTAAAAAAATAATATAAAGATGTGTATATAAACATAAGAAGTTAAAGTAAAATGTCAAATATAAGGATAAAATAAAATAAATTCATACAATATATGATATGGAAGCACATCTTTGAAAATATAACTAATTAAATATCAAATTCTGATGAATTGTGCGGCCCTAATATGTAACATGTATATCGTAATAAACGCTTTAGTGGTGTATAAATATGAATAAGATATAAATGCTGAATTGCTCGGTTTGAAAAGGTTTGGCTAATGATGATTGTGTAGATGTGTGTGCTGTTTGTGTGAGTATGACACAGACTTTTTACTTAGAATAATACCTGGTCTCGATGGTAGTGATGTAGATGGCACGCTGGGTAGAGGAACGTCTTCTGTTCCTTGGATTTCCAGAAGATTTTTGTCCAGCTCCTCCTGTTCCAGCTCATCCAGCTCAGCCATAAGCTCGTCCTGAACACACACAAAAACACACACACATATATATACACACATGAGTTATCAATTAACCAACCACAGACAAAGACTTGTTTATTTTATAATAAAAGACACACTTCTCTCATCTGAGGTTTTATCCATTTGATCTTAATGCCAGCAGCTGTAACTACAATAGGCGCGTTCACACCGCAGTACTTTTTGCACTTTAGTTCCGATATAGTTCCGAAATGTTGCGTTCACACCAAAAGAATCCGGAACTAAAATGAGTTCATGAGAACCTTTTTACCCCCTTTTCCGTCCCTGCTAGAGAGCAGGGACTTTCGTGGGAGAAAAAGGTTCCTATGTCTGATTGGCTGGGCGGATTGCAAACCACGCCCCGTAAAACTCCAACAAAGTTTTGTGAAGCCGCCATTTTATTATCCTTGCATTAGCATTAGCATTAGCATTAGCCCAGCGCACCAACGGAGAGAGACTAACTTATGGCAACACAAAAGAAAACATGGGAGCGGTGGAGATGAGGAGGTGTCGGCGTTCTGGTGATTTACTCGGAAGGCTTCAGTAGAAGCTGCTGGGACTGTAAATCGTTGGATCATTTTTAAACTAAATAAACCACCCAGTATGAACACTTGTATAGCCCTTATTAAAAACATTCGTTCCTCAAGTTGTAAAAATGTGCTAATAACGTTATTCTGAGAGTTATTTCCCTCTGCATTATGAACGCGCATCTAACCCACGGGACCGCGCCCCCAGGCTCGTTCATGTTACGTGTTCAGCCTTTACCCATGGATGCACAATAACAACGGACCCACATGGTCTAACCCCACGGAGCTGTAATAATGGATATATTGCACATGTTTGCTGAAACTCATCACTTGTCAAATATTATACTACATGGGCTGTATGATTAAATCTTGTACCGTAAATGTTGTATTAAATAAAGTTAATATTACCGACGTTAGATTAACGTCCCTGTAGCTTCTTATTGCACTAAGAAGCTTATTGCACTGTATATATATATACATACAGTGCAATAATTATTTCATGCTAAATGAAGCTCTGTTGCTTGGATATCACTAGATCCTGTTACAGCGTAATATAAGTACATAACGATTGATGTGCACATTAGCATAATTACTAGCTAGCCGTTAGCTGCTAACTGCTAACTGCCGCCTCGTTAATATCAAAGCCATCATAATAACAACCCATTACCATGAACGTGTGGTGCTGTTACGTGTACGCAAATTGACGTGCTTGATGTGAACGAGCATTTTGGTTAAAGTTGCGCATGCGCTATGAGCGCACATACGGGTACTTCTCAGGCATGCTGGGTAATCTGTGACGTTTCACTCTCTCAAAAGTTGGGCCATTTTATCATCATGCGCCAATGAGCAGCTCTCATAGGAATGAATGAGGCCCCGCCTCCCACGCTGTATCCACTTCTTATTATACATCCATGCTTCATTTGCCTAATCCTCCCTCAGGGACTTATTCCGGTGTGAACGCGATCTCATGAACCTTTGTGGGAAAAGTACTGCGGTGTGAAAGCGCCTAATAGTTTATACATGTATGGAGACATGCTAAATCCTGGTGATATTCTTAAATATTGATGAAAGTTGAGGAGGGCCTCCAAAAGGCACATATTCACACAATATTATATTTTCCCTTTATTAATGTGTCAACAAGTCAAGTCCATTTGGTCAGTACATTCTGAGAATATAAAATGTTTCTGCTCTTTCTTATGTTGCACTTACTTATTTATTTTGTCTTTTAGTAAAACATAGATTTGTTCCCTACTGTCATGAAGAATAGAGCTGTGGCAGATCATTTGAGTCGGGTTCCTGATTTCCAGGGATGTTCTCACCTCGTCAAACTCATCCCCGAAACCGATCGGTCTGGAAATGACATCTGAGATTTCTTGAGCTACTTCCTGTTGTTCTGTGATGTCCGCCATCAGATCGTCTACTTTGTCTATGTCCCTGTGAAACACAAAGAGAGATGTGAGGATGTGTAAATGAATGCATGAATACAAACATGTCCCAAAAGAAACCAGTATAAAGTGGTGCAGGAATGAGTCCCAAGAGAGTGTGCATATCGCCACTTCTGGTTTGCTTGTCTTGTAGTCAATGGTTTTTAGAACATTGTTCTGGTTAAAAGCCAAAACAGGTTAGAACTTAGAAGAGTATATTGACTCCACGACATCAAATACCCCACTGGTGAATGTCAGCAGCTTCTATGTTTTCATAAAATGTGTTATGAGACTACAAAACATCATCATGCCGAAAATTAGCCACCCTTAGATTAGCGGAGGTGATGTAAAGTCATGTGACCGTGCTGTAGTTTGTTTAAATAATGTTAGCTTTTAACTTCTGCCGATTGCAGTTACTCTACAAAAATCATAAAAGTGGTTCTAATATGTGGAGATGATCCTGCTGAACAAAAGATGTATGTATGATAAACGTGTATTCGCCAGAGCTTATTTTCTGCAATAATCCAAAATCTGTGGTAAAACCTCATTGGCTTTGTGTCAAGGAGATGCTTCAAACATCATCCCTGCACCACTCCATTACATACTTACAATAACAATGGTTAAATGTAACCTGTCATTTGTTTATAAATGTCTCTTACATGTTTTCATGTGCAGCCTTCATGGCCTTGGCGGCGTAGCCCATGTTCTTGAGCACTTCTGTGTTGGTGTTGGCGTTCTCTAGTGCTTCCCTCTGGAACTCGATGGTGGACAGCGTGCCGTCGATCTGACCCAGCTGCTGCTCGTAACGCTTTTTCCTTTTCAAGGCCTGTAGAGCCGCTGCACAGAAACAGACACAAAGTTAGTTCAGGAGAACATTTCTTATTGAAGCGGCTACAGAAACCTAATCTTGTTTCAAATCCCTGCTAATGCTGTCACAGTAAAACAGAAATTGGGGAATCACTTTTAGAAGGCCCAGAGGTAGGGATTAAAATGCGATGCTTCAGACGAAGAAATCAGAAACGGAAAGAAATAAAATAAGGATGCAATTGTAACAACCCCTTGGCAAACAGAAAAGTATAGAAATATATCCTACTGTACTTTAATTGTCTCCTTAATGTTGTAATGTATGCTTATGAACATGCATTGGAACCTTACTTAATTTATTTAATTGTATTTCATTCTTAATTACTATTATATTATTTTATTTAAAAATAGTAGTAGTAGTAAGCTTTTAGTTTTTTTTCTCAGTTTGTTTTGTTTATTTAAAAAAAGCTATTTGGCCTTAAGAGAAACATCCAAGTCCAAAAGTCTAAGAAGGAGACAGAAACAAACAGAGGATTCAGTAGCACTACAGCTCAGGTCAAACTGAGGACAGTGATAACAGCTCAAGTAGAAAGGAACTTTGGTAAGTCATGAGCAGAAGAGGAAGGCTGTGAGATGTTGAAATAAAGTGTCTTAATGAAACAGGACAAATCTCTGTCAGTGTGACCTCAGGCTGTTTCGGGTTGTCCTCTCACTATTGCTTCCTGACAAGACCTGCATTTCATCCAGCTCACAGTATCAACTTAGAGTAACCGGGATGATACATTTGGAGACAACCCTCTGATCTCAGACTGGGGTCGGTTGATAACAAAAAAGTGATATTTGAAGTTTGTTTAAGCCATTAGAAAGATAAAGATGCAAAACATTCGTTCTTCTTAAACATGCCATTCTTTTATTTGAAGTAAATGCGATTAGTTAGTTAAACGTTAGTCCTTAACATCTATCACTGTGTATATCACCATTCAAACAACAAACCCCACACAGCTCAGTGAAGACTGTGAAATGTTGACTTTATTTGATCATTTCAGTAAAAACTAACGTTCATATTTCTCTTTTTGATTATAATACTGATGAACGTTCAAAACAAAGCACTTTGGCAACTTACCACCTACGTTTAAAAAAGCTTAATAAGCACCGTAACTTTCATGATATCATTTCTCCGTCATAATCGTTTGTTTCCGTGAACGGCCGACTGTTGTGTGACGGCAAATGCTGCGGCTGCAAGGCATTGTGGGGCAGCATTTTCTCCTCTCCTTTCGGTTAGGAAGGTCCAGTGGTTCCTAAGCTAAAGGAGGTTATAAAGGAAGTTTGAAACCTCCTTTCCTATCATGTAGATCAGCGGTTCTCAAACTGTGGAGGGTACTGCAGGTGGTCCGTGGAAAAAAGCTAAATAAAATCCACTTTTTATTATCAAGGATTTTCGGGGACCACCTCATATGTGACTGTGGCTCTATTAAAATCAGTCGCATTGACCCGAAGACACATTTTGAGTTGTATACACTGTTGGAAAGAGGAGATTCCTAGCTTTCTATGATGTCAGGCAGTGGGGTAGTGGTCGTTGGGCTCATCGGACATTTATGAGAGAAAATCTCTAATGTCCGAGTGCAAGTGAATGCACCACAAGACACAAGCCTTGTAACCCCTCCCCCGGCCCTGGCGAGAGCGTGGAAATATGATTGCCGGCGATTTCATTTGAACTGAACGGCGCAAAACGAGAAGCATCCGGACTTACTGTAGACGGAAGGAATGAGGTACGGTCTACAATGACAGAGAAGAGACTGTCAAGTTTGGCTGTACTCAGCATTGAATCAAAACGCACTAAAGCTTTGGATCTTAATCAGTGTGTGAGGCGTTTTGCTGAACAGAATGGTAATCGCCGCATCATAACAGTGATTGACAGCTGATAGGAATAATATGATTGTTAATATTATCATATTAATTCAGACAAACATCGATGAGACAGTTAATTAATGTACTTATTGCAGCAGTCTGCATACATTTGGTTCCCCTGCTGGTCTAAGAGTGAAACAAACTCATTCAGTTATTGTTCGGTTAAAATGCATTAAATGATGTCTGCCATCTTATATATTTATATTTAAGGCTTTACTGATGTGCCACAATAATGTCACCTAATGTTATTCAGTTCAAATATCAATATTGTGGCTTTCCAAGTTAACATTGATTGATATGACTGCGATTAAATCAGCTTATACTTCTGCCAGGGGATGCTACCCCTCAAAATCTCCTACAACCCTCTTGCCACCCCTGAGTAGGCTATAGTTTTCGTTTAGTTTATTTAATAAGTTAATTTCAGGACAACTTTGGGAAGTTTGTTTTGAGATTTAAATAGATTTAGAAAGTGGAGATAGAGAGAGAGAGAAGCAGCGCCGTCTGCTTTTTGCAGTACAGTAACTAAAGTAGGACTAAGCATAGTGGTAGTTTTTGTAGACCTGTCTGCCCCGTTGTGTGAGTGCACTGCGCCCGTGCGCACTTGTGGCATTGTTTGGGATGACCTAATTAAAATAGCGTCCGCCGTCCTCTTTGAGAAACATACACAACGCAGACAGACACCGCTCACAAAAGTATCAGATCGGCTTCAATTTACTTTTGATTGTCTATAATTAACTATAAAAAAATACCGGCGTTTTAACACTACATTTATATATGTAGGCCTACTTATTTTTACGGTTTGCATATGAGGTGGTCCGCGAAAATCCTTGATAATAAATAGTGGTCCGCATAAACAAAAAGTTTGAGAACCCCTGATGTAGACGAATTGGAACGGCACTTATCATGGCTGCTACTGAGGTACTTCCGGGTCATTTCACTCCGTTAGGAAGGTTCCTAAGCTAAATAGACTATTCGACTGCAACCCTGTATCACTGTACTGTATGTGGCTGCTTTGTTCCACTAGGAGCCAGACAGCAGCAGATTAGATTTGTCATCGTATTATATCAGCACCCAGCTCTTTTTCTGGACTGATAACAATATTACCTACATCACACAAATCATTATTAAATTATCGGATGCAGAGCTGCACTCAGCCTGCACACTTAGATCTTAGGTTTAGTTCTGTGACCCTTTGTTGTTCCTGTTCCTGGCACTCTTCAGTTTTAGCCTTCCTATGTGTGTAAAGTAGGGCTGCACAATATGAGGAAATGTGCAATATGTGATCAAGTTATTACTATTACTTGTGATAAATGAACAGATATTCAAGTCTACGCGGTTCTGCTTTTCTGCTGCTTTCCGTATAATGCTCAAACATATTGCTTTTTGGAAAAATTAATTCGTTTTGAATATGAAGCCCCATATGTCATTTAAAAGTGACAATATAAGATGGAAAAAGAAAAAAAAAAATCCTAATTTTTTTTATATACGTAGGTGGTCATACCATTTTTTTTACCGAAAGCGATAATAAGGTTTGTCATAAAACTGGAAATTATTTCTTTCCAACACTCTTTTAATTGCCACATTCAACTGAACACAAAAGGTGCTGAATTGCAGTATTTATTGCTTAAGTTGACATTGCAAACACGATTTTAAAGAACTATTATACTGTGCAGTCCTCAAGTACTATAGTTATTGTAACAATCTAAGCTTCATCATGTCAGTGAATAATTGAATCCATGAACTGGCTATTCTGGTGTCCTTTGAACTAGAGAAGGGGCTTTCTTTTCCTCAGGCAGACGCTGATGAAGTCTCGGGGTGTTTCTCAATGTCGAGTAAAGCTGCTGCAGAGCCACTATTTCAAGCATACTACGTCATCGAGTACCGCCGAAGTACTGTTCCAATGTCCAGCATACTTGGAATTCTACCGAGCCCGGCGTACTTCGTTTGGAGACATTTCGAGGCTGACTCCGCGGTCTTAAAATCCCCACAATGCTTTGCGCACGGACCAATTTCCCCAAATCTGTGGTGGAAAATGTAAGGCGGGGCTTCTCATATGACGCACACACACTTGCTAGCCTGTTCCACTCTTTGTTTTCCAAATGCCAGGAAGTATTCTTGCTTCGCTTCTGAAGCAAGACGCTCGGAAGACATGTGCTACCAAGCAAGCGTACTCGACATTGAGAAACACCCAGGGTCTGACTAAGTGTTATCCCTACCTGTCACTGTGGCATAATGGGAAAATATGGAAAATAACATGTAACCTTAATTACTGACTATTTTTTAATTGGTAATTGAATTTAGAAAAATAATGTCTTTACATAAGGAAATCTGATCTGCCATGGTAACACGTGACCTGAATTGTTTGATGCCACAACCAAAATGTCCCTGTGCAGGAGTGCAGGAGGTACATGCTCATTGGATTCCCTGGCTGACGTCCTGCATTAGCAGCTGTTACATAGCCACCCTCTATGGCTTGGAGGAATAACCCAGGTGGAAAATGTTTAACAAAGCCAAAGGGCCTTTTTAAAAGACTTGATGTCAAAGAGCACAAAGGGTGATGAGGTATTGTAGCAACACGTGTAAAGTGGTTAAACCTGCCATGGTGCAGATGCTGCTTTCACTACAGGTTTATTATGTTTACTTTGAAAAATGTATGGACTATGGCTGCGAGGGAGTGCGGTCGTCTTTCAACCAGAACGTCGTGGGTTCAATCCCAGCCCATGGCATGCAGTCAACATGTCGATGTATCCTTGGGGAAGAAACCCTGAGTTGCTCCCGATGGCCAACGGTGTGTGAATGTGTATGCATGTTAGGTCCTAGAGTGAGGTACACTGCTCTGTATGAATGGGTGAATGACATGTAGTATGTAAAGCGCTTTGAGGGGTCGTAAAGACTGGATAAAGCGCTATATAAGTACAGTCCATTTACCATTGTGTGTGTTACCTGACTATAGGGAGGTTTACTGATTGGATGAGCTTGTTGAAAATCAGGTTTCAGGGTTTAAAGCTCGTACAATGTAATGAAGAACAGGACTTTTAAACCAGTTTCAAATGAGCTAGCAGTGCAAATGAGTTCCTGGAAAGGATATGTTGTTGCATCATAGATGTCATAGCAACCACTGCTGGAGAATGGAAATATGCCTGTATGTCCGGAGGGGGGAGTCAAATAATATTTTCCTGCCATGATTATAGTGGCCAAAAACACTATGGTAAATGGTGTTATGTAACACTCTCCTGAAATGTGTCTATTTGAGCTGATGTATAATATAATGACTTCATAAGATGTTTGCCTTGGATTTGATCCAATCTGACACATATTTAGTTACATGACGCAACTTAGTTGGACTCCGCAAAAGCACTCAAATAAATATAATTGAACATATAAGACAACCAGGAGCCAGCTGGTTGTTAAAAATTGAGTTTACTTTGAATGACTTGAATGCATGACTACAACTTTTTTTCTGATTGACTTTTGAAAAAGATAGAAAATGCATACATGCACACAGACCGTGACAGTGATGTGCCTAGTTATATTTTGATATTGTTTTTGACTGTGTTATTACATGATATACTATTAACATAGCACCAGTCATTATAGTAATGACAGTATACTTGCAGATATCTTTATGCAAGAACCTTAACATGTTTAACCAGAGAAGTAGCTGAAAACTACATTATGAAGTAGAAATAGTTCTAAAATAACAAGATGTTACATTTTAATGCATTTTGGATTATAATATATATTTTAAAAGTAGTTGGGTCCACTGCAACACTGCTGTCACAGCTTCAACCTACAGAGTTACAACGCAGCTAACTGAGGAAAGTTTTTTAAATGTTAGCGAAGCTCTTCTCCAACATGAAAAACCACTTCTTGATGGATATTATGTTTAAAGTTGTCTGACAACATTTACAGCAGGTTATAACACGCAGTCTTTATCTGGGTGATGACATCAGATCACAGGACTTTGAGTTTATACCTGGTATTAAAGTGTGTTGTCGATCTGATAGCAGACGTATACAAATGAGTTGAGCCGAGCCAACTTGTAGCAGCGCAGGTCAACAGAACAGACACTTTTTTGTCCAGTTGAAGTATAAACAAACACAGCTTTGAGGTTAATATGAGCTGTGAACTGAGTCCTAATGCTGCAGAACCAGCTAATGCAAAATACAAATAATAATATAACACTATTAAACATGTGCAAGATATAGAATACAGTCATCTTTTTTTATTCCATAATTTTTTAAGCAGTGACTTTTTATACAGGACTGAATCTAGTGAAAATGTATTGTGGTCAGCATGTTGACACCACTCTGTTGCTCAATAACATGTTTAAGTACATATTCCATAATAACCAGCTCAGTGTATTATTTAAGATTGTGCTAATTTTACGTTTTTAGATGGAGGAGCATGTTATCGCTGCAATGACAACTTTCCAAAGTTTGCGTCACTATTCTGGAAAGTTGAAATTGCTGTGAAGTGTGGGATTTCTTAAAGCCCTTAGATCAGGGGAGTCAAACTCAATTTCATCGTGGGCCACATTAGCATTATGGTTGCACTCAAAGGGCCGGTTGTAACTATATAAATATACATATATAAATACATAATATATATGAAATAATGTATAATATTATATTATTGCCTCTGCATTGGATTTTTATCGGATAGGGTAATAACTTCATAATTAACTACGTCTGAAAGCAGAAGTCATGGGCAAATAATTGCAAGTCTCTTCAGTGCGCATATCACAAAATGAGATGCATTGTGGGACATGTAGTTTATGGGCAACGTGCTTCTGTAAAATAAGATAAGATGGACCTTTATTAATCCCAGTAGTTTAACAGCAACAGGGTAAGATTGAAAAAAAGGACAGCACAGATTCACACAGATTAAAAAAAAAGAAAAGATAAATAACTATAAAATAAGAAATGTATTAAAAATATATAGATATACTGTAAAGTAGCATGTAACCGTATAATAAACGTATTATATTCTTTGCAAGCATCAAATGAAGTGGGATTTGGCCCCCGGGCCTTGAGTTTGACTCCCTTGCCTTAGATGCAGCATCCGAGTGCTGTTGTGAATGAGCACATCCTCTACAGGCCTTACCAACACTACGTCAGTGCCACGTCTTCCACAATACAATATCAAACGGATCATAGTGCAGTTGATAAGGATCATTGCCAAACGTAAAGTCCTGGCCGCTCCCTGTAAGCAGTATATGCTAGATAGAAGGAAGCTGCCTATGTTCAAATGATTCTGCCACAGTGCATACTTCTGTCAGTGAATGTATCTACAGTTGAACATTTCATATGCAGACATTTAAAGCACTATATATATTAATGTTAAATTACTATCTTAAAAAGTCTTACAAGAATGCCTTCAATTCATTAAAAAGTCCCAAAATACTAAAAACTTCCTGAAACCAGAAAAGTTTCCATTTGATAACAAAAACTTTTTTTAATCCATTATCTTTGTAGAAAACAAACACGTTCCTATTTATGCAAGTATGAAATAAGATTACATATTAATGTTAGTTGTCATCATAGGAATCAAGAGAATATGTAATTACTCTTTTTCTTTTTGAAGTCACTATTTCAATTTTTCTAAAGTCATACAGCAGAAGTATTTGGATATTTCAAATAGCCTTTCAGTTGTGTTGTTAAACAAGGCTTTATGGATCAGATCATCTGATGACAGGAACACTCTGGGCTGCATGGAGTCGACACAAAAAAAGAGTAGGAACTTTAGTATTATGAAAACATTAAGCGTAT
The DNA here is from genome assembly GCA_943591055.1 of Gobionotothen gibberifrons. NCBI lineage: Eukaryota > Metazoa > Chordata > Actinopteri > Perciformes > Nototheniidae > Gobionotothen > Gobionotothen gibberifrons. Next base: position 30,344 of record CALSBZ010045606.1, on the reverse strand, counting down.
TACCCGGATACTTTTAGCAAGAACTTTGTGTCACTCAAAGCATGTCACAGGTCAGTTTGATTTTTGACTGTTGTCGAAGACTTTATTTTTTCTTTGACAATTGTACAAGGTTCTCTGGTTCTGAGTTACATAACCTATTTTTTGGAATTACTACGGCTATAATAAATGCAAGCTGTTAGATCATAAATATATGTACACTACATTGCCTTTAAATGAGACTTATTCTGTGTTTTCATACCTATCCTTAACATACTGTTTTGTTCTTATTCCTTTGGTTGTTTTATTCGATCTTTTATATATGGAATTGTTGTTAGCTACCCATTAATGCTGTTTGCTTCCTCTTTTTTTCTTATTATTTCGATTTCTTGCCTTTTTATTCATTTGTTTATTCAGTTTAGAAATGTATTTAATGTTATTAAATATTTATAATGTATTTTCGGTTAAATCCGTAATATAAAAGATAGTAACATATGTACTTTTGACTGGTTGTCATTAAGTGAACAAGCTATGTCTAGTAGCTAGTTAGTCAAACAGTTGGACGTTACGTTACAGAGCCACAAAGTGAATGAAACAATACAGTCAAGTTTGTAGGTTAGTAACTCTCACTTGTTGTTTGATGTGTCCCTTTCAGTTCATTTCATTCTACATAAATAGTATTAACACTTTTAAAGACACATTTAGAGTCAGGTGACCGTGTTCGGGTCCCGTTAACATGAGAGCCTGTCAACTTCCCGGTTCCTTCCCTGTCGTTAGCCCGCAGGCTAACTAACTAACTAACTAGCGGTTTGACTAACCCGTCAACTTCAGGAGCTTTCTTTCTCACCTCGTTTATTTTTCGTGCCATTCTTCTTCGCCGTAACGAGCTCCTCCCCGATTTTCTTTTCTAAAAAGTCCTGTTTTTTGGCCAACATCTCCTCGGTTTCTCGGAGTTTCTGGATAGCCTCCTGGGGTGTCGGCGCTTTCCCACCCTTACCCCCGCCGCCGAATAACTTACCAAACATCGACATTTTGTTAGTAAATGGAAACAATAACGGCTGATTTAACCGTACACGAACAGCCGGCCCTTTGTGGTACCGGACAGGTGGTCGTTAAATTGCTTGGTTGTCTTTCTAGGTAACTATAACGTTAGTAACCGAGCGGAGGGCTGCCGCTGTTGTTGTTATGTTTGTCTCTTCTTCCGCCTCTTCCAGAAAGGTCTCGTGATGTCATTACGTCAGCGCTGTTACGTGACTAATGCGTGTCATCCATGGTGTCATGCGTTCAGGGAAATTCACAAATGAGCTGTTAAATATCTGCCAGAAAAATAAATCTATTTTTAGAAATCGTTTACCAGAATTAAAAAACATTGTCTACATATAGATATACAACTTCAATGTTTTGTTTTTAATATTGCTATTGCCAAAAGTATAAAAACGTTTTTTTGATTCATTATTATTTATATTATTAATATTTACTATTTTTAGCTCAATAATAACTTATGTCATTATAACTGTTTTAATTTCACCTCTGTCAGAATGTATAAGTTGGTATATATTTTCAAAATGTGTATGCAAGGCAATTGTCCAAAACTAAAAATCCCCTGGTTAAGATCATAAGTGATCATGTTTATTCTAATGTAATGATAAGTCTGATAAACCACGATAAAAACATCAGGTCAGAATTCAGGAACCAAATAACTGCTGGATGTTACGCATTGATGCCTGATAAACAACATGTCCATCCCTCCCACATCTGGAAGTATAACACGCCATATTGTGATTGATGTTTTGAATTTTTTTAATGCTACATTATCATAACTCACTAATAAGTCAGTCAGTTGTTTTACGGTAAAAGTCACAACTTCCAATCAGCTGCAAGCGCCAAAAGGCCAGCCTAGTTCCTTCAGAAAACTACACCTCCCATGATTCACTGTGGCGTATTTTTCCAGCTGAAGATTTGAATGACCTGAGCGCCAGCCAATCAGAGCTTGCGTTGTTTGAGGGACAGGAGGAGCGGGAGCCACCTGGAGCACAGAAACATGGGGTGAGATAGATGTACACAGGTGTGGAGAGTAACTAAGGAATATACAAAGTATGCATATGAGCTATACTTGTACTTCACTTCAGTATTTTATGCTAGTTTATACTTTTACCCCATTGCCTTTTGTATGCCAATATAACTTTTACATTTTTACTTGTAACAGAGTATTTCTACACTGTAGTATGTCTGCTTTTTTCTCAAGTAAAAGATTGGAGGTAGTTTACATGTTTCACTATTAAACTTCTACTCAACCTAAATTAGGACTTGAACACTTTGCACAATTTATCCATTCAAAATATAAGTATGGATGTAAATAACTTACTTGGATATTTGTTTCTGTAGGGGTCAAAGGTCGTGCTGCAGGGCCACTGGGAGGCTCCGCTCTTAAGACCTCCTTTAACTTCACACACTCCCTCTCGTACTGAAACACATTGTACACATATAATCAAGTTGTGAGCTTGTGCAATCCTCACTATTGTATGAATGAATGCAAAGACTTGAAACAGTGTGTGTGTTTTCTTTGGTGTGTCTCTGTATGTGCAATTGGTTTGCCTGCCTATAATAAGCAGTTACTGCACAATATCGGCAGGAAACTACTTTTCAACAGTAGATGGCAGTGTGTGACTGGTGACTGGTAGTAAAGTGAAGTAAAGGCGAGTAGGGAGGCGTGTGGTGCAGTGGGTTGTGCGTTGGTGTTGGGATCAGGGGGTCACAGGTTTAAACCCCACTGCAGTCAGCATGTCGTTGTGTCCCTGAGACACTTCACCCCAAATTGCTCCTGTGGGGATTGCCCACAGTGTTGAGTATGTAAGTCGCTTTGGATAAAAGCGTCTAACGAGTGACATGTAAAGGATTTAAGGTAATTGTACTTTACTTGAGTATTTCGGTCCCCTGCTAATACAGAAGACTACTTCACTACAATAACACTTACCCAGCAGGATATGTAGTGTGTGTGTGTGTGTGTGTGTGTGTGTGTGTGTGTGTGTGTGTGTGTGTGTGTGTGTGTGTGTGTGTGTGTGTCTGTACCTCCTTGTAAGCCTCGGTCAGGGAGCCCCACTTGCTTGGCCAGACAGAAGCCGAATCCTTCTCAACTTTTACATGTGCTTTCCTACACACACACACACACACACACACACACACACACACACACACAC
>CALSBZ010045606.1:0-27071 GCA_943591055.1 Gobionotothen gibberifrons | reverse complement strand
CACACACACACACACACACACACACACACACACACACACACACAATAATAAATTGATAAATTGATTTGCTTAAACAATGCATATATAGGTAGTTCATCTTAGTACTAGCAAGAGTTAGAGAACATGCAGAAGGAAATTGATCTGTGCGCTTTTTTAAATTAAAACAACATGTCTTTTTTATTTACTTTTTAAATGCTGTAATGATAACATTTTCTGGTTGGATACTACCAAATATTTAAATGTATACCATGTCAACATGTGAAATTAACCCAGTGGAAAACACATTAAGATTACGAACTACAAAACATAGAACAATGATTTAAAAAATGATAACAATATTAAAGTGTTAACAATTAACAATAAGTCATTCACAATAATCACACAGGAAGACACGTCTCGTGTTTTAAAACAAAAATGAAGATTAGAATTAGTACTTATTCTGACTTTTGAACATCCAGTCAACTTTACGCCAACCCCCCCACCAAAACTAATCAAATACATCTTTGTGAATCACTCTGGCCTCTTTCACAAAGAGTGATACAATAAATACCAATGGTAAGCAACATGAAATCAAATAACAGTGAGCAGGTTTACCAGATTTCATCTCGATGCACACAGTTGATAGGCTTAGATGTTCCCTGTGGATCCGCCATCTGTCCTGACCAGAGTGTGTGTGTGTTTGTGTGTATGTGTTTGTGTGTGTGTGGCTCTTTAGTTTTGTCCGGCTAATGTTTCACCTGTGTGTAAGTTACACTGACAAAACTGTTTACCGTCGCCATGGGGACGGAGTTCCGTGACACTCACATACACATATATCTCTGTGTAACCGTGGCGATGATAGGATGGAAGCACTGGAGGGGAACTCAAACATTAGAGAGGTGTCCACTGAAATATCTCGATAACTCATACATACTCTACTGAAATAGAGTGGTGCAGGGATGAGTCCTTAAACCTGGGGATGAGTTAGCATTTAGCACTTCTGGGACTTCAACGGAAAATAAGGTCTGTGGTTAACAAAATCTTTGACATCAAATTCTTCAGTAAACACAACTGAATGTCTGAAGCTTATATGTTTAAAAAAAACAGGGGTTGCTAACAAGTGGTAAACGTCATCTCGCCGAACATTAGCCTATTTTAGCTTAGCGGTGGTGACGTGAAGTCATGTGACCGTAATTTAGTTTGTTTATAGCGTAAATGTACCCTTTTACTTCTGGAGATTGCATTTACACTTCAACTATTTTAAAGAGGTGTTAATATGTGGAGATTATCCTTGTGGACAAACCTGATGGTATCATAAACGGAGGGAGGCTGTGGCTCAGTGGTTAATGTGCTGTACTTCGAATCAGGGCATAGCAAGTTCGAGTCCCGTCCCACTGCAGTCAGCATGTCGTTGTGTCCCTGGACAAGACACTTCACCCCAAATTGCTCCTGTGGGGATTGTCCACAGTACCGAATGTATGTAAGTCGCTTTGGATAAAAGCGTCTAACAAATGATATGTAATGTAATAAACGTGTGTTTGCCATATTTTCTTCAATATTAAAAAATAACATAAAAATCTCATTGCTATTGTGGAGGAAGCCCCTGTGATGCTAACTTCCGAGTTGGCCTGAACAATTATGTCGTTGTACCACTCTCTACAGATTCTGAAATAGGCTTCTGATCATCCTTTAGTCTCTCTTATCATCATCATCAATCTTTATTTCAGACTCAAGGTCCATATCACATACTAAAATGCTATAACTGTTGGAGAGACAGTTTATGTCCCCTCAGCTCTACAAAACCAACCTCAACAAGAAGACTTGATTTACACATAGACATCAATATTTATACCATTTCATATTCATCATATTCTTCATTTATGTCTGTACATGTACTGTACATTTAGCTTCTCTGTGTTTTACCTAATCATATTGTAATTTTTTTAATTAAATACTTTAACTTAAAATGTATACTTACATTTCTTCGCTCTTATTTCTGCTCTGACACCTTCATTTTCCGGGATTTATCTTATCAGGGTTCATCTTATTTTATCATTATCAAAGATCATTTCCAAAAGTTTGTGAAAACTTTTTTGTTAAAGGTTTAAAGAAGTACATTTTGAAATAATCCAACCCCTAAAATCCAGCCTAGTGTTTCAACCCTTTTTCCAATAAAGGTATCTGGCAGTTCTAGCTACTAGCTGGATTATAAAATGCTTTACATTTGGTAATTGCAGCTTTTCCTTCTGTACTGGATTATTCCCGAGGACAGAAACACTGCTCCCAACAGCAGACAGCAGAATCCACCAATCAGGTAGCTCCTCTCAGACGTATTTAAGGCAGAGTCTGCAATACAAAGACAAGAAAATATAATTACATATGCAGAATGTACAATGTGTATTTGTTAATGACAAAATAATGCTGCATTTGAGAAAAAATAGGATATTGTTCTGTGCAGAGACTGGCTGTCACAGAGCGGAAAGGAGGCGGGGCTTGAGGAAATGCAAGTGAGCATGCTCTATGAGCTCGGATCCCCTGATGATCCGAGTTCCTGAGAGTCAGGCCTTTTTTGGCTTCCTGCTTCATTGAGCATCCTTCTGAACGGCCCCGATCCTTACCCCAGTCAATAATGGTGGGCTCCTTGAGGCTGGCGTGCTGCACCATGCATCTGATTTTGTCCTTCCGCCCTGGTGTGATCTCCAGGAAAGAGTGGACCTGCTACGTCCAGTCTCCATTTGTCATCACCTCACTCAAGGTCACACCAGAGGTCACTTCCTGTCCGTTGCGTGAACCAAGTTATCCGGATGTGTTTGGGGTAGAAGTCGTAAGCACTGCAGACCAACATGGTGTCAAGACTGGAGCTGGTGGTGTCTGCAAGAGTGACCACGGGTTCAGCTGAAACTAGAGAATGCAATTCCTGAAGAAATTGCTAGTGGGAATGCTTTATGCTGAAAAGCTGACGCTAAACTGCTAAGCTGAAATGTAATGTGTAAGAAGAAAGTGAATAATTCAGATTGAAATGATACATGAACACTGGGGGCTTGAATGTGTGATGAGAGAAGAAAAGAAAGTAAAAAAGCTTGGAAAAGCAGCAGAATATTTGAACTGCAAACTTTTGAACTAACTTGATGGTGAATGATCTGTCACCATGCCAACGGCCTTTGATGACATCCCATAATATGCTTAGATGCGTTGATGGCTGCATCGTTACCAAACCTGTGAAGTTTTGGGCCATTTGGAGCATTTTCACTTCACTTTCATCTCAGATTTGGCGTAAAGCTGTTGAGGCATGGACCGGTGATATACAAGCGAAGTTTGGGGGACGATCGGACCGTGTCCATTGGAGTTACAGCGACATCGTGTTTTATGGCGAGGGATGCGTTTCCATGGAAACGGCATATGATGACACCCCATAATTGACGTAGAGCTGTTGAGGGAAGGACCATTAACCATTATCTGAAGTCTGCTGCTCTGAGCATGTCAGTTGGAGTTATGACATCATCGTGTTCCATGACACAGGTGTTTATATTTGAGCTAACGAGGTGTCCAGAGATCAAAGGTTTCCATGGTGATCAAATAAATGTGGCAAAGGCTCAAATTTGTTGAACAACACATTTGTAACAGGTTTGTTAAAGGTGGGGTAGGTAAGTTTGAGAAACCGGCTCGAGATACACTTTTTGTTATATTCCATGGAATGCTCTTAACATCCCGATAGCAATGCATATATTAAATGCTTTGACAATAAATACATAAAAAAATGTAATTTGTGGAAGCCGTAGTATTGTAAAAAGCACGCCATCCAGTTATTTTAGCCGGCCCGGCTAAAATAACTGGATGGCCTACCTGCCTGTCAGCCTTCCATCTGTGCACAAACTTATCTCGTCCCCTCATTGGTCATGTGCGCGTTCGTGTGTGTTGGAGGAGGGGCTCTGTAAGGAAGTGGCAGATTTTTTCCGGCTGTGTATTTTCAAATTCTAGCGCACTCAACTGGTTTCTCCAAAATTACCTACCCCACCTTTAATTGACCAAAAAATATGAACAGTTGGAAGATTGAAAATGGGATTATTATTAGGATTATTTGTAGGTCATTGAAAAGTAGAATCATTTAGAAAGATGTGAACATTGAAGTTTCTATTTTAGAAAAGCTGACACTGTGTAGAGCATCGCTGGTTTTAAAAGTGATGTATAAGAGTCATGTTTAAAGATGTGCAATACTTAAAACGTTTATAAAGATCCTCTGAGTGTGTGTCATTAGTTAGCTGATAAAATGTTACGGATAAATACCTTGACATATTTGTTGGGGAAATATTTTCCAAGGTCCATAGCTTTGACCCAGTTTATCAGTTCAAACTGTTCTGACTGAGCACAGGCACCTGTAACCTTGGCTGCTGTGCTCTCAGTGTTTTGCAGAGGTGGGAGTAAGTCCTACATGTGCAAGTCATGAGCAAGTCTCAAGTCTTGACCTACAAGTATCAAGCAAGTCCCAAGTCACTGTGGTGAGAGTCAAGCAAGTCAAGTCAAGTCATTGCTCAGGTCAAGCAAGTCAAGTCATTGCTCAGGCCAAGCAAGTCAAGTCAAGTCATAAGAAATTCTGATGAATAAGCGCAGTTTCCGCATTTAAATCAGTTAAAAGACAGTGATTATGAAAATGGATTTAACCCACACTATGATCTTCATTACATACACAGTTAATCATTTGAAATCTAATTTAGACCAATGACAATCATATTAGATTCATATTAACCCTAGAACTGCAGACAATATAGCTAGGACTCAATCAAGCAGTCTGTTCAAAAAGGCAGAATTCCAGGTAAGAAAATCATATATGGCATTTGCCATTACACATATTTAATTTAAATGTCTGTTAACACTAGAACCACCAACAGCGTCAGCACCTACATAGATATCATTTTCAAATCATTTAATGTGTTCCTCTTCATAATTTCCTTATAAACTAAGTAGGATGATTTAAAACTCACTTAATTGCTTCAGTTTATCATCTTAACAGATCAAAAAGTTCAGATTCATTTTACAATAAATCAATGAATGATGCACTTCTACAAACAAAAACAACATAATTAAAACATTTAAACAAACTACTAAAAGTAGATGAACTACATTATTCAAAAGTTTACAGTAACTTCTGATAATAACACAGGGGAAATAAATGAGGCATCTCTTTTCCTCTCTCTCTCTCTCTCTCTCTCTCTCTCTCTCCCTCTCCTGACAGCCCGTGAGTATCAGGGTTAGTCCAAATGAATCCCTTGGAGGTCCTAGTGTTAATTTACAGTGTTGTCTTCTCTTTGCAATGCTTAATCGATTTGAAACCAAGTCTAACGTAGCTTAAACTTAACGTTAGCTTTCTAGCTAACACAACACACAACGTAGCCTACCTTTCTCTGTGGGTTTTTGTGTAGTGACGAATGAAGTTGGATGTTGTGGTGGTCGTGTCACTGATCTTTATGCTGCAGACCCTGCATACCGCTGTTCTCTTCTTATTACCGTCATCGACAAAATAATCCTTGAATCCAAACTTCACTATTTTTGGTGTAACGCTAGCCGCTGCCATGTTAACTCAGACTCCTGCCTTCTAGTGGGTTGCCAGGTTTGCGCGCACGGCAATATAATCACGTTTTTCGAAAAAACTAAACTTAATATCTCACTACAAAAACAAACGCAAACATTTAATTTTAAACAGTCAAGTCCTTTCAAGTCATCTATCTCAAGCTTAAGTCAAGTCTCAAGTCATGAATACCAAGTCAAAGTCAAGTCAAGTATTTTATCAATGTTAGTCAAGCAAGTCTCAAGTCACAAAATATGCGACTCGAGTCATGACTCGAGTCAAGTCACGTGACTCGAGTCCCCACCTCTGGTGTTTTGTCTCCCTGTTCCTGCCTGTTGGCATCAGCTGATAGAGGTGTTGTGATTCTATCTTGTTATGCAGCATGTTGATTATTCTCTCTGAACTAGCTAAATACATGGGTCTGGGGTAGAGTTATTCAGATTTGACGTGGCAACTCTACCGTGAAGTCAGAACCTCTGGCTCTTGGACTTGTGATGTGAATTCTCCGGCCGAAGCTCCAAATAAACCATCAGTGTTTGACATCAAAGCTCCTGCTCTTCCCGTGTCTCTTTCCTGAGTCGGTGACTCCCACTGCATTGCTACACAGAAGTTTCCCTTACAATATTGACTACAAGAGCATGAATCAAATAAGCAATTTATTTGTATTTGAAAGATTAACTGACATAGCAACAGTCACACGTGGTATATACTGTAAGTGGTGTGGCTGAGTACTTTAAAGGGTTCATGAATAGAGGGGACTTGAATGTGAAATAAGAACAAGAAAATAAAAGTCTAAATGCATGAAAAAGCAGCAGAAGATTTGAACTGAAAACTTTAGAACTAAAAGCATACGTCACCAATAATGTCTAAAATATGTGGAACATGTTGAAGTCAGTATGAAGTCTCCATCAGACGGAAAATAATAGGCTGAGACAGTCTGTTAAACTCCAGTGACCACGTCATTAGTCTGCTGCTCTAATTATGTCAATTGGAGTTATGACATCGTGTTCCATGACACAGGTGTTTATATTGAGCTAACGACGTGTCCAGAGATCAAAGGTTTCCATGGTGATCAGTGAGTGGAGAGCATTTTCATTGTTCTGAATGAGAGATAAACCTGTTACATGTGAACGTTTTGTTGAAGAACCGTAACAGATATCGGTGACATTTCAAAGCGTGAAGCATCTCAAGGACCTTGAGTATCTGAAGTGTGCTTTTTGTGTACTTTCGGGTTAATAATGTGGCCTTTTTGGCAGATTAACTAAAGGTGTGCGGCTGCTGTGGTGGGGAAAGGTGAGGCTGAATTTACAATGGGGTTTAATGGAGACATGTTGAAAGTTTTTGTCACTTCATGCCCTCAAGAGGCATTTTGTTTAATTATTTTGCTTAATTTTTTTTTAATCTTTCAAGCTACGAGATGTTTTCCTACGTTTGTCATGAAAAGTTATGTCTCAGGAATGTAGGGTTTGGGAATTATGGCAGGTTTAAAAGAAAATATGAAGGCAAAATGAAATCTGTCCTCCACTCTGGCTGTGACATCACACACTCTAAAATCTGAAGAAAGCCTCTGTACCAAGGTCTGAACAATGTTTAATATCTGTAAAAGTAAGAATCAGATCTATCTATGGAATTATGAAAGTTCTAAAAGTAATAGCCATTGATTCCCGACCGAGTTGAATGTTTTGATGTTTGAACAGAGTTTCTGCGATTTTCAATGTGGGAGAAAAAGCAGCACAAAATAACCCGGCGGAATAATAAAGAATTTCGTGCGTAGCATAACAGATAGTTGGAATGCTGTGTCAGCATTCCCACTAAATCAGAGAGTTTTTACTGAAACATGTCCACCCTGAATACTGCGCTGCGTTTGTATCACTAATCTAGAGAGATCTCGTCTAGACATGTACAACGGATAACTGCTGGTTCTGATTTTACCTTTTTAAGATACCTACTTTTTTTGGTCTACAACTGAAAAGTGAATTATCCTCTGGCCTAGCCTTATCACAATAAGATGACATTTTCAAGATAGTTTTAACCGTCTGACTGAAATATTTATTTTCTTTGCAAGTGAAACTACTGCAAGTGAAACTACTGTTTTATCTACATATTTCATTGTATTCATGGCAAAAACTGAAGTTCCATATGCCATTATTATCCATTATTATAATATAATAAGAAAAGTATCATCACAGATACAAATACTTAAGATATGCACACATATGGAAGACATTTAAGAAATATAAAGTTAGTTTAAGCTGTACTAAATATTTCAAGACTTTAGACCAATCCAATCAAATGTTTTGGCATCTTCTAAATCACACGAAATATATTCTTGAGAGACAATTGGAGTGATCATTTTCTTCCTTTTTGAGAGGAAACACCTCCACTGGACTCCTTTGTTTTCTTCTGTGACATAGTGACGTCACTGTGTAACATAAGTGCTTCTATTGGCTAGTGCTCCAACACATTCTACGTGATACCTGATTTGGCTCTGGTTTCAGACAGAGGGTGAAAAGAGGTGCTGCAGCACAGGCAGTATGAGAACAATAAAGAGCTTTGTAATCATTAAAGTATGTATGAACCTTAATACAAGTATGAACCTGAAAATGAGAATAATATGTCCCCTTTAACGTGATTGGTCAATACTTCACTGTCTACAAATGGGAATGCTTCCAATACTAAAATAGTGTCCTGTTGTCCACATTTATGAGTTTAATGAGATGAAATAAAGATGTATATGTTTGAATACTCACCAAAGTTGTCCTCAGTTAAACTGTATATTAAACTGACGTTGTTGACACATATGAGCTGCCTCTCCACAACCCTCTGCAGGACGTTGTGCCTGTCATTGTTCAGCGTGGAGGCAGAGAGGAGCCCTGCGGCAGTGAGGTCCCCCCCCCCCTGCATCGTGAACTCTTCGTTGAAATACCAGTCGATCAGGTACTCCACATGCTCTCTGGAGTAGGAGGCACACCAGAAGCCAGCGTACATGAAGTATCCATCAGCTGCACCATCTGAACAGAACAGGAGAAGCACAAAATATGATTTTCTTTTTGTGTTCAGAGACAGGAAGTCCATGGTATGTTGACAGTCAACAGATTGCTTTAAAAAAAGGTTTGAGTTTTTCTGTACTTGCTGCATTCCCTATACATTATAGGCTACATGAATGAAGTCGGGTGTCGTGGAAGGCATTTTGTGTCTTTTAGTGTGTTGTAGTCAGTTTATGCCATTTTGTAGTCGGTTTGTGTTCCTACGATGTCATTTAGTGTCTCTTTAGTGTTTTTGTGTAGTTTTGTGTCTCTTTGAATCCACTTTGTTTCATTTTGTGCCTTAAGTGACTCTTTGTTGCATGTTTTCATCTCTTTGAAAGTGTCTTTTTGGTGTTTTTTGTTGTCACTCTTGTCTCTTCCTGGTTGGTTCGTGTCTCTTTGGTTCATATGTAGTAAGTCAGTGGTTCCCAATCTGGGGGGTGCACCAGGCCTCAGATGATTTGAGGCCAAATATCATATTTAGACTTTTTTCTTTTTTCTTTTCTTTTTCTTTTTTTACATATAATTGTAAGGCAATACATGATTGTCACTAAAGGCCTTGTCTCTACATTACAATAAAATATAAAATATAAAAAATAACTGATTAATTAATTTGAATACAAATTCAAGTTAGTAGCTATTATAGGTATAAAAAGACAAAAATGTATAATTCTTTCTTTAATAGAAATGTTTCTTCTGCCCGTAAAGTGTCCAAACCAGGCTTTTCTGGATAAGCGCATTTTTAAAACATAGTCATTGTCCATGTTTCAGGTGGATTATTTGTCACAGTTGCTCCGATCAGATCGGTCTCCATTTTGTAGATTATTTACGACTTTTGAATCCACATAAACCCATCGGCAAAATCTGGCTTACTTTGAGCATGTGTTTTAAACAGTTTGATCCCTTTGTGAATTGTTTCCACTTCCGCGCTGTCCTTTAATTTCTTCATACAGCGGGAATCCAAATGAATTAATTCTGAGTCCAATAACCATCAAAGTCACTCCAATAGTGCTCCTTAGTTACGCTTTCATCCTCCTTTAACAACATACTTCACATTCATCCAGTTTGTGACGGTAGTTGTAGAATTTTTTAGACTTTTACACTTTAATTACCGCTGTTGCACCCCCCCCCCCCTTGTGTGTGTGTGTGTGTGTGTGGGGGGGGGGGGGGGGTCTGTGCCCTGTAGGCCCATCACCAACACATCCATGTTTTCTGGATTTGCCACTGTGAGTATCTCCTGCACTTTTATTCAGAAACTATTCTAATGAATTGTCATGACATTTGTTACAGGCAGGAGGAATACAGTAACAGAAACGTTGCATCTTGTGTAGCTACATTTGGATTTAAGAATGACATAAAAACATAATCAAAATGTCCTTAAACATTCTAAGGTAATATATAGGCCAACCCACAGAAACTCTCTGAAACATTGTGTTAGCAACTTGATAAAGTGCATTTTAATTCTGACCCTGATTATTGCTACTATCTCTGCTTTTATGGATGTGTTCTTGTTTTATGTACTGCAGTGAGATATGCCAACTGAATTTCGTTGCACTGATGTGTGATGACAATAAAGATATTCTATTCTATTCTATTCATTAAAAAAAGAAAGGAGAAATAAGGCGCCCTAAATCTGCACTAATATTAACAACATGTCTATGTTCTAGAGCAAATGTAATGTTAACAATTCATATTATATTATTGCATCATATTGGATGCTGGTTGACGTGGAGCTAATTTAAACTACTTTATAGACATTTTCTTAATGGTTAATAATGTATAATAATGCATCATATAGTTTTTCAGATAATGAGATATTTTATAAACTAACTTATAACTCATTTTAGACTTTATCCGTCAAATAAATGCAGTGTTATAAAGAATACAATATGTAGTGAAGAAGTATTATAAAATGTAGGTATACAAGTAACTCAGGAATATACTTAAGTACAGTAATTGAGAAAAAGTACTTTCTTAGGTACATCTATGAACACCTAAAATAACACATTGTGGCTTGAGATAAGACTTATCTTCAGGGAGTAAACCAGCAGTAAATGCTTTATTCAAATACAAATATAAAAACATATATTTAGATATATATTTTGAGCATACTTTGAAGTTTTTGAATTATGTATATTGTTTATAAAAAGGGTTTTAGAACACTGTACTGGGCAAGCTTTTTCTCTCCATGAACCATGTATTGCTTGCCTATCAATGTGAATAGTTAAGCTCCAACTTTCTGTAAGATAAAGAGTGCATCAAAAAGGTTACGGTTAGAATCCCTCACCGACCACAGCGCAGGAGGAGAGCCGCAGAAGCAGCAGGAAGGTGAGGCGGTTCATGGTGAAGCCTGAGAACAGATCAGTAGGGGTTATTAGAACCTCCAGCTGGTTGCAGAAGTAAAGGCATGGCTTTCACACTTCTGCACTTTCATGTGCTTATCTTCTATTAGTATTTTATTTCCTGCTGTATTATCTTTTTACTGGCTTTGTCAGACTTTGCTCAGTCTGGATGTGTATTTTTATATTTATATATCTTCTAACTGGATTTTTTTTTTATATTTTCAAAAGTATTTGTCTTGTATTTATTTCCTTTTTAATATCCATTTCCTGGACTGTTACTCTGGCTACCACTCTTGCACTGTTTGTACTTTTGAATCATTTTTGTCTGGATCGTAAATCATTATCTATTTGTATTAACATTTTCCAAAATAATATGTTTTGCACTTTTTTTACTTTTCAATCATACTGGACTTTTAGTTTCTCACTGGCAGCCTTTTCCACAATCTGAATGATGTTCTTTCTTTCAGTTTGTAATCAATATTTTATCCATAGTAATCTTTATTCACCTAATTACATCTAAATCACATTATATTAGCACTACCTCAAATTAGCATAACTTAAGCTCTCTGTAGCATTTCTGGGGTCCTATATATCTATATATCACTGCTCCTAGTACTAGACTCCTGATACTAGGATGGGTTAAATGCAGAGGCCACATTTCACTGTGTGTGCTGTGTGCTCATGTGTGACCATTAAAGAGGGTTTCATCCCTCCCAATTCTATTCTATTCTATTCTTATATAGTTTTTATGTTTTATTCTTGTATTTATCTAGTTTTCCTATGTATGGTATCATTTAACGTAATGATGCCTACATTCAGGGGCGGACTGGGACTAAAAGTCATCCCGGGAATCTCACCCAGCCCAGCCCACGCAAACTGTCAACGGGGGGGGGGGGGGGGGGGGGGGGGGGGGGGGGGGGGGGCTCGCTGCGGGGAAACGGTGGACCTAGTGGCCCCGGAGTGGGCTAAGTGGCCCGACCCGCCCGATGGCCAGTACACAATTATGTAGCCTGACATTTTTCATGAGTGGACCAAAAAAACGGTCCATATGGTTAGTCTGTCCAACAATATCCCCTCCTGAGGCACTTTGTTCTTAAGTTTGGGCATTAAGAGATCATCTTTGTTTGACAGTCAGTGAAAAGAAACTCTGGACATCATAAATCACATGCTCAAAAAGTTTGTCTTTTGTGTAATAGCCATGCTGTTAACCCTCCTATTGTCTTCGTTTCCCCCCCCCCCCTTACTTTGGTGTTCGCGGTCAAATTTGACCGGTCCAGTTTTAACTGCTTTTACATTAACACAAAAACCATTAATCATAACCAAATTTCATTTAACACCCTTTCAAACTGTAGATATTGTATCAGACTACTGGTATACATGACAAACTGCAGTAAATATATACAAAGAATAGTTACTGAACATGTATTGCGTGTGCCAGGTGTGATCCATGTGGGGGGAGGGGCACATAAGAGCGGGAAATGTGTCAAATTGTTCTGTTTGTGTGTGTGTGTGTGTGTGTGTGTGTGTGAGTGTGAGTGTGTGTGTGTGTGTGTGTGTGTGTGTGTGTGTGTGTGTGTGTGTGTGTGTGTTTGATCTGATCCGGAACACCATGGGTGTTTCAAAGTTGACTAAATCATCCAAGATGCAGTGAAAGTGGTGATCAGCAATTGTGTATGTTCAAATGTCTACTGTGAAGGATATCATAAAGCCTTAATGCAATCGAATGTAAAACTAAAAAGTTATGATTGATGAAAGTATATAGTAAATCGCTCAGATTTGACCCGAAGACAACAGGAGGGTTAAAGCATGTACAAAGTTTTACTGGAATACCCAAAGTATGAAGCTGGAAGTTAGTATAATAATTCTTACAATGGTTTTGTAATCTTTTAAATGTATTAGCTTGTAAACTGTAAAAGTGTCTCATTATATGAAATGATCAGGGTTGTTTCAGACTTTTTGTATTTGTTTCTGTATGGGCATGACTTTGGTTTTCCTGCTGTGTATCACCAGTCCTACGCCCACATTACTCTATTTGTCTTTCCTTGTAAATGCATGTGCAAAGTAAATAAGCCTGATATGATAAAGCTGTCAGTTCCATATCCACTTTGCATTAAGTCACGAGTGCAGCTAACTAACGCATGATGTTAGTTAATGTTTAATGTCAACAGCTGCACATCTACAGTCTCAGTCCAAAAGAGAAGAACAGGGAAGAGACAAGGATGGAAAAAGTTCTTCTGATCATCATCGCTCTTTCAGGCAAGAGTTTTATATATTTTTATTTAAAATACTGCATGTTATCCCATTAGCAATTCTTAGTACTTTGTATTGTGGTTTCCCTCACTTAAGTTGTTTAATTCACAGTCTAACTTTCATTTAATTTGGTTCAGTAATTGTCTCTACAGGGCTGAGCGCTGTCTCCTCACATGCTGAATGTCAGTACCATTTTGTTTCTGAAGCAAAGACCATGGCTGAAGCACAGAGATACTGCAGAGAGAAACACACAGACCTGGCCACTGTAGACAGCGATGAGGTTGTGAAGCTTCTGAACAACATGGCAGGCCAATACAACCAAGTGAGGTCACTTTTCTCTGTCTTTCGATTGATAGCTATTATGAATATTAGATTAAATCAAATCAAATCAAGTTTTATTTATATAGCACATTTATAAACGATTTTTGGTCGAGCCAAAGTGCTGTACATATAATAAAAATAGCCTACAGTAGGGACACTTTACAGCAAATACAACAGCACAGATTGTTCAGAATATCAGTATGAGAAAAACGACACCCTCTATCCTTAGACCCTCACATCGTACAAGGAAAAACTTCCAGAGAAAACCCACAGTTTAAAGGGGAACATGGGAGAAACCTCAGGGAGAGCAACAGAGGAGGGATCCCTCTCCCAGGACGGACAGACGTGCAATAGATGCCGTGAGTAAATTGAAGAGATAATACATTTACAACATAGGTAGTCCAAATGTTTGGAAATGCATGTGTCTGTAATGAGAAGATGAATCCACGAAGATGTCAACTACAATCCTGTGGGAGCCATCAGGGAAGCAGCATGACGAGACCCAGGCAGGACCGCAGAGACAGGTTTAGCCACGACCCACAGTGGATAGAGCATTGGTGTTTGGATCAAGGGGTCACAGGTTCAAACCCCACTGCAGTCAGCATGTCGTTGTGTCCCTGAGACACTTCACCCCAAAGTGCTCCTGTGGGGATTGTCCACAGTATTGAGTATGTAAGTCGCTTTGGATAAAAGCCTCTAACAAGTGACATGTCATGTAATGTAATGAGTGAGGGTAACAAAAGGAGGATATTTTGTATTACAAAGACATCAGGATTAATTCTTTATTAACACAATTCATGTTGCTTTCAGTCAGCCTGGATAGGGCTGCACGATGAGCGGTACACCTGGAAGTGGTCGATGTCAGACCCAAGCTTCTACAAACCGAGGGAGATCGAGTTCAGACAATGGGGCATTGGACAGCCGGGCAAATATAATTCTGAACACTGCACATGTATCGGTTCTCCTGATGGACTATGGCAGGACTATAATTGTATCAGCATTTTTAGGCCAGTCTACTTTAATAACTAAGGTAAGAATATTAACTTAAGATGAATACTATACATTTGCATTGTTTTAATTCTGAGTCAAAGACTGCTCCAGAATGTCTTTCCTAACAACACAAATAAAAATGTTATGTCTTTTTGTGTGTACAAATATTTGTATTCAGAGAGGGAGACTGTAGAGAGAGATGTTTTAAGATGATATCATTTACATATTTATTTATACATGGATTCATTAATTGATGTCATTCCTTATATTCCGGGGGATTTAAATGATATATAATAATAATAATACAAATAATAATAATAATGATAATAGGAATAAACTTTATTTATATAGCACCTTTCATGCAAAGTGCTTTAGGAACATAATGAAAAACAAGTTATAAACAAACAGAAAGAGCTATATCACAGAGCCATAAAACAATAACACATGAACAGTGATAGCCCAAATTGAAAAAAACATAAAAAAGATAGGCCTTTTTTATGTTTTATAATAAAGACGTAAATACCATGCCTACTCAGCACTTCTCTGGGGTCCATTTTCAGGGCCGAATGCAACATTTGTCCTCATTGACAGCAAGATGAACTGGACTGAGGCCCAGAGCTACTGCAGAGAACACCACACAGACCTGGCCAGTGTGAGGAACCAGACGGAGAACCAGCAGATTGTCGAGCTGTTACCTGCAGGGATATATTGGATCGGCCTTTACAGAGACTCCTGGAAGTGGTCCGATGGAAGCAACTCCTCCTTTAAGTACTGGGCAGAAAATAACCCTAACTACAGAGCTTTTAAGGTTTGTGTGGCTGCAGCTTTCAACAACTCTGGAAAATGGGAGGACTTGGACTGTGGAGTGAAGAAACCATTCATTTGCTACGGACGTGAGTACAATTCACAGCTACGTCAAAGCAAGGGATGATATTGAGTCTGTTGAAAAAGAAGCCACCATAAACGTTGTGACTGATGAAGTTTGTTTGTGTTTTTAGCTGTGCCTGTTTCAATGCAAGTGATAAAGGTGAGGGTGGAGAAACCAAACGGTGTGGATCTGAACGACCAAGCTTTTCTGGATGCGATGTTGGTGGAGGTAAATCATGTTTTCTACTTTTATGTAAAAACATCAATCACCAGAAAGGAAATTCACATGACATGAGAACAAGAGACAAAATAGGTAGGAAACAAATACATATATATTAAAGAATAATGAATTCAACGAAAGAAAATGTAGTAAATGAATTTCAATACGAATGAAATGGACCAATGAACATGAATGAAATTCTATATCCATTATAAATTCAATACTTTGGCCACAAATAACAGGACCCAAGCATTTACATAGTAAGAAGACGTGCAAATAGCAGAAACTTAGCCACATGCCACCAAATGCATTAGGAAAATATACAAACACTATTTCATAACCTGAGGTAAGCCTTTACACTGGAAGAAACAAGGGGAAAAACTACCATTTCAGATGAGTGAACTAAAGATAAATCATCCGTTTTTATTGGAACGATAATGATAATGAGTTTTTGTGTCTCAGGCGAAAAAGAACCTAAGGGCCCAGGGATTGGACGACAACGTCAAACTGGCCTGGAGGAACCAGCCGGATGGACAAGTCTTCCACGAGGAGGAGGAGGAGGAGGAGGAGGAGGAGAAGAAGAGGGATGAGCTCTAAAGCTGAATTGCTGTGTCGGCTTTTATCAGAGAAAAGTGTATTTCTTTCCTCAAAGTCCTCATGCGACAGAATTCAGCTGCAACAATGATCTGAATAATCAATAAGTTACGATCATTTTGATAGAAGATAGAGAATGTGATGCTTTTTTTTTTAAAACCGTATGAATTTAATATGTTTAGGGTTTTTACTATTGAATGTATTTGCTTGGCCGGTGGGAGACAATAATAACATGTTTGGCTTTTGTTGACTTTTGATCAAAATTAAATTACCAATAAAAAAAAGACCTTCCTCAAAATATCTTCAAATGAGTTATGTTGAAAACAGTAACAGGCGGTGCATTTCACACCTATAGGCCTTCAGTAGTGTCTACCTGAATGAATCCACCTGCTAATACCATTATTATGACGTCACGGCTATAGAAACCATTGATATGATACATTAACGCAGTATAACAGGGCGCTGCATCACAGACAGGTTTCTAATGTAGCGAGAATGAATGCCCTTACTAAAGCAACAACACCAAACAACACAATTCAACAAGCCTCCTTTCACTGCTGCGCCGCACATCATCTCCAGCAGAAGCAACAATATTTACTTGATAAAATGACAAGAAAATATCAAAAATGTTAAATAAAAGTCATTATAGCCATTACTCACCAATGCGTTTGATTATTTGTACCCAAAAAACATCCTCCTTTCTTTCTTTCTTTCTTTCTGAAGAGTTCAGTTACTGTGTTGTTCAGACTACCTGAGTGTTTCAGTTCCAATAATAAGTCCTGTTCTAACGCCATGGAGGCTGATGCTGGAAGTCGAGTCAGTTCAGTCGTATTTCTGTCAAAAAACGATGTGGAATATAGGAATGAACTGAGTCCTGCTTCTGACACTGCTCAGTTCTCTTTGTACATGAACCTTCCTGAGAACAATTCGACCTCAGCCACATCCATCATGGTCCACTTTGTAATGGAGGGTATGTCCTCTTGTTGGGTGACATTTAGAAGATTCTTGGTGAGAGATGTTTGGCCGGAATATATGCAAGATCCTGGATGACAAGACACTTTTTTTTTTTTTAAATATAGGCAATGCCTTTTAGACTATAAAGTGATTTTTGAAATATAAAGCTTTTTTAATTGTAAAGCAGCTCTAAACATTCTGAATGTGTCTCAGTTCATTTGGTTTGCAGTAAATGCCATCAGAGGGTGAACATGGACTTAAGCCTTTGCCGTAAAAGTAAAATCCCTTTGAGCAGCTAAAACAAAGCGTTTGAAACAGGTATTCAGAGTTCAGACACAAAGAAAAATAAAGTTTGTGTAACATTAATGCACTCATTGTATAGACATATTATGTTCAGGAAAAATGTATATTGCATTATAATAGTAGACAGAATGTGCTCATGCATACAGTATGTATGTTTGTCTAATAAAAACAGGTGCATACTGTCATTGAAGAAGTCAATAATAACTAAATCTGTCCTTTAAGGTTCTTTTTGATTATTCCCTGAGTTCCTTCATGAATGCAGTCCATTTACCAATGACTTCACTCATCTTACGGTTCAATAATTCACTTGCTTTCCTGGAATACTGATACCATTTGTTTCTACATGGATGTGTACTGATTTGATTGTATCAACGTATGATAGGCTTTTTATGTCATATACTCTACTCATTGTTATTTTTAACTTTGAACTAATATGTTTATTTTCCCGCTTTGGGACAAATACTGGATCCCTGGTTCTGATAAAGCTTTTAAAGGTGCCTCTCCTGTTTCAGTCCACTAAGTGTCACTGTTGTGCTTTCTATGTTTATTTAATATCATCCACCAGGACCACAGCAGAACCACATGAGAGAAACTCTAGGTTCTCAGGATCCTCATTAATAGACATTCATACATCTAAAGAAATATATTGCCCCAGCATCAAAATACTACAGTACAGAATAACTGTAATATTAGTATTCATATAACATTAAGATTTATATAGTCATAAGTATATTGTGTGTACACATTTGTGTATATTGGCAAAAATGACATGATAAAGAGAGTTGAAGTCGTTTGTACGCTGCATTATTATACTTTCCTTATACAATTTTTACTAAACTTATTTTAACTACCTTTTCGCATACAAAAAATGCCCAAAAATATTGTAGTCCTGTCAAATTAAATGATATATATCAAGAAAACACCTGACACGAGAACTTCGTATAAAGTCATAGAAATAACAATATTTTAAGTAATATTTATTATAATAATACAAAATAATAGTAACTTCTTCTTCTGTAATTCACGGGGGCCTGATCACTGTCACATAAAATACAAAAAATATATAGTGTTTTTTTCAAAAATGTAGAGATCATGTTCAGCGCTCTTGAAGATGAATTCTTAATTTAAAAAAAAATCTTAGATATCTGCGTGATTTTCTACTTTTGATGTCCATGCTAAAGTCCAGCTTGTCATTATTACTGTTACGACAAAGCCTTTGTATTGTTATCAGTTTTTACGTCATTGCACTTGGTACTTTAACCTCTCTGTGGCGGCTGTTTACTTCAGGCTGTGAATCACGCTTTGACCTGACGCCAAATGTCAGACTTCACTCAGTTCTACCTGCTGCTCACGTCAATCCAGGAAACATTTCACAAGGAGAGTTCACTAAACCTGAAAGTATCGCAAACACTGCATTACTTTTTTCTCAGAGATTTCAATTTTTTATATTTCAATAATGGTGGATTCCAAATTGTTGTTTTTTTGTGTCCTTATTTGCACTGACATATTTATTTGTATCCGTCACAAACTGTAGAAACACACATTGTTCAAGAAATATTTTATTTGTAAAAGAAATCTGGAAAACACTTTTCATAATCAATTAATCATGCAGGTAATTTCAGTAGGAATGCCCCAAAACCTGACGATTGCTGATGAGGATGTTGATATACATTACTTCCCCTTTAATTGCAGAGAACATCAAATCTAAAATGAAATGCCAGAAACGGGAACTTTATACGATTCTCCAAAGTGACACGGCTAATATTATGCCAGTGGTGCAGGATCCTAAAACCTGGAAAAGAGTCACCATTTTACAATTTCCAGTTCCCTTGTCTCTAAGTTATAATACCAAAGTGATTATTTAAATTAGATTTTGGTTAGATGCCTGAAAAAAGGTAGGCTATGTGGTTAACATGAGCTGAATAAATGTGTACCTTTTGTTCTTCAACATAAAACACGTCAGTAAAACATTTCTAAAGCTTCCATTATGAAACAGCAGTTACTAAAAAATGACTTAATGAGATGACCAAACGTCATCACACTGAGCACCGTCCACGTTAGCTTAGCTGTGGTGAATCCAGCTGTGCGACGCAGATGTAGTTTGTTGGTAACCGATGATGATAGCGTTTTACTTCAAGCGATCTAAGGCCCCATTTACACGAGAACGAAATGGGTTGTATCCGCTACTTTTCTCTTTCATTTAGCCCGTTCGTTCACACGAGGCCATAACGGAACCGTGGAAACGGACCGTGGGAACGATAACGGGTCCCAAGGTGGATAGATCTACAACCGGAACGCTCTGGGGGGCCAAACGGCTCCGTGTGTACGCCCTATATACGATCATTTCCTGATAACGATGAAGCCATAGCCCCACCTCTCCCCACCTCTGCTGCTCACTGCTGTAGCATGGTCAGTACTGTCAGTAGCTACTGCTACTGCTACTGACCATGCTACAGATCAGATGTTAGTGCAAAATCTACAGCTCCTCTACCACAACCATCAGCAACAAGTGGACATGGAGAACTACATGAACTACATGTTACTAAATCCACCGAGGGGCATAAACAGAGCCATGGCAACCATGGTCTTCTTCGCTGCTTTTGGTGTATTTTGTGGCGAAAGTACAGCGCCACTGACAGGCTTGACATATGTACTACAGCGTCTCCAGCGTTTCCAGTGGTCTCGTGTGAACGGACACGTTAAATGAGCCGAATGCGTGTGAACCATAGACTGTATATATAAACGAAATACTTTTTTGAAAACGAATTCGGTGCGTAAACGCAAACGTTCCCGTGTAAATGGGGTCTAACCTATTTACTGCAACAACTTCCTTCTCTCGCCGTGAACTGTTGTTGCTCATGTAAATCTCCCCGACGGCTTGGAGCCTGATGAAAAACCGGTTCACAATTTGCAAATTAAGGTTCGCAATCGAACACCAGCGCAGAACTGGCCCTGGAACCACCTCAGAGGAAAGTGTTTGTATTATTTGATGGACTCACTGTGTTGTACTGAGAGGCTTCACTGCCTGTCTGTCAACATCCGGGAATATTAGGACTCAAATGCAGTTAAAAAGGGAAGCGGGTTTCAAAACAAAAGCGAGCTTTATTTAAATAAAGCTGTTGGCATGAAAAAAAACAAGACAAAAAAGCGTGAATCATAAACAGGTAGCATGAGGTAAGTGACAAACATGGAGAGTGAGAAAATACAACGAACCGACAAGGAGCACAGGGGAAGACAAGACTAAATACACAGAAGGGTAATCACAGTACAAGACACAGCTGGGAAGGGGAGGCAGAAACACAAGGGCAACAGGTGAACACAATGAGACAATCAGGCACAGGAGGGCAAACACAGGAAGGAAGACCAGAGACAGGGAGAACAGAACAGCAAAATAAAACCCATTACCAGACAGACAAAACTAAAACCGTGACATAACACTAAGATCATGACACTGTCTGTAGGGAGACCAGGGACAGTAACAATAAGTAAAAAGCCATTTTGCTATATTATACATTCTCAATGTGTCAACTACTGAAACAATGTAATTAAGTGTTTTTATGAAATAAGTACAGGTTGGAAAATATATTTAAATACAGTCACTCAACTGTTAAAACCATCCCAGTGTACAGGGACGGTTGTAACATGTTAATAACGGTTACCTTTTTTCACACTACATGACAAAAAAGAGGGAAAGCTGTCAAATTCTAAGGCAACAAGATTTGAATGGAGTTTCACACATCCTCCAACAAACAATGAACTTAAAACAGAACATCTGATGGAATTGATCTGATTCACAGTTGTGGCAGGTGTAAAAGTCACTTCCATCTGTGCAGTCCTCGTGTGCCCAGGCTTTACAGGAGCAACACTGCAGCCAGATCTCCTTGGACCTGGAGTAGCTCTCCAGGCACACAATGCAGTATTGAGCTTCATCTTCATCAGATGAGTCCTGAATCTTCTGCTTCTTGTTGGGTTTGGGTTTTTTGCAGAAATGAATTTCTCTTCGCTTTAGACTTGTTTGCGTAAGACTTTTTTTTCTCAGTCTCGAGTAGATTTTTTATTGGAGTGTCTGTGAGGACAGCGGTTTCTCTTCTTTTTCTCCCCTTTGTGGTTTGCTTCCTTAGTCCAGCTTTTGGATGCGGACGGATGTGAACTTCAAATCATGTATATTCTCCTTGGATATAAAAAACAATTTCACCATGAATATATACCTTTTTTATTGTATTCTAAAGTGCTAACCTGACCTCTACAAGTCTCTCTTGAATGTAAAGACAAACGCTGACAACAGGAGAGTGTTTACAGTTTAGAGGCGGGGTTAAAGATCCTCGAGCTGTTTTATGACTGCTGACTGTTGAGCATTGTCTTTACAGTATATTGTTCATAAACACTTGAGCAGGGCGTTATGTAACTGGGTGCCACAGCAGAACCATGCAGGCTGCTTTGTGTTGAGCAGCGTTGAGTCTGGATCCAGATCCTGATTGGCTGCTGTATCGGAGGTCGAGTTCAGGCGCAACGAGGAATTTAAACATCGCCTGATCAGTGTTTCAAAGCATAGAGAAAAGGGAAAACAAAAACGTCTTCTATTCAGGTGAAATGCATCATCTTTCAAGGCCATCATTAGGATTCATATTTCCTAATTTTGGTTTTGACAAGATATTTTGACTTCTTTCCTTTCAGACAGAAAAAAATCATCTTAATTGAAGTTTTCATTAGAACACACATTATTTCTCTGAATATTAGCCACAGAAAACATACATTATTTTAAACTACAGTTGGCATTAGTCCTACTGCTTTTAAAACTGAATTCAATAATACTGTACATTTTAGCAAACACACACACACACACACACACACACACACACACACACACACACACACACACACACACACACACACGCACACACACACATGTTCCCCTGCATGACCTTAGTCACAGGGCGAGCCCCCGTCTATCAGCAAATCAGAGCGAGGCGCTGCCCACGTCACACACCAACCCTGACCTTACATCAGAGAGTGATGGGGGTCAAAGTTCATAGAGAGAGAGACAGAGAGAGAGAGAGAGAGAGAGAGAGAGAGAGACAATTCATTTAACTATTAATTCATATTTCCTAATTGATTTTCAGAGATTATATAACATGAATTCATGAACTGTGCAATACTCAGAATCAGATTCAGAATACTTCATTTGATTAATACATACTTCATTTATCCACAAGGGAAATTGGGTTTCATGATCATTTAAACAAAAACAAAAAAGATAAGATACATTTAAAAAAACAAATTAGAGACCTCTCCAAATTGTTCTTAAATCTCAATCTCTAGGTGTATGGCAGCCATTCCATTCCAGTGTCTGATGAATTCAAACAAAGACAAATGTTGTCAATAGTTTATAGAATAACTTTTTTATTTTTTTATTTGACTCAAACGCAAACCTATAAATAGTCAAACCAGAGAAACTGATAATACTGCAGTGGTCTCTTATTTATTTTTCCAGAGCTGTATATGGGTATATGACCAACTATCAGTTGTGTATTAATACTCAATAGGATTATTACTGTACATTTTAAGCAATGATCTAGTTTGCAGCATTAACAACACAATAAGGAGTTTTTTCTCTACCTGGGCTCATCACAAATCCAGTGTATAAATCAACAAGTCCTCCAACTCATACGACCAAATAGGTCGATTGTTCAAGCCCTTATTACGACCAAATAGGTTGTTTGTTCAAGCGCTTAATACGACCTATAATCACGTTTTAAAGTTTTCGCCCTCTAGTGCTCCCGTTGAATGCAAACGTTACAGAGGGTCGTTTATTCACAAATAACCCTCTCTGTAAAATCCTAAATTGTGCAATAGTTTGGCCATCAAAACGCTTTTTGATTAGATTTCTAGCGAGAAGTGTATATTGTACTTTTAGAATCCACGTCCAGTCGATATGTAGGATCTATAGTTTGATAGATATTACGAAGATGATTTGAGGTTTCGCCAGGAGAACGTGTATATGCGGCAGCTTCCATGTAAAGTTAGCCAAACCTCACGGGGTGAAAACAGTATTTCCGGTCTCAACGTTTTCATAATAAAACCAATGATCAAATGATTTAACAGTGATATCTGCAGTACTCATCCACTAAAAAACATCAGTTTATCCTTGTTAATTATACGACATTAACTGGTTTAAATTGTGTACAACGCTTTTGTGTTTTTCCCATAGGTTTTTCTCTTTCAATTCTGAGAGACACCTTTCTTTTTTCAGAGGTTTTGATAAACCATCGAACTACACCCATAATCCTGGATGGTTTAGCCGAAATGCACGTCGGGTGTTTATGCGATATGAAATCGGAAAACATTTAAAAAAAAAAAAAATACTTTATTCCGAGTGTTCTTGCTTTTCTCTTTGGAAGTCATCACATAACGGCATTGTAATACACGGTTCGGCTGCATTAAATATTACATATCTGCCGTAGTTCTTTATTTATAGAGCCCTGATCAGAATAATTCTGGACAAACTGGAAGAAGTGCCGCCGAAATTGAATATGTGACGTGAATCATAAATATATCAGCAATTAAACAACATCTTCCATTTCTTTTCACACAATACGTCTCCTTGCAGTATCAATAGTAATTCGGCTGACTTTTATATTTGATCCAATTGGTAGATAGGCTGTATTTACACCATTACGGTGCACAGCTGATAGAAAGGGACATGTCGTTTTTAAAGATATTACTGATTTACTGAACTACCTTTCCAACTCCTCATGCAGTTGACTGTTACAGGTCTATACAGGTTCATGGTCAAATGCATAAGCTTCAAATCGAGAGACTGAAACTGTGTTTTCCTTTACCGTTCTGTTTTAATTTCACAATAAAGTTAATAGTCATATTATGTTTGATATTATTATGTTTTAACTACACCACTGGTTTTTTAACCCGCACCGCCTAGTGGTTAAAGCACGTTATCGAATTTTGTTGTTGAATAAGTTATATTTGATGAAAACATTTAAATATGAAGAGTAGCCTACATACAAAATAGGGGGAAAGTAGAAGGAATGATAGAAATATAGAATAGAAAATATCAAGAAGATACTGTAGTGATCTCTACAATAAAACAGCTAGTGGAGGACGTCCAAAGATATTAACAGGAGGATGTGCAAAACAGACAAACTAATAAGGGTTTATTTAAACATTAAAGAATACTTTAAGTTAAGGTCTTCTTTTGAATAAGACTTTGGGGGTATCAACAGATAAATATGAAGTCTGACAAAGTACTTAGCGTCTAATATATTGCATAGTTTATTTTGGCACTTGACAATCACCTTCCCTGAATTTGACTCAGGTGTAACTAAAGTCTGATTTAAGGGTTGTTTATATTTCACATCATTAATCAGAATCTGCAAAGTAACTAAAATAAATGTAGTGGAGTAAAAATAACAGGTTAACCTCTGAATTGAAGTGGAGTAGAACAAAGTAGTATGCTGCTGTAACAAAAACATTTCCCAACTTGGGATCACTAAAGTATATCTTATCTTATCTTATCTTAAGATGATCGATGGCTACTGCCTTATTTTCAAAATGTGCCTCTGAACCTTGACAAGTGCATGTTTCAGGCTTATCAATGAACAACAGGAGGGGTCACAGACATAAGACCAGCTGTTAAATAAAGCTCTTCTGACCTTACCTGTCATGTGGGTATATATTAATGCTGCCCATTATGGATACAAGCCATTTTCACCCATTTATGTGTTTCGTATTCCCTAAACCTCCAGGGGTGTACACAGTTTAATACTGGAAACTTCTAATTGTGGGAAATACGAAAGACGTGCCATAGAGGGGTTCCCAAACTTTGCCATGCCAAGGACCCCCATATAGCATTGTCCTCTGGCGGGGACCCCCCTGTTGCAATTTCTTTTTTAAATGATGAGTACATTATGATGGAAAATATGACAAATTAATCATACAGCTTAATACATTTTCTTAATATATATTTGTATTAATAATTAATAATCAGTTATTCTTCTAAACATTTTTGTATTTATCTTTTGTTTGTCATTAATTACATTGATTGTGTCTTCTGTTATAAACATTCTTAACACAATATTAACAGTAATATCAACAGTAAACATATTTTTAAAGCATTTTTAAAGTGATTTCTGTCTTTATAATATTATATAATTTTGAACAGTTATTGAACAGTAATATGAACAATTAACATATATTTGTAGAATTTTTGAAAGCTATTTATATATAATATTCAACAGTAATATTAACAATAAACATATTTATATTCATATATACAAACAACAATATTTGCCATAATAATAATATATAATATTCACTAGCTCTCACTTGCTCCAAAAGCTGAGCAGATACTCAGTTTCACTCTCAGTAGCGGCAGCTCAATTCTGATTGGCTTGAAGGGCGGTCGTGTGATTTAAAAAAAAAAAAATAAAATATGAATACATAAAAAATATTAAAAGATTGGCATCAAAGGACACATAGATTGATAGATATGCAGTTATCAATAACATCTAAAAAAATCTTAATCTTTAAAAAAAAAAAAATTCCCCTTTCCCTCAAACTTTGCGTGACTCCCCTGACGCCCCCTGGCGGCTTTGAAAAACACTGCCATAGAACATGTTGCGAAACACACAATAGCCAGCATGTGTAGGGGGGGGGGAGCAGGGCTGGACCCGTCCGAGTCCAGTTTTGGATAGTCTGCCGTGGTTCCATTCCATTTCAAAGAGCTGTTTGACGCTCAGCGTAACCTTGTCGCACTGCCACTCCAACATCGAATCACAGAGCTTGAGGACTAATCACGGGGTTTGTAAAGCAAGGCGGATGTTGTAGTCCCAAACGATAGCTGGGGATTCTGGGTAGTGTAGTGTCTTCGGAAACTCTGTAGTGTCTAAACTCCGAAAAAACTATTTGTTTTCACCCACGCTAACTTTACATGGAAGCTGCTGCATACACGTTCTCCTGGCGAGACCTCAAATCATCTTCGTAATATCTATCAAACTATAGATCCTACACATCCACTGGACGTAGATTATAAAAGTACAATATACACTTCTCGCTAGAAATCTAATAAAAAAGCATTTTAATGGCCAAACTATTCCACAATTTAGGGTTTTCCAGAGAGGGTTATTTGTGATTAAACGACCCTCCGGAGCGTTTGTAATCAACGGCAGCATGTTGTTTCTTACACGACCACTAGAGGTGCTACACTTTAAAACGTGACTCTGGGTCGTATTAAGCTGCTGAACAATCAACCTATATGGTCGTTTTTTGTAGGAGGACAGGCTGGTGTAAATTCAACTTTTTACTGGCGTTCTAACTTCAATCGGGTTGCTTTCACAAAAAAGAACAATTTCACATAAACCTCTGGTTTTTACTGCTGGGGCAGTTCAACTCGATTTGGTATATTGCTGTACGCAATATAGGCGTAGTTCTGTTAGTATAAGATAATAAGATGTACTTTGTTGATCAAAAATCGGGAAATTGTTTTGTTATGAAATTGAATTTCTTTCTTTTTTTTTTTGGCGCCCCCGATGGGTTGATGCACGCTTAGCATTCGCCTATACTGCCTATGCCAAGGGCCGGCCCTGCACACACACACACACGCACACACACACACACACACACACACACACACACACACACACACACAC
>CALSBZ010045602.1:1221-11297 GCA_943591055.1 Gobionotothen gibberifrons | reverse complement strand
CACACACACACACACACACACACACACACACACACACACACACACACTGCTGTGCTGAGCAGCCATTCGCCTGTCAACACTGCAGCAAATTAACTGACATCAAACACCGGTGAGCACAGGCTTAGACATGTAGGGGACACAGTCTCACTGGGAGAGAAGGACGAGAGGAGGAGGACTTGGGGGTTGGAAATAGAGAAGAGACGAGGAAAATTAGAGAAAGGGATGGCGGGAATAGACATTTTAGTTTTCTTTTAAGAGATCAGAAATGCCAGGAATACACAGAAGAGAGTGGTCAATGTAGTAATCAATTACCAGAGAATATGAGACACCAAACACATCATTAGGGATTTCTTTGAGCAATGAGCCATTTAAAAACTTGTGAGAGTCCGTAAATGTGTTACAAAGTCTAGTAAGTCTTCAGTTACAACCCGTTGCCTTTCTGAGATATGCACTTGAATGAGAAGCTCGCACATTTTCTTTTGTTTAAAGATTTGGCAATTTGTAATTATATGATCTATTGCAAGTAAGAAATATGTTGTACGACATTGTAGGATGGATTTAAATTTAGCAAAGCTGGTGGCGGATGATCAAACGAAAGGATATTTGTGAACAAATGATTGCATGTACACGCATATAAAGCGCTCGGAGAATTACAATATTCAGTATATGGTTTTATCAAGCTTCAATATGTTTTGATTGTCTTGTTTCAAATAAACCAAAATTAAATGTAGATATTTGAATTTCACTCACATTCTTAATTTTCTTTTGATCAATATTTAATAATACTATACCATCCAAAACCTCCTGGTTTGGTGTGACATACCAAACACTTCCCAATGCATCAGCTTGACATATTTCGAAGCAATTTAAACTTGATTTGATACAAACTGACCTCCAGTTCTCCTTCATGGTGAAGTTAGGCTTATCTATGTGTGTCTTAACAGCCGCCTCGCAAACCTACGAGTGTTTTAAACTATAAATAGTATTGTTAGATGTTAAACCAAACCACAATATAACCATAGTGGTAACAGACCAGGAAACATTAAGTCATATTAATAACTTTTTTGCAACGGTAACAATGTTAGGAGGTAATGACAGATGTAGTCGTCCTGTCCAAAGAGGAACCATAAAGGAAAACACACATATATGGGTAATTAGCAGTACAATAATGAGATTAATTGTTATTTTACTGAACGTGTAGTACTGAAGAAAATCACTCCAATAACTAGTGTGCAAGATTAAGTGTCATCTGTGGATTAAAGATTGCAACCATGTCAATAAACCTTCAACCCTCCCTTTCCAAGAACCTTTGGTGGTACATTTGCACTAAAGACTTCTGGTCACTGTCAGGTATTAGAAAAAAAACGATTCTACCATGGGGCCTCTTTGCTATTCATACAGTAAGTGAGCATGTTGGTGGGTTACACAGACTAGGGCTTCAATCCTCTGGGTTAACACCAACACACACACACACACACACACACACACACACACACACACACACACAAGGTTCAGCCTCATTAACTGTAATGACATCAGGTAAAGGGCTGGGCTGCACTGACAAACTCCTGAACATGAGATGACAAAGAAAGTGAGGGTTAGACTGTAGGTTTGCAGCTGCTTCTTGTTTAGCTGCTAACCGCTAAACACATGGAGCCTCCACCCTGCACCTGCCTTCAAACAGCTGCCAAGGTCATAACTGATATGAAAACCAAGCAAAACGTGAAGCAACGTCTGCAACACGGCATAAAAATGGTCAGCATCAAAATATGGCTTTAGGGAAAAAGCTGAAACAATGGTAGTTGGTAATAGATAGGTGCAGTGCTGATGTGTGTGTGTAAGACCCAGAAGTTAGTTTCCCAAAGGCTCCCTATATAAAATGCCAATGGGATTTTTCGATTGTGTTTTGGAATAATGCAGAAAACAAGATCTGTGGCAAACACATGTTCATGGTACTTATATGTTTTGTTCCCCTGAATAGTCTCCACTTGTATTATTTCCGAAGCATAACATGGCTCTGCATCACCACCGCTAAGCTAAAGGCGGACTAATGCTTGGCTTGATAAAGTTTAATAGTCTCATTAGTCGCTTGTTAGCCACCAGCGATTAGGACACAGAAGCTTTGGAAATTCACTGTAAGGGATTTACTGACGTAGTTTGGCTCGTAACAAAACGTGAAAGTCTTTTAAGCTTGTATTCAACACACATCTAATTTTAGGTTTCTAACAAAAAATAAATGTCAAAGAAATGTTTACTTTGAGACCAAAGGTGATCAAATGCAAACTAATTTCTGTGTTTAAATACCTGCCAACCTAAAGGATTTTGCATCAGCGTCAACTATAATCTGTATGAAGCGTTTGCATGCTTGAAAGCGCAGATAATCATCATGGAAAATATACCTTTTCAACATCAGTGTTTTATTGTGTCCATGTTAGCATTCCAGAACTGCTAGCATTGCTACAAACTCATAGAACAAATGTCGGTACCACTTTACAATAAGACTACCCTTATAAAGGGATTACGAATGGTTTGTAATTCATTTATTAATTCGGTTGTGAACACTTTATAAATCCTTAATAAGCTTTTATAAGACATGACATAAACAGGGCGACTGTGACCGGTTGCTTGCCAAATAGTGAGCTCACATGTATCTGTACTGCTAAGTCTTATTAGAAATGGTAGTAACTCATTCATAAATGGGAATGTGTTTCACACTTTACAACAAGGCTCCCTTTTGGCAACTTTAAATATTAGTAACTCGTAAATAAATGGTCATAAATATATGCCAAGAAACATCAAGATGGAAGGGGGGAGAAACTCAGTGAACAACAGATACCAAGGATGCTGGCTGATGGAGAAGACGAAGTAAGCTAGGTAGCCAATATAAGGCTTAGTCATCTTGCCAAATAGTGAGCCTGTGTTGATGTATGAAAACTATGTTAGAACTGGTTTATAAACGGTTCTTAATGATTAATAAAGTGTGTACAACCTAATTATAAACCCTTTATGAATGCTTTATAAGGGTAGTCTTATTGTAAAGTGGTTGAGTACTATTAGGTTGTCTATCTGCCAAAAACTATGAGGGCTTCAAAAAGCTTTAAAAACGAATGATTTTATGTTTTTATGAGTAATTTTTCTACCTCTACTGTCCTATTTTAAATCCATAATATGTCTCAATAACAAAGGGGAAAAAAGGCTGGAGGCAAAAGGTCTAAATAATAAATATCCTGATTTGTAATCTAAATGTATTCAAACAGTTGCGTTAGAAATCCTACTTCATGCAATTTAATGCAAAAAAAATTCATATTAAAATTAAGATATATATATCATATTCCATTTACTTGTATATAGACTCTACTTGCACTATTTCTATTTTATTTCTATTTACTTGCACCTCTCAAAACACTCTCTGGCACTATTTCATCTGTCTTTATCTGTTATATATATTCATGTTGCACTGTTGGAGGAGCCTGGGACTTCTACACTGTAGTTCAGGGGTGTCAAACTCAAATACACAGTGGGCCAAAATGGAAGGAAACATCCATGTAAACTCAGCTTGCTGCTCTGTGGTGCTAGTTCAAGCCAGATACTTGGCATCTCATCTTGGGTGCAAGCTCATCAATGTTTGGGCTCAGGCTCTGAGCTGAGGAAACCCTCAGGATGGAGTGAAGGTGTGCGTGCAATATACCGGCGGGCCAGATCTAATAGTAATTAGAAATTATCCTGCGGGCCGAAATTAAATCCACCAAGGGCCTGATCTGGCCCCCGGGCCTTGAGTTTGACACATGTGCTGTAGTTAATCTGCACATTACAATAAAGCTTTGAATCTTGAAACTAACATCACGGTGGCTCTATCTGATCCAGACATATTTTAAATGTATGTTTCTGTACACGGGTTAAAGTAGGTGTAAAGTGTTAAAGTTGACTTAGATACCACTGTTTTATAAAACCTTGAATCTTGAATAAAGTAGAAATGTTAAGTCTGTGGATAAGTCATCGTCAAGTGAACTGCTCAATGTGTAGGAGTTCTTTTCACTGTCTTTCTCAACGGCTCACATGCTGGCACTGTGTTGTGCAACTTCAGCAGTTCACCCCCCATGGACGAGACTTGACAGATTGACGAAACACTCCCCAAACATTTCGACTTATCCGCTGACCTCTCAAAAATAAAACTGTTCAGAAACCCCAGAAGGAGTTGTAAACTTCCCTGAATGGAGATATTACGCTAGCTTCTGCTTCTGAGGACATTTCAGGATAACAAATATTTGCTTACTGCTAATTCTGTCAACCTTGTCTGCACACTATCTTGGATTTAACACAGTAACCAGTGTCAAAGCATCCATGAATCCCTAAAAGTAGAGGTTATTGATACTAAATCCTTCACTTTGGATGTTATCACGTCATTAAACTAATATACAGAACATGCAGATGCCTTAACGTGGCCTAATAAGATACCTGTGTTTTAGCTCTGCCAAGGTTTGTTCTTGTCGATTGTTTTTATATTTGTTAACTTTACAGAAAAACTACTGCCCCAAATCATCCATAATCAGTTTGCTGCTCATTGTTAATTGCCTGATATCTAAGTTTCTAGCTTTGCAAACTATGTATGGATAAGTAATTGTTCTTATTAAATAACACGAAAATATATCCATGAAAATACGTTAAGCTTTTTCCGTTTGTCAGGTTTTAAAGGACCATTTGGACCACAAACGTGCAACCAGAGTGGTGAGTCCTAAACAGGGAAATTAGGTTGTTCTTCCTCATCTCGAAGTCAATGTTTTTCATTTATTTCATTTCATTTCATCGTTTATTTGAACAGGGACAGTGCACATTGATGAACACTTTAAACAAATAGTGCTTCAAGTGTAAATATGCCGGATTTTAGCTTTGAGCTAATTCCCACCCGTAGTCCCGTCACATACAACATATAAGAACATGACATTTATATACATAGCAAAAATAAATACATGATATGCAGAAAGAGCATGAGCAGCATATACAAGTATTTACCAGATGGCAGTACAATGTAGCAGCTATGATATATAAAGTGCAAGAGAAGATACCCCTGTGTTAAAGTGCATTTAGCGGTGATTACACGTCTGTTTGTTTCTCAACCATTCTTTGAGTTGACCTTTGAATCTATTGAGAGTGGGACAATCCCGCATTTCAGTTGGGAGGCTATTCCACAATGAGCTGCCTTTAACGGAGAGTACATTTGACTAAAAGTGGTCCGTCTGCGGTGGACTTCACAGTCTCCTCTGGTGTCTGACCTAGTGCAGCGTCCAGTGTGTTTTCTGTGGATGAATACCCATAGGGAGGGGGGGGGCAGTCCATGTATACATTTATAAATAAAGCACATACTTTTAAAAGACTTAAAATTGTCAAAACTCAAGAAATTGTGTTTTTCAAGGATGGTACAGTGGTGGTATGAATGTGGCTTTCTGTCAAACACCTTGATAGCTCTCTTGTACAGCTGTTCTATGGGTTTCAGGTTTGTGGCACAAGCAAACGACCAGTTTGTCAAACAGTATTCAATGTGGGATAGAATCATACAGTGGAGGTATGACTATGCAGCATTGACACTTAAGAAAGGTCTAATTTGTTTAGCATTTTGCAAGATGAATTTAATGGTATTGGATACTTTCCTAATATGCTTTTCCGGTTATTACCCGTCCCCTTGTGTGTTATGAAGGTTTTTCTGCATGTAAACGGTGTGCAGAGTCAAAACCCTTAAAGTACACCCTGTAGCGAGTAAAACTCTAACACGTTGGTGAAATGTCATCATGACGTCATCGTCATTTGATTCTTCCCATTTAGTTCCGGGTACGTGCTTACGAAAGCACGTACCCGGAACTAAATGGCCCAATCCGTGGAGCCGTTACGTTAAGCCTCCGCTGATTGGTCCAAATTGACCAATCCACGGACTTCCTCACACACACACTCAGTGCAGGCAGCTCTGCTGATTTCTCCTCCCTGGCTGCAGGCTGATAACAGACAGTTGGGATCGCGGCGAAATTCTCTCTGCAGACCCATTCTCACAGCGTTTATCAACCTTTTTCGTACTCAATATCAAGCCACACTTATTGTTTTTATTTCGGCTGTGACTTTGTGTGTGTTCAGGTTGAGTTTCGCTGTGTTTCGCTGTGTATCGCTAAACAAGGAAATCACACCTCCACGGAGCTCAGCGCGCAGGGAGGGAGGGGGGGGGGGAGGAGCTGCAGCGAGCCGTTTAGTGGAGAAAGTGAATACTGCTAAATGAATACACATACTTTACAGAGATGCTGGAAAATTGCACAGTATTTTTCTATTTTAGTATACCTCAACAATGGAATTATGATCAGTGGAAATGGCCATGACACCTCTCCTTTAAAAGTCAAGTCCGAGTCCAGTATGAGTCCAAGATACTTGAACTTTAGTTGGAGTCGCGAAAAAAAGTTCTTTGGTTAATACAAGCTTGGATATGTCAATGTTTTCTGACAAACTATACTTCAGTATACAACCCACTGGTGAACGTCTGAAACTTTTAAAGGTTTTGAGCACAGGGTTTGCTAACAAGTGTCTAAATAAGATCATAAGTTATCACGCCGTACACATGACCCTCTTTAGCTTAGCGGTGTTGAAGTGAAGTCTGTCATATAGTTAGTTTATCGGATTACTGTTTACTTCTGGCAATTGCATTTACGCTTCATATCATAAAAGTTGTCTTGATATGAATATGTTGAAAATATCCTCTTGAACAAAATCTGTAAGTTTCATAAACATGTGTTTGCCACGGATCTTATTTTCTTACATATATTTAAAAATCCCTTTTCTGTCGAAGGAGCCTTTGCAATGCTAACTTCCTGGTCGACCTACAAAAATGTGTTATCACTGCACCATAAATACAGTATATACCACTATTATAGTTGTAGTGCAGC
This sequence comes from Gobionotothen gibberifrons, assembly GCA_943591055.1. Lineage (NCBI taxonomy): Eukaryota > Metazoa > Chordata > Actinopteri > Perciformes > Nototheniidae > Gobionotothen > Gobionotothen gibberifrons. The sequence continues at coordinate 4,380 of CALSBZ010045602.1, read as the reverse complement.
AAACATATTCAGCTCTGAGGGGAAGAAATGTTGTCAGTCCCCACCCAAGCTACTTAAACTGAGGTAACCTCTACCTGAGTATTTGAAACACAAGTTATGGGTGAAATGCTTCCATGTTGATTGCTGGCAGTGAGTTTGGTTACATAGAAAAATAAAAGCAGGAGAATGCAATTGACTTTGTCAGTGTTGGACTCTGAATGCAAGACTGTATTTCCTAAAAACATTCCTACTCACCAGTGCACTGTACACACCATCAGAGGTGGGAAGTAATGGAGTACAAAATACAAATACTTCGTTACTGTACTTACATTTTTCTGGTATCAGTACTTTACTCCACTACTTATTTTTCTGCCGACTTTTAACTTTGACTTCTTACATTTTGAACACAATTACCTGTACTTTCTACTTCTTACATGTTGAACCCAAATACCTGTACTTTCTACTTCTTACATTTTGAACACAAATACGTGTACTTTCTACTTCTTACATGTTGAACTCAAATACCTGTACTTTCTACTTCTTACATGTTGAACACAAATACCTGTACTTTCTACTTCTTACATTTTGAACCCAAATACCTGTACTTTCTACTTCTTACATGTTGAACCCAAATACCTGTACTTTCTACTTCTTACATTTTCCAAACAGGCTGGTTCCTTTAGTTTGAATGTGTGTTTGGTGGTGTGATCATTATTATTTAGAGTCATTGCGTGCCTATTGATTTGAACACGATCAGTGTATCCATCATTTCCTGGTCTTCTCTAAAGAAGAGGGACCAATGAAAATGTTGTCATGTTGCCGTTGTTCAGCATGGAAACATTCATTAACTAACAATGACATTATTGTTCTATTAATATAAAGGGAGGTCAGGTACTCTTTAAAACAGCTGCTAGTTATGGGTACTTTTTACTTAAGTACATTTCAAAGCCCATACTTCTTTACTTTTACTTGAGTAAAGAAGTTTAGTCAGTACTTCTACTTTCACCAGAGTATTTTTAAACATGAGTATCTGTACTTCTACTTGAGTAAAGGATGTGTGTACTTTTGCCATATCTGCTCACCATGCCCTAAACAATCGAAGTTATTGTATTTGGTAGTCTTCTGACACATGGCTACCACACAGACAAACGTATTCACACTTACAGTAACGCAGGTGTTCTTATACCAGGCCCTTGTTAAAGGGAGGCATTTCTTACAAACCCCTAAGTCATTATCCTGCTGTGCTGTTATTTCTTGAAGGTGATTTATTTAATAAAATAACTTTTAAAGCTGTCTCACTGACCAAGCTAGGGTTGCTAAAATAACAAGTGAGTCGCCAAGAGTAATTATTTTCAGCCAAAGCAATTATTGTTCCTAGAAATATATATCATATTGCTTTCTATCATGGACTTTGACCAAACACTATAAATAACAGACATTTAAAATATCATAATTGATACACTGACCAAAGGTAATTGTAACTGGCATTTACTGTAAACCTTTGAAATTAAAAATGATGAAGTTGACAGGACTGCAGGACTGCAGGAGGTTAAAATATTCTTTATGTAAAGCCTGTGTGTGTTTTTTCGGTGCTGGTCCAAACAGTTGCTTGCCTGGCTGTTATATTAATTAAAGTCTCAGTCAGATTTAATCATCAACATTTGGACCATTTTATGGTATTAATTGTATTGCAGCGGGTGTGGGAGAAATTCGGAGAAGACATGGAAAAGGACTTTCGGGCAGCACCAAAGTTGTTACGGAAAACTGTCCGACACCTCAGGAGGGGGAAGCAGGGAACCATCCAAGCTGTGTACAGTAAGGATGGGACGCTGTTGACCTCAAGGCGTAGTCGTGGGGGAGGTGGTCTGCAGTTCGGACTAAGGATTGCACCACTGCTATTTGCAGATGATGTGGTTCTAATGGCTTCATCGGTCTGCGACCTTCAGCACTCACTGGATCGGTTCGCAACCGAGTGTGAAGCGGCTGGGATGAGGATCAGCACCTCCAAATCTGAGGCCATGGTTCTCAGCAGGAAACCGATGGACTGTCCACTCCAAGTAGGGAATGAGTCCTTACACCAAGTGAAGGAGTTCAAGTATCTCGGGGTCTTGTTCTCGAGTGAGGGAACAATGGAGCGTGAGATGGGCCGGAGAATCCGAGCAGCGGGAGCGGTACTGCAGTCGCTTTACCGCACCGTTGTGACGAAAAGAGAGCTGAGCCAGAAGGCAAAGCTCTCTGTCTACCGGGCCATTTTCATTCCTACCCTCACCTATGGTCATGAAGGATGGGTCATGACCGAACGAACGAGATTGCGGATACAAGCGGCCGAGAAGGGTTTTCTCCTAATTCTGGGAATTTAAGAGAAAAGTGTTTTTAAAGGTCAAAGATGGGTTCAGGTAACAGTAAAACAGGAGACTGTGTTGTCTGGGGATGCACAATGATTGAAAGAGAAGGATGAGAGGAATATCAAAAGGTTAGAAAAGTGTCAGAAGAACTATAATTTCACGGGAAGACTAGGGGTAGAGGAATGTGAGAATTTGGTTATCGTCAAATATCTGGAACAAACTCCCAGAAACCTCTGACTACTTTTATATCCAGGCTGAAGACTTTTCTTTTTGCCGCTACTTTTAATTGAACTATTCACATCTCACACTGACTGCACTGTAACTTGTATTCATGTACCTGTGTATTCATGTTGTATTATCTTTGCTTTTTAATGTTTCTAATGTGTGTCATGCTCGTAATGTCTTTCATTTTTGTAAAGCACTTTGAATTGCCTTGTGTTGAAAAGTGGTATATAAATAAACTTGCCTTGCCTTTTGTGATATTGGGCTATACAAAAAAGGTTTGATTTGATTTGATTTGAATGAGTAAAGACACTTGGCTTGACCACCGGTCACTAACTGGGTCAAACACAACCCAAAACTGGTCTGATTGCTGCTTCGAATTAGCAACAGTCCACAAACACTGCTAGCCTTACAGCTGGGGATTTGTTAGGATAACTGGAATCACTGACAGCTGTAATGTGTGTGTGTGTGTGTGTGTGTGTGTGTGTGTGTGTGTGTGTGTGTGTGTGTGTGTGTGTGTGTGTGTGTGTGTGTGTGTGTGTGTGTGTGTGTGTGTGTGTGTGTGTGTGTGTGTGTGTGTGTGTGTGTGTGTGTGTGTGTGTGTGTGTGTACT
>CALSBZ010045601.1:0-12142 GCA_943591055.1 Gobionotothen gibberifrons | reverse complement strand
ATAAGTATGGCTTTATTTTCTCGTGCTTTTACATTAGTTTCTTTTTGTCCTATCGGTTTTGTCTAAATGTATATATGCTGCTTTCTATATATGTATTGATGAACAGCACTTTGGTCAACTCTGTTGTTTTTAAATGTGCTATATAAATAAACAAAGGCATACAAAATTACTTTAATTTAACTAAAGTAATATCAATAAGTAATTATACATATACAATATACAAAAACAGCTCCAACAACGGTAACAGAAAACTATTTGGTGTTATTTGTTATTTAATGATCTGCTTTTCTCTCTGTTGTCTCACAGTAAACCAGACCTGGCAGAGAAATATAAGCTAGGCCTGAACAAACTGCTGGCCAACGAGGTCCCCATCGAGATCAAGCCGGTCAACCCCCCGGTCTTTTACAAACTCACTGCGAGCGAGCCGAAGAACCTGTTCTGGGTGCGAGCACGAGGATATATAGGTAAAAACGATTCAACATTACATGACATTACAATTCATGTAGCTGACACTTTGATCCAATAAGGGCAACAAACCATCAAGACACACACTCAGAACAAGAAACCTACAGATATACTCTACGTCTCCAATAAGCCAAAACCAAGTGATGTGCTACGTTTGTTTTGTGGTTCTGGGTTTGGTTTGATGGCCAAGATACAAAGTATTGAATAGCATATATACAGTACACCACTAGCAGTTTATCTCAAAGGTCACGGATGTGCTTAAACATTTACACCACATCAAATTCAGTTGTAATAATTGTAATACCTAACATTGTCGGTTACGAATATTTGGATGACACATTTCTTAAGTCACATGCACTCTTCATATAGGCAGAAATTAGATGTACCACAATTATTTTAATTTAAAAAAAGATGTCACTTAGCTCTGTTTACTCCTGTTGTACAAAAACAGTGGTCAAGCATGCCACGATCAAATTCCACAAGTTGAGTTTTAGGTTTATGACACAAGGCCTTCTTAGTAAATATATGAAATGTTGATCACAAGCAAAGGGCTATTTTTTTAAACGGAGTCTGGTGCAGTGCTCACTATACTCCTGTGCATTGTTGCAGGTGAGGGCAACATGAAGCTGCACTGCTGCGTTGCTGCCTACGTGTCAGACTTTGCGTTCCTGGGCACCGCTCTGCTTCCGTACCCCGGCTACAGAGCTCAGTTTGCCGCCTCGCTGGACCACGCCATGTGGTTCCACAGCACCTTCCGCAGCGACGAGTGGATGCTGTACGAGTGTGAGAGCCCGTGGGCAGGTGAGTGTGTCAGGAGCCCCCCCCTTTCTGTCAGAACAACACACATTCTTTATCACTATAGGAACTTTATGACCTATGACCTGGAAATAGTTCTACAGAGTTTAATTTGATTGGATCCAGATTTGATTGGCTTACAGTTTCATGATTTGCTCAACAATCATAAACATTACAGCTTCAAGTAATGGAAACAAATGCTAATGTATTTTAAACCCTGACAAAGAATTTGCTTTAATGCAAAATTTCGAATTCATAAATACAGTCAAGGGAATTAATTTGTTTAAAAGATAGGAGGAAATGTATAACTATTTCAAGCCACTATAAAACAATATACAACGTGTACCGTTATATGTGCAGTATAGCATAACTCCAGATCGAGTGTCCCAGCCTGTGACCTCAGATTCACATTGACATATCTACACTGTAGCTATGTACAAATGACAATAAAAGCCTTGAATGTTGAGCATGTGTGTTGTTTCCTGCAGGCGGCAGCAGGGGATTGGTGCAGGGCCGGCTGTGGAGGAGGGACGGGGTCCTCGCTGCCTCGTGCTCCCAGGAGGGGGTCCTGAGAGTGAAGCCAGTCACACGGCCCAGCAAACTATAAGCACTTACATCAGATTTACATTAATCATATAACTGTTTTCTGATTTGTATACATACATGTGTAATTTAATAACTATTATTTGTTTTTTAATATATATTTAAATTCTAGTCAATAAATAATGAAAATGTTATGAGTGAATGCTTGTCATTTGTTTTGCATAGCCACACAACTGACCTGCAGGTTCACTCATACTAGTTTGTGAAATTAAACAATTTCTAGTTGAATTCTACCGCAATAACTTGGCTGTTATCTTGGATGTTCTCACCGGTAAAACATTTTTTAAATGTCGAAAAGGTAGTAACTTGGATGGAATAACGCCTATCTTGCACATGCCTGCCTTAATCTGCCTGTTTAATTGAAGCAGAAAAGGAAATAGCTTGATTCACCAGTGGAGACTCAACACACTGTTACTGGCATACTGTGACAATAGTAGAACAAGCTCTTCAAATATCAGCACAGCAGAATGTGTTCACATCCTCCATCGCAGACTGAAAACCCACCTTTTTCGAATGCAAAATATGAGTAAAAAGTCCTTCTGTAGTTGTTAGAAATTGCTTATTTGAGGTCAATTGACGCCAATGCATTATTTTATATATAATGTTTTATAATGTTTTGGAAAGGCTAATGTCCCTGGCTCTTGAGTTTGAATCTCAAAGCTAAATGAAATGTTTTGTAATGAAGAATTATAAACAGGGACTGGATTGGGACATTCAACTAAATAGGACAGAGCAAAACTGTACAGATTGTTCCCTATCAATAGTACCTTTGAATCTGCCACAAATAGTTCATTTTACAAGGTGGCAGACTTGAAATGGCGTCCATAATGCACACAAATGTGAGCAAAGGAGCCAATACACAGTTAACATAGATCTATGCTGTTGTATATTAGGCATCAGTGTGTGTTCTCCTTGTAGGACATCAGTATTATAGCTTTTTGTTGTTCTATTAGTATCAACGTTAGTATCAAAATACAAAAATTACCCACCCTACTGCTTGGTTGCTAAGTGGTTAGCGCCCCTAGTTACCACTTTCCTCCCATCATGCATCACGTCTAGGAGACCAAGGTAACCTGGGAACGAAAACCCTCTCATATCACTTTTAAAAGACTGAAAATCAACTTTGTATTTATTCAAATGCAGAGAAGGAACACACATTCATAGCAGACGTCAACCGCGAACGTGAGACTACGACGCTAAGCTAATTTCTACACGGCTAACGTAACATAACATTGAAGGAGCTAGCTTTGTTGCTAACAGTATGCTAGCTTAGGTTATTTCAGGGACCTACTAACGTTACTACGACTTTATCAAGTTAATATTGGTCGATTATTTACCTAAATATCATATATAGCTAGCGAGTAAACCTGTTAACTCAATGCATAATTAGCTAAGATAGCAAATGTATTGAGGGCAGTTTATACGTACTTCTAGTTGATCTAACTTGGAGCTACAACCTGTTTCTAGGTTGTATGGATGCTATTAAGAGGCTATTTCGGTGAGTGAATCATAATAAAGAAGAATGGAGAAGGAACAACACAACACTGTCGTCTTCAATGTCTCGAAGAGAGAGCTGTTTACTACGAATAATGGATACAAAACCATGCAAAAAAGACTAAGAGCTCAATGGAAAATCCAAAGGTAATGTTGCTTGTTTATCAATAACCATCTATGTTGTCTTGTGCTACTGGCTTTGGCTTAGAATAAAAAAAAATGAATTGTATTGCTATAATCTTGAGAAAAACACTCAGTAGTGAAATAAATGCTGTCACCCCCAGTTTGAAGGAAGAACTGTCTCTGGAGAAGCTGAAGGGCGTCAAACTGTGGATAACTGCAGGTCCCAGGGAGAAGTTCACAGCATCAGAGGTACCGAAAGAGGGAGCAACTATCATAGGTGTTTTAAAGGGAAAACAGACATGTTGGCGTGGGAGATGGGAAGCCACAATCACCTCATCATGGACATTTTGTACACTTATTTAATTTTTTGCACACACAGGCATGTTTTCAAAGTGTTGTCCCATTTCCTTTCAGCTGGAGGTGCTGAAACACTACCTGGACGCAGGAGGAAACGTCCTGGTCATGCTCGGTGAAGGAGGGGAAATGAAATATGATACTAACATCAACTTTCTTCTGGAGGAGTTTGGGATAATGGTCAACAATGGTGCATATTTAAATGTGTTGAAATGACATCATTTATGCAGTTCTGGGTACTTGTTTGAATTGATTTTCATTCTGTGGTATCTGTTTTCTCTTCATCACTGCTGCAGATGCTGTTGTGAGGAATGTGTATTACAAATACTTCCACCCTAAGGAGGCGCTTGTGTCCAATGGTGTACTGAACAGGTTTGTTGATTTTTTTGTAGCGTGTTTATATGTTTTCAAACTTAGTTGTACTTAATGTACTAAAAAAGTAGTTTGTAGTATTTAAAGTGGGGTTGTATGACGTACTTATCCTCAAATCACGCATCAGATCTAGGAGGCCTTATGAGGTAACTTGTGTAATGCTAACCTTTTAAATGAAGATCTCAAGGGGCATGCCAACCGCCATTCACTGAAGGAAATACACTTGATTATGGATGAGTACCTCGTACAACCCCACTTTGAAACATCCGATTGTTCCCTTTTAGATATTTTTGAATCACAAAAGTCATAATTGTCTTTTTTCTTGTTTAGAGAGATCAGTCGAGCTGCTGGAAAAGTGGTCACAGGCAGCATCGAAGATGAAAAAGTTGGAAACAATGCACAGTAAATTATTGACTTACTATCTTTTACAATAAAACACATTTGAGTGTTTTCAAAGGGGGGTTTGAACACAGACCTTTTTCTGTCTTTAATTGTGCAGGGCTCTCACATTTGTGTATCCGTACGGAGCCACACTGAGCGTGATAAAGCCCGCTGTGGCTCTGCTCTCAACGGGCTCCGTCTGCTTCCCCCTCAACAGACCCGTCCTGGCCTTCCATCAAGGAAAGGTAGATTTCACACTCCTTCCCAGACCTTAAAGCATTATGTACACTTGTGAGATGATGTTAAAAGATGTCTCGTGTCTTATTCAGGAGGCTGGTAAACTGGTAGTGTTGGGCTCCTGCCACATGTTCAGTGACCAGTACATAGACAAAGAGGAGAACAGTAAAATCATGGTGAGTTTAGTAGACATTTTAATATCATTTGTGTCATGTAACAAATTGGAAGGGTCTCTTGTGGACCTGTCAAATATTTCTGACAATATCCTGTCTTACTTTCCTTCCAGGATGTCTTGCTCCAGCTGCTCATGGCCGATAATATTCAGCTGAATCAGATCGATGCAGAAGACCCAGAGGTGAGGAAGTACCGTATACTTGACAGGAGAATGGCTTCACTTGTATTGTCTTTTATTAAAATAAGCCATCCATCCTGTCCCCTAGATCACAGATTACACCATGTTGCCGGACACGGGGTGTTTGTCAGATCTGCTCAGAGTGTGTTTACAGGAGGGCGATGAAAACCCCCGGGACTTCACCTCGCTCTTTGATATGTCTTTGTTCAATTTGTCAACTGACACCTTACCCCAAGTCATCAGGTGAGAATGCAAAATACACAAAAGAAGGCAGTCCTAGCTTTGCTATTCATTACCTTCACAGCTTAAGAGAATGTTAATGTTTCCCGCAGTGCTTACAAGCAGCTTAATGTCAAAGACGAGCCTCTTCAGCTGATCACGCCGCAGTTTGAGACGCCGCTGCCTCAGCTCCAACCCGCTGTGAGTTTTAGTCCTGCTGATTTGGTGCATAGGATATATGTTTTCCATACATGCAGGTCAATTCTTAAGTCATATAGGTGTATGCAGGAATCCTGAAGTCAAATGTAAAACATTTTAAGACCTTTTTTAAGACCCTTCCCGTACATTTTAAGACCTCATCTCCACTTGGAGTTTTAACCGGTTACCTTGGCGACACACTTTACCTCACATTGACTATATACAGTATTGATTGTCCTTCCTCCTTATCTTCCAACCATTTGGACGCAGACTTGCATTTCCCCGTAACGATGTTGTTTAACAACCGGCGTAAACGGAGCTTCGCGCGCTATCAAGCAGTGAGCGTGCGATGTCCTGTTCAGATGACGTCAAACCCAACGGGATGCCATAAATAAACTACACAGAATCACACTACACACCTACGCAATGATTACATTCAGGCAGACTGTAGAATACAACCTCTTTGGACCATTTATATACTTATTGGAAACAAGCTACAAAATGTAATACCTTGGAAAATACCGTTTAATACTTTTTAATAGCCTTCATTTTCGCTAAATTGATTTATCAACTTGTAATACTTGTTAAGACCCCGCGGACACCCTGACTAACTGAAATATTAAAAGGAGGCATGTCGAGTGGCACAGGAATGAGTCAGCATTGTAGCCCTTTCAGTTCTCTCGCTAAAAGTGGATTATTGATTTGAAGCTGACATTTGAATGAGACTGGTAAAATGCCATTATACCGATGATTAGCTCGGCGATGGGGACAAAGCCATGCTGTGATTTAGTCGTTTCTAACTTTTTACTTATGGCGATTGCATTTATTCTTCTAAAAATATAAAAGTGGCGTTAAAACAATTATCTGCAAAATTACAAAAGCAAATGGAGAAATCCCATTGCTTTTTGTGGTTGGAACTTGTGCAATGCCAACTCCCTGTTCGGCCTACAAAAGTGCCAACACTGCACCGCTATATTATGCTAATTTTAGATCATAATGTAGTTCTTCTAGACCAGATGTACATGCGTAAATGCTCATTAAACACATTCCTCTCATACCTTCTCTTAATGTATTCACCCTTTGTCTAAAATGCTAGTTTTGACAAAGTTTGTTTAAAGGCACAGCCACTGAATATGGTCTGTTTGCATTGTGTTCTTTCATAGCACCTAAGCCTGCTTTAATAAAACAATTGGATATCTCACGGTTTAGAATAGGTGTCTTTCGAGGGAAATTAAATGTTATGAGTTCCACAATGTGTGTGTTTTCTTGCCCTCCAGGTCTTTCCACCTGCCTTAAGCGACTTGCCTCCCCCGATGCTTGACCTGTTCGACTTGGATGAAACATTCTCTTCGGAGAAAGTGCGCCTAGCACAGCTCACCAATAAATGTAAGTCAAGTTATTTACTCCAATTTAAAAACAGGACGTTACATCCGTCAGGTATCAGGGTGTCCGCGGGGTCTTAACAAGTATTACAAGTTGATAAATCAATTTAGCGAAAATTAAGGCTCTTAAAAAGTATTAAACGGCATTTTCCAAGGTATTAAATGTTGTAGCTCGTTTTCAATAAGTATATAAATGGTCCAAAGAGGTTGTATTCTACAGTCTGCCTGAATGTAATCATTGCGTAGGTGTGTAGTGTGATTCTGTGTAGTTTATTTATGGCATCCCGTTGGGTTTGACGTCATCTGAACAGGACATCGCACGCTCACTGCTTGATAGCGCGCGAAGCTCCGTTTACGCCGGTTGCTAAGCAACATCGTTATGGGGAAATGCAAGCCTGCGTCCAAATGGTTGGAAGATAAGGAGGAAGGACAATCAATACTGTATATAGTCAATGTGAGGTAAAGTGTGTCGCCAAGGTAACCGGTTACAACTCCAAGTGGTGATGAGGTTTTAAAATGTATGGAAAGGGTCTTAAATTTGACTTCAGGACTCCTGCGTGTACCCTGGGTATTAACAGATTCTGTTTACAGGTACCGATGATGACCTGGAATTCTACGTGCGGAAATGCGGGGAAATTCTGGGTGTGACTCCAAAGCTGGATAAAGAGCAGAGGGATGCCAAGCACATCCTGGAACACATTTTCTTCCAGGTGGTAGAGTTCAAGAAACTCAATCAGGTGAGAACTTTAAAACTCTTACACTAAAGTATATGCTCTGAAAGCAATGGTCTAACAATGCATGTCCCTCTTTCAGGAGCATGATGCCGACACAGACACGCCTTTCACTCCGTTGTGATTGGATTCAAGATATTCCATCTCTGCCTTTCAACACCCTGTCACATGTCCAAGCTGATGAGTGCATGTAGTTCAGGAACAAAGGGGGACCATAACTCTAGTAGTGGACTATCAACTAGGTACAGATGTGTTTAAGATATTGTATAAAGATATTTTTATAACTTTCCATTGCATTTCATTTTGAAAAAAAACACTTCAAAGTAAATAAAGTCATGGACACATTTATTTTATTGTAATCTTTAAAAACATTGTAAATGAGGCACAGGGCTCTCATACATCCCCACACATGGATCCTGTAAAAGAAAGAATTTGAAAAGTTGAACATGGATTTGTATCAATATTAAAAGTTATTATCCAAACTGAGCATCTTCACATAATCCTCAATGGAGCAGAAGAGACAGCCATGTGCAGATACAAACCAAGTGTGTTGTTCACTGAAGGACTTTCTGGGCCACATCAGGGGAGGCATCGGCTCCTGAAGGTTGCGTTTGGGGTTTTGGACTCCATGTTGCCTCCAGAGCACAGCACTCCATGATGGATCTCGGACTATTGCTTTCAGATGTAATACCGGACACATCCCAGGACATTCGAGAGAGAGTGAGGTCACTGTACGACTGGTCCAACGCAGCAAGCTGTTTCTTCTTCAGGAGCAGCTCGTAGGGAGTGGAGGACTTTCCCTGCAGAGGCACGGCCAGGTAACAGCTGTCAGGTTCTTGAGCGTTGGCCGGAGCCAGAGAGGGAGACATGGGGTCCGAGGAGAGGCAGAGAGAAGCCGGGATGGACAGTCGGGGGTCAGATCCGTCAGCCAGTGTGTCGTTTGATGCCCTCGACGTTGAAAGATCCAGCGACAAAGCAGACAGCCCACTCTGTTCCCCAAAAAACTTCCTGTCAAGCTCCAGTGGAGATGGACACTCGAAGCTTTTCATATCTTGGAGGAAATGTTAGGTTTGATTTAGAATCTCATCTGATCAGAATGTATCTTGAGAATAAAAAGCAGTTTTCTTACCTTTGATTACAGAAGCTTCTTCCATTGTTTCCTTGGGCCAGTGAGTGTCAACTGAGCTCCAGGTGGGGTTTAAACTGGAAGCAGCTTGTTAATTGGCCCAGCTGGAGACTTAACAGGTCATCAGTCTGCAGGTGGAGGGAGGAGGGGAGCATACAGATTGGTGCAGATACATTTAACAATGACCCTCTGCAATGTGTAGCAGAAATGCAGCTTTCTTTCCTCTGATATAAACTCTACATGCTCCTCAGACATGTTATTTCCTCCTCACAGAGTTTTAGACCTCACCACAGGCATGTATGCATCAGTTTAAGTGCCAGACATCTCAGAGGGAGGAATGCGAGACAATCAGGGCAGCTAAAAGGCTTTTCAGGTCAGAAATAAATGTCATTTGGTAGGGCAACAAGATCAGGATTTAAAGAAGTCGTGATAACTTCTGATCTTTTATTAAATATTTGTACGCACTTTTATTTTGAAGCTCCCAACTAAAGCGAGTGTTCTTTGTGGCTTTTAATTACTAATTTAAATGTTTAACATTTTCATAAAATATATACAAGTGGGTTTGCATCGTAGACTGTTTTCCTTGTACATTGACAGGATAATAATGTCATTTATTGTTGTAAGGCGAACACACTTTTATTTTGAAGCTCCTCACCGGAAGCGTTCCATCGTCTTGCTCGAACCTATGCGCACCTCTAATGCGCATCTACGTCATCACCTGGCTTCTACCATAGAGAAGTGCGGGAGATAGAAATCCAGGAGCGCGTATCTCAAAACCCGGGCTCTCCTCTCCTCCAGCTGGTCACAAGCAACAACCCTACATCCAACAAAACACATCAGTACCGGGCCTCCAACCACCGACACTGGAAGCCCCCTTAAAGACAACAAAAACGCGGAATAATACGAGGATATATCAGGAAATATTAATGCACATGTCGTAAAGCGGCTGCAGGGAAAATCGTAAACAACAGAAAAACAGAGGGAAATGTCTCGGTTGCAGCGCGGGTAAGATGTGCATCTTAGTTTTCCTGATCAACAGTAGCACTATGATTACTAATTGTATCACTTAGTGTTATAATATGACATTACAGTAATAAATACATAAAGTTGACTATGATAGGATTCCATTTTTGAGCTTGTGAGTACTCACGGACTCCTGTATATGCCGCCTTTTTTCGCGGAAATCCCGGCAAACAGGGTGGAGTATTTAATGCAATGCCTTCTTTTAAATCACATAAGTCTAATACATCTGTCTTACACTGTACTGACATTACGTAACAGTGTTTGCATACTAGATCATAGCCAAGTGCTAGCTAACCACAGTAGCTGTAATGTCACAATGTCGTTATAAAGTATTTTACTTTTATTTTTACTTCGTATTTTTAGTTTGTATTTCCTGCTACTTCATACTTTAACTTAATTACATGTTGTAGGCAAATGTTGTGATTTGTACTCCATTTAGATTGTTCATATACAATATAAATCGACAGACATTGTAATAAACTATTATTGATTAAGCTATCCAGTACTATATTCAAGTAATTCCAATTAACCACACATTTACCAAGTGCACAATTGAAGTGATGAACCCATATAAATGCAACAATAACTTTAACAAAGTATTTTTGTAATATCTAGGGCGTAAAATGGCCATTTTGCATTGAGCATACTTTTCATTTTGGCACTTAAATTATTTCTTTATACTTGTGAGCTGATATTTGAAGAGTATATTCAGTATTTTCCCAATGATACTAATATTTTTGTACTACTTCTACTTAAGAAGTAATCAGAGTACTTCTTCCATCCCTGGCTTACCATAGCAATAAACCTGATAATCAAGTCTCCCCACCATCAGGGCAGGTTAGTCGCTACTTCCTGCTCCTACTGTCAGCTTTATTGTCACAAATAACACTTATTGTGTCTCTTCAGAGAGGATAGTGAGGAAGCCATGCATCAAGACACCGATTCTGACGTGGCAGAGCGAGGAGACGGTGGGAAAGTGAAGGTGAAATGGACCCAGGAGGAGGTGAATGTCCAGACTTGTCCCAACATTTCACACGTCGTCTCCAGATCTCCTGACCCTGTGAAAGCAAACAGTGTCTCTGTAGGACAGGCAGTGTAAACATGTTTGTTGTTTGTTGTTTTACAGGATGACAAACTCAAGGCGCTGGTTCAAAAGATGGGCACTAATGATTGGAAACACATTGCCAACTACATACCAGTGAGTTTGATGGTCCTTTTCTGTGTTGATTGTACGCTTCAGGGCCTCAGTCAGTGTTTTGAAGCTTGCTTTTGTCCTGTTCAGAACCACAGTGAACCCCAGTGTCAGCACCGCTGGTTTAAAGTCTTGGACCCAGAGTTGGTGAAAGGCCCTTGGACCAAAGAGGAAGATGAGAAGGTACGACAATGTTCCATTGCTACGGTTATTATTGTTTTTTGCACAATGTAAACATTCTCAAACATAAAAGAGGCGGCAGAAAACCCACGTGGCACATTTGAAGCCGGCACCTCCTGCCTAAATTCACAATGTTATTGACATTCGTACCCCTCGCTCCTCAGGTTATAGAGCTTGTGAATCTGTACGGAAACAAACAGTGGGCCACGGTAGCCAAGCATCTGAAGGGCAGACTGGGGAAGCAGTGCAGAGAGCGCTGGCACAACCACCTCAACCCCAACGTGAAGAAATCATCATGGACGGCAGAGGAGGATCTAATTATCTACAAAGCCCACTGCCTTCTGGGAAACCGCTGGGCCGAGATCGCCAAGCTGCTCCCTGGAAGGTAAATATACGTCACATCAGTCAAAACTTATTTAGCTTAGCCTCTTGTGCACAGAGGGCAAAAGTACACACTTCCTTTACTCAAGTAGAAGTACAGATACTCGTGTTTAAAAAATACTCTGGTGAAAGTAGAAGTACTGACTAAACTTCTTTACTCAAGTAAAAGTAAAGAGGGCTTTGAAATGTACTTCAGTAAAAAGTACCCATAACTAGCAGCTGTTTTAAAGAGTACCTGACCTCCCTTTATATTAATAGAACAATAATGTCATTGTTAGCTAATGAATGTTTCCATGGTGACCAACGGCAACATGACAACGTTTTCATTGGTCCCTCTTCTTTAGAGAAGACCAGGAAATGATGGATACACGGATCGTGTTCAAATCAATAGGCACGCAATGACTCTAAATAATAATGATCACGCCACCAAACACACATTCAAACTAAAGGAACCAGCCTGTTTGGAAAATGTGAGAAGTAGAAAGTGCAGGTATTTGTGTTCAACATGTAAGAAGTAGAAAGTACAGGTATTTG
>CALSBZ010045599.1:0-12995 GCA_943591055.1 Gobionotothen gibberifrons | reverse complement strand
ATAAGTATGGCTTTATTTTCTCGTGCTTTTACATTAGTTTCTTTTTGTCCTATCGGTTTTGTCTAAATGTATATATGCTGCTTTCTATATATGTATTGATGAACAGCACTTTGGTCAACTCTGTTGTTTTTAAATGTGCTATATAAATAAACAAAGGCATACAAAATTACTTTAATTTAACTAAAGTAATATCAATAAGTAATTATACATATACAATATACAAAAACAGCTCCAACAACGGTAACATAAAACTATTTGGTGTTATTTGTTATTTAATGATCTGCTTTTCTCTCTGTTGTCTCACAGTAAACCAGACCTGGCAGAGAAATATAAGCTAGGCCTGAACAAACTGCTGGCCAACGAGGTCCCCATCGAGATCAAGCCGGTCAACCCCCCGGTCTTTTACAAACTCACTGCGAGCGAGCCGAAGAACCTGTTCTGGGTGCGAGCACGAGGATATATAGGTAAAAACGATTCAACATTACATGACATTACAATTCATGTAGCTGACACTTTGATCCAATAAGGGCAACAAACCATCAAGACACACACTCAGAACAAGAAACCTACAGATATACTCTACGTCTCCAATAAGCCAAAACCAAGTGATGTGCTACGTTTGTTTTGTGGTTCTGGGTTTGGTTTGATGGCCAAGATACAAAGTAAGTGCACATTTGCATCACACATATTGAATAGCATATATACAGTACACCACTAGCAGTTTATCTCAAAGGTCACGGATGTGCTTAAACATTTACACCACATCAAATTCAGTTGTAATAATTTGAATACCTAACATTGTCGGTTACGAATATTTGGATGACACATTTCTTAAGTCACATGCACTCTTCATATAGGCAGAAATTAGATGTACCACAATTATTTTAATTTAAAAAAAGATGTCACTTAGCTCTGTTTACTCCTGTTGTACAAAAACAGTGGTCAAGCATGCCACGATCAAATTCCACAAGTTGAGTTTTAGGTTTATGACACAAGGCCTTCTTAGTAAATATATGACCTGTTGATCAAAAGCAAAGGGCTATTTTTTTAAACGGAGTCTGGTGCAGTGCTCACTATACTCCTGTGCATTGTTGCAGGTGAGGGCAACATGAAGCTGCACTGCTGCGTTGCTGCCTACGTGTCAGACTTTGCGTTCCTGGGCACCGCTCTGCTTCCGTACCCCGGCTACAGAGCTCAGTTTGCCGCCTCGCTGGACCACGCCATGTGGTTCCACAGCACCTTCCGCAGCGACGAGTGGATGCTGTACGAGTGTGAGAGCCCGTGGGCAGGTGAGTGTGTCAGGAGACCCCCCCCTTTCTGTCAGAACAACACACATTCTTTATCACTATAGGAACTTTATGACCTATGACCTGGAAATAGTTCTACAGAGTTTAATTTGATTGGATCCAGATTTGATTGGCTTACAGTTTCATGATTTGCTCAACAATCATAAATATTACAGCTTCAAGTAATGGAAACAAATGCTAATGTATTTTAAACCCTTACAAAGAATTTGCTTTGATGCAAAATTTCGAATTCATAAATACAGTCAAGGGAATTAATTTGTTTAAAAGATAGGAGGAAATAATTAATTTGTTTAAAAGATAGGAGGAAATATATAACTATTTCAAGCCACTATAAAACAATATACAACGTGTACCGTTATATGTGCAGTATAGCATAACTCCAGATCGAGTGTCCCAGCCTGTGACCTCAGATTCACATTGACATATCTACACTGTAGCTATGTAAAAATGACAATAAAAGCCTTGAATGTTGAGCATGTGTGTTGTTTCCTGCAGGCGGCAGCAGGGGATTGGTGCAGGGCCGGCTGTGGAGGAGGGACGGGGTCCTCGCTGCCTCGTGCTCCCAGGAGGGGGTCCTGAGAGTGAAGCCAGTCACACGGCCCAGCAAACTATAAGCACTTACATCAGATTTACATTAATCATATAACTGTTTTCTGATTTGTATACATACATGTGTAATTTAATAACTATTATTTGTTTTTTAATATATATTTGATTTCCAGTCAATAAATAATGAAAATGTTATGAGTGAATGCTTGTCATTTGTTTTGCATAGCCACACAACTGACCTGCAGGTTCACTCATACTAGTTTGTGAAATTAAACAATTTCTAGTTGAATTCTACCGCAATAACTTGGCTGTTATCTTGGATGTTCTCACCGGTAAAACATTTTTTAAATGTCGAAAAGGTAGTAACTTGGATGGAATAACGCCTATCTTGCACATGCCTGCCTTAATCTGCCTGTTTAATTGAAGCAGAAAAGCAAATAGCTTGATTCACCAGTGGAGACTCAACACACTGTTACTGGCATACTGTGACAATAGTAGAACAAGCTCTTCAAATATCAGCACAGCAGAATGTGTTCACATCCTCCATCGCAGACTGAAAACCCACCTTTTTCTAATGCAAAATATGAGTAAAAAGTCCTTCTGTAGTTGTTAGAAATTGCTTATTTGAGGTCAATTGACGCCAATGCATTATTTTATATATAATGTTTTATAATGTTTTGGAAAGGCTAATGTCCCTGGCTCTTGAGTTTGAATCTCAAAGCTAAATGAAATGTTTTGTAATGAAGAATTATAAACAGGGACTGGATTGGGACATTCAACTAAATAGGACAGAGCAAAACTGTACAGATTGTTCCCTATCAATAGTACCTTTGAGTCTGCCATAAATAGTTCATTTTACAAGGTGGCAGACTTGAAATGGCGTCCATAATGCACACAAATGTGAGCAAAGGAGCCAATACACAGTTAACATAGATCTATGCTGTTGTACAGTATATTAGGCATCAGTGTGTGTTCTCCTTGTAGGACATCAGTATTATAGCTTTTTGTTGTTCTATTAGTATCAACGTTAGTATCAAAATACAAAAATTACCCACCCTACTGCTTGGTTGCTAAGTGGTTAGCGCCCCTAGTTACCACTTTCCTCCCATCATGCATCACGTCTAGGAGACCAAGGTAACCTGGGAACGAAAACCCTCTCATATCACTTTTAAAAGACTGAAAATCAACTTTGTATTTATTCAAATGCAGAGAAGGAACACACATTCATAGCAGACGTCAACCGCGAACGTGAGACTACGACGCTAAGCTAATTTCTACACGGCTAACGTAACATAACATTGAAGGAGCTAGCTTTGTTGCTAACAGTATGCTAGCTTAGGTTATTTCAGGGACCTACTAACGTTACTACGACTTTATCAAGTTAATATTGGTCGATTATTTACCTAAATATCATATATAGCTAGCGAGTAAACCTGTTAACTCAATGCATAATTAGCTAAGATAGCAAATGTATTGAGGGCAGTTTATACGTACTTCTAGTTGATCTAACTTGGAGCTACAACCTGTTTCTAGGTTGTATGGATGCTATTAAGAGGCTATTTCGGTGAGTGAATCATAATAAAGAAGAATGGAGAAGGAACAACACAACACTGTCGTCTTCAATGTCTCGAAGAGAGAGCTGTTTACTACGAATAATGGATACAAAACCATGCAAAAAAGACTAAGAGCTCAATGGAAAATCCAAAGGTAATGTTGCTTGTTTATCAATAACCATCTATGTTGTCTTGTGCTACTGGCTTTGGCTTAGAATAAAAACAAATGAATTGTATTGCTATAATCTTGAGAAAAACACTCAGTAGTGAAATAAATGCTGTCACCCCCAGTTTGAAGGAAGAACTGTCTCTGGAGAAGCTGAAGGGTGTCAAACTGTGGATAACTGCAGGTCCCAGGGAGAAGTTCACAGCATCAGAGGTACCGAAAGAGGGAGCAACTATCATAGGTGTTTTAAAGGGAAAACAGACATGTTGGCGTGGGAGATGGGAAGCCACAATCACCTCATCATTGACATCATTATTTAATTTTTTGCACACACAGGCATGTTTTCAGAGTGTTGTCCCATTTCCTTTCAGCTGGAGGTGCTGAAACACTACCTGGACGCAGGAGGAAACGTCCTGGTCATGCTCGGTGAAGGAGGGGAAATGAAATATGATACTAACATCAACTTTCTTCTGGAGGAGTTTGGGATAATGGTCAACAATGGTGCATATTTAAATGTGTTGAAATGACATCATTTATGCAGTTCTGGGTACTTGTTTGAATTGATTTTCATTCTGTGGTATCTGTTTTCTCTTCATCACTGCTGCAGATGCTGTTGTGAGGAATGTGTATTACAAATACTTCCACCCTAAGGAGGCGCTTGTGTCCAATGGTGTACTGAACAGGTTTGTTGATTTTTTTGTAGCGTGTTTATATGTTTTCAAACTTAGTTGTACTTAATGTACTAAAAAAGTAGTTTGTAGTATTTAAAGTGGGGTTGTATGACGTACTTATCCTCAAATCACGCATCAGATCTAGGAGGCCTTATGAGGTAACTTGTGTAATGCTAACCTTTTAAATGAAGATCTCAAGGGGCATGCCAACCGCCATTCACTGAAGGAAATACACTTGATTATGGATGAGTACCTCGTACAACCCCACTTTGAAACATCCGATTGTTCCCTTTTAGATATTTTTGAATCACAAAAGTCATAATTGTCTTTTTTCTTGTTTAGAGAGATCAGTCGAGCTGCTGGAAAAGTGGTCACAGGCAGCATCGAAGATGAAAAAGTTGGAAACAATGCACAGTAAATTATTTACTTACTCTCTTTCACAATAAAACACATTTGAGTGTTTTCAAAGGGGGGTTTGAACACAGACCTTTTTCTGTCTTTAATTGTGCAGGGCTCTCACATTTGTGTATCCGTACGGAGCCACACTGAGCGTGATAAAGCCCGCTGTGGCTCTGCTCTCAACGGGCTCCGTCTGCTTCCCCCTCAACAGACCCGTCCTGGCCTTCCATCAAGGAAAGGTAGATTTCACACTTCTTCCCAGACCTTAAAGCATTATGTACACTTGTGAGATGATGTTAAAAGATGTCTCGTGTCTTATTCAGGAGGCTGGTAAACTGGTAGTGTTGGGTTCCTGCCACATGTTCAGTGACCAGTACATAGACAAAGAGGAGAACAGTAAAATCATGGTGAGTTTAGTAGACATTTTAATATCATTTGTGTCATGTAACAAATTGGAAGGGTCTCTTGTGGACCTGTCAAATATTTCTGACAATATCCTGTCTTACTTTCCTTCCAGGATGTCTTGCTCCAGCTGCTCATGGCCGATAATATTCAGCTGAATCAGATCGATGCAGAAGACCCAGAGGTGAGGAAGTACCGTATACTTGACAGGAGAATGGCTTCACTTGTATTGTCTTTTATTAAAATAAGCCATCCATCCTGTCCCCTAGATCACAGATTACACCATGTTGCCGGACACGGGGTGTTTGTCAGATCTGCTCAGAGTGTGTTTACAGGAGGGCGATGAAAACCCCCGGGACTTCACCTCGCTCTTTGATATGTCTTTGTTCAATTTGTCAACTGACACCTTACCCCAAGTCATCAGGTGAGAATGCAAAATACACAAAAGAAGGCAGTCCTAGCTTTGCTATTCATTACCTTCACAGCTTAAGAGAATGTTAATGTTTCCCGCAGTGCTTACAAGCAGCTTAATGTCAAAGACGAGCCTCTTCAGCTGATCACGCCGCAGTTTGAGACGCCGCTGCCTCAGCTCCAACCCGCTGTGAGTTTTAGTCCTGCTGATTTGGTGCTTAGGATATATGTTTTCCATACATGCAGGTCAATTCTTAAGTCATATAGGTGTATGCAGGAATCCTGAAGTCAAATGTAAAACATTTTAAGACCTTTTTTAAGACCCTTCCCGTACATTTTAAGACCTCATCTCCACTTGGAGTTTTAACCGGTTACCTTGGCGACACACTTTACCTCACATTGACTATATACAGTATTGATTGTCCTTCCTCCTTATCTTCCAACCATTTGGACGCAGACTTGCATTTCCCCATAACGATGTTGTTTAACAACCGGCGTAAACGGAGCTTCACGCGCTATCAAGCAGTGAGCGTGCGATGTCCTGTTCAGATGACGTCAAACCCAATGGGATGCCATCAATAAACTACACAGAATCACACTACACACCTACGCAATGATTACATTCAGGCACACTGTAGAATACAACCTCTTTGGACCATTTATATACTTATTGAAAACAAGCTACAAAATGTAATACCTTGGAAAATACCGTTTAATACTTTTTAATAGCCTTCATTTTCGCTAAATTGATTTATCAACTTGTAATACTTGTTAAGACCCCGCGGACACCCTGACTAACTGAAATATTAAAAGGAGGCATGTCGAGTGGCACAGGAATGAGCATTGTAGCCCTTCCAGTTCCCTCGCTAAAAGTGGATTATTGATTTGAAGCTGACATTTGAATGAGACTGGTAAAATGCCATTATACCGATGATTAGCTCTGCGATGGGGACAAAGCCATGCTGTGATTTAGTTGTTTCTAACTTTTTACTTATGGCGATTGCATTTATTCTTCTAAAAATATAAAAGTGGCGTTAAAACAATTATCTGCAAAATTACAAAAGCAAATGGAGAAATCCCATTGCTTTTTGTGGTTGGAACTTGTGCAATGCCAACTCCCTGTTCGGCCTACAAAAGTGCCAACACTGCACCGCTATATTATGCTAATTTTAGATCATAATGTAGTTCTTCTAGACCAGATGTACATGCGTTAATGCTCATTAAACACATTCCTCTCATACCTTCTCTTAATGTATTCACCCTTTGTCTAAAATGCTAGTTTTGACAAAGTTTGTTTAAAGGCACAGCCACTGAATATGGTCTGTTTGCATTGTGTTCTTTCATAGCACCTAAACCTGCTTTAATAAAACAATAATTGGATATCTCACGGTTTAGAATAGGTGTCTTTCGAGGGAAATTAAATGTTATGAGTTCCACAATGTGTGTGTTTTCTTGTCCTCCAGGTCTTTCCACCTGCCTTAAGCGACTTGCCTCCCCCGATGCTTGACCTGTTCGACTTGGATGAAACATTCTCTTCGGAGAAAGTGCGCCTAGCACAGCTCACCAATAAATGTAAGTCAAGTTATTTACTCCAATTTAAAAACAGGACGTTACATCCGTCAGGTATCAGGGTGTCCGCGGGGTCTTAACAAGTATTACAAGTTGATAAATCAATTTAGCGAAAATTAAGGCTCTTAAAAAGTATTAAACGGCATTTTCCAAGGTATTACATTTTGTATCTTGTTTTCAATAAGTATATAAATGGTCCAAAGAGGTTGTATTCTACAGTCTGCCTGAATGTAATCATTGCGTAGGTGTGTAGTGTGATTCTGTGTAGTTTATTTATGGCATCCCGTTGGGTTTGACGTCATCTGAACAGGACATCGCACGCTCACTGCTTGATAGCGCGCGAAGCTCCGTTTACGCCGGTTGTTAAGCAACATCGTTATGGGGAAATGCAAGCCTGCGTCCAAATGGTTGGAAGATAAGGAGGAAGGACAATCAATACTGTATATAGTCAATGTGAGGTAAAGTGTGTCGCCAAGGTAACCGGTTACAACTCCAAGTGGTGAAGAGGTCTTAAAATGTATGGAAAGGGTCTTAAAAAAGGTCTTACATTTGACTTCAGGACTCCTGCATATACCCAGGGCCCAAGAGTTCAAAACTTTGAATCCCTATCTGATCAGATCAGATTTGGATTTTGGGGAGTTCAAAACAAAAAACAGGATTGGGATCACTTTGATATCCGATCAGATCAGGAAATCCAATCCAAGCTTTAATCTGGATCAAATCTTCAAAACGGGGAGTTCAAACCGACAACACAGGATTGGGATCAGTTTGATCCCAAAAAACTGGATTATCCTGATCCCACCAGAGGGGTGGATTTCCAGTGGATTACCAGAGCAAAAATGTACTGTACAATTTATTTAAAAATATGTTTCAATATAAATAAGATGGCAAAGTTTGTTAACTGAAATAATACACCATGTTTAGCCTTCATGGCAAATCAATTTTATTTATTTTTTTGCTCACGTTTGTGGTGGCCTATTTTGTTTTCAACCAAATGTTGATGACATAAATGTTTATGCTCATAAAAGTATCACAACAAAGATTGTCAATCACAAATGTAATTTAGATTAAAGAAAAAATATCTTCAACAAAAAAAAATTCCATCATCTGTCATCACCTTTCAAAAGTAAGTGCGGACAATAGAAGTCTCTGCAATGTGGTCTCTTGTCTTCCTTGTATTATTTGTCATGTCCACTAGATGGCGCTCGGTAGGATTAAAGCACTGATATTCAGGATCTAGTCATCTTGAAAAGTCGTAATCTGGATCAGGCTGATCCTATCCTGAATTGCTTTGAACTCCAGGGACAACATCTGGCCGACTTGTCTGATCTGAACTCTTGGGCCCTGGGTATTAACAGATTCTGTTTACAGGTACCGATGATGACCTGGAATTCTACGTGCGGAAATGCGGGGAAATTCTGGGCGTGACTCCAAAGCTGGATAAAGAGCAGAGGGATGCCAAGCACATCCTGGAACACATTTTCTTCCAGGTGGTAGAGTTCAAGAAACTCAATCAGGTGAGAACTTTAAAACTCTTACACTAAAGTATATGCTCTGAAAGCAATGGACTAACAATGCATGTCCCTCTTTCAGGAGCATGATGCCGACACAGACACGCCTTTCACTCCGTTGTGATTGGATTCAAGATATTCCATCTCTGCCTTTCAACACCCTGTCACATGTCCAAGCTGATGAGTGCATGTAGTTCAGGAACAAAGGGGGACCATAACTCTAGTAGTGGACTATCAACTAGGTACAGATGTGTTTAAGATATTGTATAAAGATATTTTTATAACTTTCCATTGCATTTCATTTAGAAAAAAAACACTTCAAAGCAAATAAAGTCATGGACACATTTATTTAATTGTAATCTTTAAAAACCATTGTAAATAAGGCACAGGGCTCTCATACATCCCCACACATGGATCCTGTAAAAGAAAGAATTTGAAAAGTTGAACATGGATTTGTATCAATATTAAAAGTTATTATCCAAACTGAGCATCTTCACATAATCCTCAATGGAGCAGAAGAGACAGCCATGTGCAGATACAAACCAAGTGTGTTGTTCACTGAAGGACTTTCTGGGCCACATCAGGGGAGGCATCGGCTCCTGAAGGTTGCGTTTGGGGTTTTGGACTCCATGTTGCCTCCAGAGCACAGCACTCCATGATGGATCTCGGACTATTGCTTTCAGATGTAATACCGGACACATCCCAGGACATTCGAGAGAGAGTGAGGTCACTGTACGACTGGTCCAACGCAGCAAGCTGTTTCTTCTTCAGGAGCAGCTCGTAGGGAGTGGAGGACTTTCCCTGCAGAGGCACGGCCAGGTAACAGCTGTCAGGTTCTTGAGCGTTGGCCGGAGCCAGAGAGGGAGACATGGGGTCCGAGGAGAGGCAGAGAGAAGCCGGGATGGACAGTCGGGGGTCAGATCCGTCAGCCAGTGTGTCGTTTGATGCCCTCGACGTTGAAAGATCCAGCGACAAAGCAGACAGCCCACTCTGTTCCCCAAAAAACTTCCTGTCAAGCTCCAGTGGAGATGGACACTCGAAGCTTTTCATATCTTGGAGGAAATGTTAGGTTTGATTTAGAATCTCATCTGATCAGAATGTATCTTGAGAATAAAAAGCAGTTTTCTTACCTTTGATTACAGAAGCTTCTTCCATTGTTTCCTTGGGCCAGTGAGTGTCAACTGAGCTCCAGGTGGGGTTTAAACTGGAGGCAGCTTGTTAATTGGCCCAGCTGGAGACTTAACAGGTCATCAGTCTGCAGGTGGAGGGAGGAGGGGAGCATACAGATTGGTGCAGATACATTTAACAATGACCCTCTGCAATGTGTAGCAGAAATGCAGCTTTCTTTCCTCTGATATAAACTCTACATGCTCCTCAGACATGTTATTTCCTCCTCACAGAGTTTTAGACCTCACCACAGGCATGTATGCATCAGTTTAAGTTCCTTAAAAAATGCCAGACATCTCAGAGGGAGGAATGCGAGACAATCAGGGCAGCTAAAAGGCTTTTCAGGTCAGAAATAAATGTCATTTGGTAGGGCAACAAGATCAGGATTTAAAGAAGTCGTGATAACTTCTGATCTTTTATTAAATATTTGTACGCACTTTTATTTTGAAGCTCCCAACTAAAGCGAGTGTTCTTTGTGGCTTTTAATTACTAATTTAAATGTTCAACATTTTCATAAAATATAAAAATATATACAAGTGGCTTTGCATCGTAGACTGTTTTCCTTGTACATTGACAGGATAATAATGTCATTTATTGTTGTAAGGCGAACACACTTTTATTTTGAAGCTCCTCACCGGAAGCGTTCCATCGTCTTGCTCGAACCTATGCGCACCTCTAATGCGCATCTACGTCATCACCTGGCTTCTACCATAGAGAAGTGCGGGAGATAGAAATCCAGGAGCGCGTATCTCAAAACCCGGGCTCTCCTCTCCTCCAGCTGGTCACAAGCAACAACCCTACATCCAACAAAACACATCAGTACCGGGCCTCCAACCACCGACACTGGAAGCCCCCTTAAAGACAACAAAAACGCGGAATAATACGAGGATATATCAGGAAATATTAATGCACATGTCGTAAAGCGGCTGCAGGGAAAATCGTAAACAACAGAAAAACAGAGGGAAATGTCTCGGTTGCAGCGCGGGTAAGATGTGCATCTTAGTTTTCCTGATCAACAGTAGCACTATGATTACTAATTGTATCACTTAGTGTTATAATATGACATTACAGTAATAAATACATAAAGTTGACTATGATAGGATTCCATTTTTGAGCTTGTGAGTACTCACGGACTCCTGTATATGCCGCCTTTTTTCGCGGAAATCCCGGCAAACAGGGTGGAGTATTTAATGCAATGCCTTCTTTTAAATCACATAAGTCTAATACATCTGTCTTACACTGTACTGACATTATGTAACAGTGTTTGCATACTAGATCATAGCCAAGTGCTAGCTAACCACAGTAGCTGTAATGTCACAATGTCGTTATAAAGTATTTTACTTTAATTTTTACTTCGTATTTTTAGTTTGTATTTCCTGCTACTTCATACTTTAACTTAATTACATGTTGTAGGCAAATGTTGTGATTTGTACTCCATTTAGATTGTTCATATACAATATAAATCGACAGACATTGTAATGAACTATTATTGGTTAAGCTATCCAGTACTATATTCAAGTAATTCCAATTAACCACACATTTACCAAGTGCACAATTGAAGTGATGAACCCATATAAATGCAACAATAACTTTAACAAAGTATTTTTGTAATATCTAGGGCGTAAAATGGCCATTTTGCATTGAGCATACTTTTCATTTTGGCACTTAAATTATTTCTTTATACTTGTGAGCTGATATTTGAAGAGTATATTCAGTATTTTCCCAATGATACTAATATTTTTGTACTACTTCTACTTAAGAAGTAATCAGAGTACTTCTTCCATCCCTGGCTTACCATAGCAATAAACCTGATAATCAAGTCTCCCCACCATCAGGGCAGGTTAGTCGCTACTTCCTGCTCCTACTGTCAGCTTTATTGTCACAAATAACACTTATTGTGTCTCTTCAGAGAGGATAGTGAGGAAGCCATGCATCAAGACACCGATTCTGACGTGGCAGAGCGAGGAGACGGTGGGAAAGTGAAGGTGAAATGGACCCAGGAGGAGGTGAATGTCCAGACTTGTCCCAACATTTCACACGTCGTCTCCAGATCTCCTGACCCTGTGAAAGCAAACAGTGTCTCTGTAGGACAGGCAGTGTAAACATGTTTGTTGTTTGTTGTTTTACAGGATGACAAACTCAAGGCGCTGGTTCAAAAGATGGGCACTAATGATTGGAAACACATTGCCAACTACATACCAGTGAGTTTGATGGTCCTTTTCTGTGTTGATTGTACGCTTCAGGGCCTCAGTCAGTGTTTTGAAGCTTGCTTTTGTCCTGTTCAGAACCACAGTGAACCCCAGTGTCAGCACCGCTGGTTTAAAGTGTTGGACCCAGAGTTGGTGAAAGGCCCTTGGACCAAAGAGGAAGATGAGAAGGTACGACAATGTTCCATTGCTACGGTTATTATTGTTTTTTGCACAATGTAAACATTCTCAAACATAAAAGAGGCGGCAGAAAACCCACGTGGCACATTTGAAGCCGGCACCTCCTACCTAAATTCACAATGTTATTGACATTCGTACCCCTCGCTCCTCAGGTTATAGAGCTTGTGAATCTGTACGGAAACAAACAGTGGGCCACGGTAGCCAAGCATCTGAAGGGCAGACTGGGGAAGCAGTGCAGAGAGCGCTGGCACAACCACCTCAACCCCAACGTGAAGAAATCATCATGGACGGCAGAGGAGGATCTAATTATCTACAAAGCCCACTGCCTTCTGGGAAACCGCTGGGCCGAGATCGCCAAGCTGCTCCCTGGAAGGTAAATATACGTCACATCAGTCAAAACTTATTTAGCTTAGCCTCTTGTGCACAGAGGGCAAAAGTACACACTTCCTTTACTCAAGTAGAAGTACAGATACTCGTGTTTAAAAAATACTCTGGTGAAAGTAGAAGTACTGACTAAACTTCTTTACTCAAGTAAAAGTAAAGAGGGCTTTGAAATGTACTTCAGTAAAAAGTACCCATAACTAGCAGCTGTTTTAAAGAGTACCTGACCTCCCTTTATATTAATAGAACAATAATGTCATTGTTAGCTAATGAATGTTTCCATGGTGACCAACGGCAACATGACAACGTTTTCATTGGTCCCTCTTCTTTAGAGAAGACCAGGAAATGATGGATACACGGATCGTGTTCAAATCAATAGGCACGCAATGACTCTAAATAATAATGATCACGCCACCAAACACACATTCAAACTAAAGGAACCAGCCTGTTTGGAAAATGTGAGAAGTAGAAAGTGCAGGTATTTGTGTTCAACATGTAAGAAGTAGAAAGTACAGGTATTTG
>CALSBZ010045595.1:0-12767 GCA_943591055.1 Gobionotothen gibberifrons | reverse complement strand
GTGTGTGTGTGTGTGTGTGTGTGTGCGTGCGTGTGTGCGTGTGTGCAGTGGGGCATGGAGAAAGGAAGAAAAGAGTTTGAAGAGGAGAGAAAAGAGGTGCCGGGGCCAATAGGAGGGAGGGAGGGAGGGAGGACAACAGAAAGCCGGGGAGGAACAGGGGTGAGGGAGCATGGTGATTTGCATGAGGTGACATCATCCTTGATTTGAATAATCCCCCGGGCTGGGAGGCGATTGGCTGCATTTGGAAAGCAGAGTTGCCCTGCTATTCGCTATTCACCCCTTTCAATTTCAGGGTGCCTTCAAGGACCCGCAGCAGCCTCCTATTTCTGAGGATGTACTGTAAAAAGAGTTTTCTTGACTTGTGTTTTTATTTTTTACAAAGGTATGTGTTGCTGTGTTTATGTCTTGTAGTGTTGGTTTATCATTGTTTGTTTTGATGTTGCCACACCAGAGAAAATAAGCAAAGCAAACACTCCACCATTCATTAACT
The DNA here is from genome assembly GCA_943591055.1 of Gobionotothen gibberifrons. Taxonomy (NCBI): domain Eukaryota; kingdom Metazoa; phylum Chordata; class Actinopteri; order Perciformes; family Nototheniidae; genus Gobionotothen; species Gobionotothen gibberifrons. Next base: position 12,277 of record CALSBZ010045595.1, on the reverse strand, counting down.
TCCTTGTCAAAATACTGATGGTGTTGACCAACTCTATGAAAATAATGTGAATAAGAGCAGCGTTTGCCCGTTTGAAGAGACCAAATATTTTTATTTCGTTATTAATTTAGACATTTATTTAGATGTATTGTTTTAATCTTGTCACACCCAGGACTAACCCACTTGGCAGGGCGGATCCTGACTCTATACAACGACGTCTTTGATGTTAGCTACACTTGTCAAACAGGTGTAGGCCTAAATGATGACATTGAAAAACCACAGCGTTCCTTTTAGGTATGCCAGTACCTGTGTAAACGGCTGCAATTAACCTGCTATGGATTCCCAATGACTAACACCCTGTCCTTCCACTGTGCACGTTATCGCATTGCATCTTTAGCATTGAGCTTAGTGAGGCCCTATTATGCTTTTTAGAGGTTTCCCTTTCCTGTAGTGTAGTAGGTTTGTGTGCATGTAAATAGTCTGCAAAAGGCTAAACATATATGCCAGTATGAGAAAAATAAAGACTTTTTATAAAATTAAAACATGGAAACATGTCACAATTTAGGCACACATATTAACCTACACATTTGCATAATAGTGTCCCTACCCCTTCAAGATACAAGTTACTCCAGACTAGAATGAATAATACTTCACTTGAGTAAATGGTTTACATTTGCAATTAAAAGGTTACTGATTAGGGCTGATTGTGTACACTCTGCATGTAATGGTTCAAGCTATAAACAGGCATTAAATGTATTTTCTTTATATTCGAAATACAAACGGTTTATTGATTGATAAATGGCTAATAATAATGGAAACTGATATTTCTTTGTCAGGGCCAGTTACTCCCTTCAGTCAATAGTTGTTGCCTGGCAACTGTTCTAACCCAAGTTATCCTGTCACAAGGATCATAAAAGATCAATCGTGTTAATTATCAAACTTAAAAGCTGCTGGTAAGTGGATTGTGTTACCTATATTAGACAGAGAAAGTAATTATGCTAGGCTAAGGTAACTAGCTCTAGTCTAGAGTATACCATAACGTTAGCTCCTTGTTTAGCTTAATGCTAGTTACCTAACCGTTAATGGTATTATACATTTCAAACTGGGGGATAACATTCATGAAGAACGTGATTTGCTATTATCAAGGATGTGTTGCTAATACCTTATATTAAGTATGAAATAAATACAAGTATAAAGTAATGATACGCTTGTTTTAAATATAGGTCAAACAATGATTTAATGTACTCTCAAACTGAGTCAGCCAGGTATATTTGTGTGGATGATGACGCCTTTAATAAGTAAACGTTTCATTTTTCCGATGTTCCCTGCTTGCACCTGAAGGCAGCTCTCTCCTCTCCTCCGCCTGTCCATCACCGCTCTACTATCGTAGTGTGTGTGTGTGTGTGTGTGTGTGTGTGTGTGTGTTCATGTGTGTGTGTGATAGAGCGTCATTCTCCTCCTTTCTTCCTTTCACTGAACGCTCATCACTTGTGAGCAGCGGCGCCCTGAAACACCCCGAAGTTTCTACTACTTCTCCGGCTTAATCCAGCTCCACTCTCCGGCTAAATTCCCTTCCCTTTCTCCCGGTTTTTATTCCTCCCTTCATCCTCCACTTTCCGGAGGATTCAGCCGGGGTGTGCTGCCTGCTAACACTGGGCGTAGCTGGGTAGGATTGTGTGCTAGCTCGCCTCTGCACCGACTGGTAAGTAAAGGGCGAGATTTGTCTTAGCATTTTTGAGCTAACAGGCTAACGTCAGTTTTTAAAAAGACGTATTAACGGTTATTTAAATTGAACGCTCTATGTGTCGACCGTTAATAAACGTTGAGCTGTACCAACCGTTAACACGTTATAATACTTAGATAAGTGTTGTGTCTTTGTGTGGATGCATATTTATGTTAAAAATGTCTAAAATGTGCTTTTTTGGGTGTTTTTTGTTGCTCTGATTCCTTCCCCGGTGAAAGGGGTGGATGGGGCGGTGTCTCAACACATCAGCTCTGTTGTCTAACCAAAAAACCAGGGTTGGAAGGGGTACTTTATAAATGTAATCCATTACAATTCCTAGTAACTTGTAAAAAGACAAATGTAATCTAAGTATCAAAATATAGTAATATACCTGATTACTTTCTTTTGGATTACCTCAATATGAAATGCAATGCAATTCAATCCAAGAGAAAAATAAATATCAATATTTTTTTACTTGAGTGTATTATGTAAGACAGAACAATGTAACCTTAGAAAAGAAGAAGATATCTAGGATCAAAAATGATATTATTTATAGGAAAACCTGCCTTTCATTAAGCAAAAAAACAGAAGTGATATACATATTAGCCTACAGAACAGTACAGTTTACAAAGAAGAAATCAAATCTGATCCATTTACGACAAACTAAATATGCTTTTTATAGTTTTTTACTAACATTGTAATCCTGCTAGTAATCCCCAATTTTTAGAAATGTAACAGTAATCTGATTATTTTATGTAACTGTAAGGGGATACCTTTTTTGGTATCGTCATGACGTAATCCGTTACTCCTCAAGCATGCCTAAAACCCACACAATGTTTCCTTCTATGCTTCGTTTTCAAACCCATTTTGTCTGCTTTCCCTCCCCTCCCTAAACTTTTTGTTCTTATCTCCCCTCCTTCTCCATCCTCCATCGCGGATGCCCATTGTTCTGAGAAGTGGTGCTGAGAAATGTCTCAGTCGCCTCAGGGGGGCAAGCATGCACATTTAGGGGCTAATCATTTAGCAGATGTCCACTTAGGTTTCATGTCAATTAAACCCAATAAGTGAGGGGGCATTTGTAGCATGATTCCTTGAGACTCTCGGAGGCAAAGCTAAAATATCTCAAAGATTTAACATGGCATGTAATCAGATGTGATTAATGTCACCCCTTAAAAAATGATCAGCTATTGTGAAGTGAAGTCAGGCGGCCCCCTTCGCTGCCCCTCTTTTTCTGCGAGTGAGAAGACGGATCACACTCCCCTTTTGTAGAACAATGGCGAGGAGAAGAAACACTGCCAGCTCCCAAAAGCCTGGCCAAAAGCATTTCATAAACATGCAAGCTCTGAAAATCTTCAACCACCGTTATTCTCCTCGGCTGCACACAGAAGTCTAAATCGTCTCTCGCTTTGTTGCGGCTCAATAATAATGTGAAATGTATTGATGTCATCGTCGGTAAAATGGCATCCCGGGGCGACTAATATGAGCACTTTTAAGGCTGGTCGGCTTGGAGACACTCCAGGACTCTTAAGTCAGAGGTGGGCTAAGCCATCAACTAGTCCCCCCCCCCCCTTCGGATGAGAGAATGGCTGACTCACAGTGTTGGTAGATGAGGCAGGGAAATGGAGGACAGGCAGTCGGCCTAATGCAATCAAATGAAATTACATTTAGCTGCCATTTAAAACTGCAGTCTGTTTTTATAAAGTTATTTAAGACTGACTTAAAGAGATTAATGCAGGATGTGGATTACTGCCCCGAGGCCGATTATTGTGATTGTGAAAAAGCAGAAAATTACAATAATCTCCTTTTTCCTTCTGCATTTACATGTTTGTCTTCCTTGTTGTTCGTGGGTTTTAAAAAAAGGATGCATGACTGTGTCTCCTGTCATTAGCAGATCTGCTCTGTTGGAGACAGAATGACGGCTGAGTGTCTCAGACTCGCCGCTATAAAAAGGAGAAGGCATTGTGTCTGGAACAGTCCTATAAGCAGAGGGAGCAGACATTCAAACATGGAGCTGCTTATTCTCAAACTGTGCTTACGGAAGTCAATGGATGGTTGTATATATATATAGTGAAGCAGCACATTTGATTAGTTTAATAGTAGATTGTTAAACAAACCGATGATATCTTAATCATTTTGCTTACAGGTTCGCTAATGCAAAAAGATGTTTGTTTATATTGGATTTATGGGTACCACTTTACAATAAGACTACCCTTATAAAGGATTCATAAAGGGGTTATTAATTAGGTTGTAAACACTTTATTAATCATTAAGAACCATTTATAAACCAGTTCTAACATAGTTTGCATACGTCAACACAGGCTCACTATTTGGCAAGATGACTAAGCCTTATATTGGCTACTTAGCGAGAATCAACTCAACAGATACCAAGGATGCTAGCTGATGAAGGAGACGAAGTAAGCTAGGTAGCCAATATAAGACTTAGCAGTACAGATACATGTGGGCTCACTATTTGGCAAGCAGCCAGTCACAGTTGCCCTGTTTATCTCATGTCTTTATAAAAGCTTATTCATGATTTATAAAGTGTTCACAACCTAATTAATAAATGAATTACAAACTATTCGTAAACCCTTTATACGGGTAGTCTTATTGTAAAGTGGTACAGATTTATGTATATCTTTTAGTTATTGGTTGTGTTAAGGCAGGGGGGCCCACACTTTTTCAGCTTGGGAGCTACTTTTAAAATGACCAAGCCCAAATTATCTACCTACAGGGCCACCCCTGCCCAATCTGCGTCGTGAGTGGGTCGGGGGGGGGTGCTAGTGGACTAAACGGCGGATAAACTGTGGCGCGCATAGCATACACTAATTGCGCCGCATAAGCGTATAATAGTGCGCCGCATTTGCGCTTCAGATGAGGAGGTTCATAAATGCATGAACCTGTATGGCACAATACAACTCACACTGGCTTACCTGTATGTCAATCAAGTGGCAAATGCCATAGTAAGGATGGATGATAGGATAACTTTAAAAAAAAGAAAAGAAAATTAAATGTTTTTTTTTTTTTTCTTCTTTTTTTTTCAATGCCATGCGATCTACCCACACTACCCTTACGATCGACCGGTCGATTGGGCACCCCTGTGTTAAGGCATAGTTTTGGGCTCTGAAACTGTAAATATGAGTGTTTTTCATTATTTGTTGTAATTAAGTATAGTCAGTAATGTATTCATTCAGCTGGAGCTAAAACAATTAGTCAATGAATCAACTCATCGATCAAAAGAGAAATGATTGGGAAATGATTTGATGATAGACGACTCCTTTACAATGCAAGAAGTTGCTGTGTTTCTTTGTCATATAAGATAGAAAATAGAATATCATTTTTTCTGACCTCTTTTATGCCGAATAATTGAACTAAATGAGAAAACGTTTGGCAGAATAATTGATGGCTAAAATATGTGTGATACCGAATTGATACCGAAATAAAATGAGTTGCAGTTCACACAGAAGCGTTAGAATTAGAGATAATCTTAAATCGACTAGTGTCTTCTGTTGAGATTATACTTTGCAACACATGCCTAAAAACATTGTCAAAGAAATCATTCACGTAGAACAGTTTTTGACGCTTGAATTTCAGGACAATTTAAATCCTGATAACCTTCTTCGCCTCCAGCTGGCCTCTTGACCCGTGCCATGGTTTTGAGATTGGAGATGATTGTGGCATTAATAGCCCTGTTTGTCAGCCTGGCCATAGCCTCAGGACTGATGTTCTCTGGGTGTGTGACTCAGATTGAGACAAGGGCAAGCCTGTGCCTCTGGTCACCAGGCTTTACTCTCTCTGAACCCGTGACCTTTGCACTCTTTGCCGTCTTTTTAAATTACCACCATCACTTCAAGCCCCGTTTCAATCCAACGCAACAATAGCTTCTTGTTTAGGGATTATCAAAAACACCAACAGATCCATGTTTGGCTGAATTTCCTTCTGTTTTGTGGCTGATAAAGGCTTGCAGGAAAGCGACAGTCGCCCTGCAGTGTGTTTGCAGATAAAGCGGAGATAAACTGCGCTGTCGCCTGTGCTCACACTCACGGTAGCACGCCTCGGTTGTCACAGTTGTCAGGGCATGCAGTTGGTGTGGTTTTGAGGCTGTATCTGCCAGCAGCTGCAGTCATTTGCTGCGTTTGGACGCTCTGAATTCCTCTGGTGGGAGGATGGATAATAGACGTGGTTCATAGACTTGTTGCTAGGCTTCAAGACTACATTTTCATGGCACTGAATGGGTTAGTGATGCCTGGTTTGAAGTCACTACATTGGTGTCAATGACTTTCTGTTTACATTGACTGACAATTCGTGCTCTGGCCAAGTGTGAGCTGTGGTTTCAGATGATGTCAGAGGCTACCCTCACCATAGAGTGGTGCAGGGATGACGTATTCCTTAAGGCTGACCTGGAAATTAACATCGCAACATCAACAAAAAAGCAATGAGATTTTTATATTGGACGAAAAAATATTGTGGGAAAGAAAGCAGGATAATATCCACATATTAACTCCACAAGTCTAAATGCAATCTCCAGAAGTCAAAAGCTGGGCTATAAAAGAACTACATCCTGGTCACATGACTTCACGCCACCATCGCTAAGCTAAAGTTGGCTAATGTTTGGCATGAGCACTTTTTGTAGTTTATTTAGTCACTTGTTAGCAACTGCCATTTTTAAGACACATACAAGCCTCAGACATTCAGCAACTGACTGATATTTGATGCCGTAGAACAAAACATGACAAATCTTACGCTTGTGTTAACCACAAACCATATATCAGGCCTCAAGACTATACATTAAAAAAACGTTGACTGGAGAGGAGACGAGGGTGCCAGAAGTGGTCGAATGCTGACACATCTCCAGGTTTTAGGACTCATTCCTGCACCACTCTAAAGCCACGCGTGGAATGATAGGCATTTGTGCCAGACACTGGCGCTGACAGAATGATAGTATCCCCTTACCATAAGCAGCTGTAGGGGCCAAATCATTTTCCTGTCATATCAATTCTCCCGGTGACATTTAAATGTAGCTATGCCCTGCCTCAGTGTATTCATCTGCTGCCCTCCTCTCAGTGAAGGGAAACGTTAAAGGTTGTTGTGGTAAATTATGACTCTCTGTCGGTTAGTTTGCAGATGATGTGGTGTTTTTGTGGCCAGATGTGTGGAGTATGGTTTGTTCTTAGACAGATGTAGTTAGGAGGTTTTGATCCTGTCAACCGCCCGACCTGTCTGCCCTCCTGCGAGGGATCAGATTCCATCTGGAACGTGCCTTGTTCCACTTCAAACAGAAACACATAATCCTCTTACGGACACGGTCGTTCCACTTGTACTGTGCATGCGAGCGTCCCGGGGCGAAATCTCTCTCTCTCGAGAAGTGCCAAAGCCTCTCGGGCGCGTTTCTGCCATCCCGTCCAGATGCCTCGGTTCTGCCCTCTTTCTCCATCTCTATATCAGTCCGGTGTCATTGATCCGAGCCACCAGCTGGTCCTGATCTCATTTAGCCCCAAAGAGGATCTGGTTTGTGGGCAGACGGCCCATTATGGAGGCCATCCAGAAGCTCTTCAAGTTACAAATTAGCCTCCGTTTCTCTGCTGCCTCTCAGTCGGCTCCTCCTTGTCTTGCTTGCCTACACTCTGTCCCTTTTAATACCCCCCCCCCCCCCCCCCCCCCCCCCCCTTTTTTTCTTTTCCCCCCCCTTTCCCCTTTTTACCCCCCCCCCCCCCCCCCCCACCTTTTTATATTGTCCTGTCTTTGTCACTGGTATCTCTCTTATCTCCCAGGGGGGAGAGCTAACCGCATCAGAGCAACCTTCCTCGCTAATGCACTTCCTCTGTCCGTCTCTCCCTGTCCGTCCCATCTGTGGAGCTACTCCCCACTTTCTCCTGAGCGATCAATATCCGTACAGTGGAGCTTCCCGCCGCCCTGCTGGTCGCCCTGCAGGCGGTGGAGCTCCGCCAGGCTGAAGTCGGGGCCCTCGCCGTTCTCTGTTTTTTGTTTAGTGGCCGACGGAGCCTCCTGCCCGGCCTCCCCGCGGGACATGGTCTCTGGGACATACTGAGGGCTCTGTTAGCGCTGCTCCTTCTCTCCTTGTCTCCCGTTCCCTGTGTCTGCTGTTATAGGCCGACTGTACAAGATTAGCATCTCTCTTTGTCCCGGGTTAACAAACTCTGTCATGTGTTAATCTGCCCAGGGGGGGGCCGAGTTTCTCCGAGCCCCGTCGCACCATGGGAAGAACGGGTTCGGGTGTTTGTGTGTTTTGGTGCGTCAGCTTGTTTGCTGTTTGTGGGATTGAGGGGGGGGGGGGGTGTGAACCCGCACAAAGTACAGCCTATAAGCTGCCAGCGCATCGGCATTCACTGCCAGTTTGCGGTGGTCTTACATACTCGCCCTTTTCTCCTGATTTGTGGTATTATTTTATTTTCAGCGAGTCTTGTAATCCCTTAATTGCTGCTGAGTTTTTATTGAAGACATTTTTAAATGTTAGTGTGACTCTCCGCAGAATCCTTTAGGATTAGTGCCAGCCTCTCCGGTCACATGTTTCTGTGATCCAGGTGTCTGCCTCGCACTCTGCCGCTCCTTCTCACAAGAGGAGACACAAAAAGACTCCTTCCTTCCTTCCTTCCTTCCTCCCAGCGGGGCCTTTCTTCTCTGGCTCAGTTTGTGTTTTGGACAACCCTGCAGCTCATTGACTCGCTGCTAATCGATTGAAAGGATTGACTCGGCTTCACCTTTGGAAGGACTTAACAAACAGCGGGGGAGGTGTTTGTTTGTTGTGGCGCTGCTGTATGCCAGAGGTAGGTCTGGATAACTAATATATTAACATACATACATAACTAACATATTTTTCTTCACAGCTTAATCCTTTTGTCTTTATTCCGGAGTGTTCTGAAAGACACGATTCTCATAGACGTGTGGTTTGCCCACCGTCTCCCAGATAAGAGAAGATCTGACTTGATAGAACATATTGATCCTAGTTGGCTCCAATGATCACCGCCTGCTGGCAATCTAAGGTTAGCAGGGAGTGCTGTAGCCCCGGGCTTTGCCTCTCAGGCTACAGGTTGCGCTGCCTTTTGTTGATGAAGGTCATTAGTGCTGTTTGGAGCCTGGAGGGAAGCCTTGCAGACATGACTTGGGGAAGAAAAAAGACACGCACATTTAGCCAGATAGTTTTTCACATGTACTCACACCTTTTGCACCGCATTGGATGGAAGCCTTAGTTCTTTCTCCCCCCCCTCTCTGTTGTGTCCTCCCTCCCTCTCCCCTGTTGCTCAGCCCTCCCACAGTCCGTAGGGAATGCCGTCAGAGCGGCGGCTTTGTTTGGAGTTTATTTGTGTGCAGGACAGAGGCGTCTCCTGACCTCAGGCCGGGGGTGTTTGGAGGCTGTGATTAGCATGAAGGCAGCACTTGTAGCCCCCAGCTGGATTCACCTGGGTGTCATGTACCTTCAGTACCAGCGTTTCCGCCAGGGGGGCGTCTTGCCGTCATTTGCCCTGAACTGGAGCCGAGGGCGTCCAAAAAAATAAATAATTTGAGAGAAGATCGAGTTTTTATCGCTTGAAATGATGAAAGGGAAAAAGGAGGGGCAAAGGAGTCTGGTGGGATTCCTTTCGCCACTAGCAAAGTAGGGCTGCTCGATCTGGGGCGACTGTGGCTGCGAGGGAGTGCAGTCGTCTTTCAACCAGAAGGTTGCGGGTTCGATCCCAGCCCATGCAGTCAACATGTCGATGTATCCTTGGGCAAGATACTTAACCCCGAGTTGCTCCCGATGGCATGGCCAACGGTGTGTGAATGTGTGTGAATGTTAGGTCCTAGAGCAAGTGGTACTGCTCTGTGTGAATGGGTGTGAATGGGTGAACGACATGTAGTATGTAAAGCGCTTTGAGGGGTCTTAAAGACTGGATAAAGCGCTATATAAGTACAGTCCATTTACCATTATGGCAAAAATCATAATCTCGATTATTTGAGTCAATAATTGTAATTGCGATTATTCATTGACTTTGAAAACATCCATTTATTGTACTTTTAAAAACAAATACAAATAATAATTTGAACTTTTTACCTGTTGAATTATACGTTCAGGGTAATCAACTGAAAAACCAATATAAAATACATTATACATTCATGTCTACATTTAAATAAATAATATCAAAATAATAAATACCAATAAACAAGATCAACAAACATGTTGCAGTGCTCTGTCACAACCTGAAAACTCCTTAACATATAGCCAACATTTCGGTAAAACATATTCAAAATATTCCACTCACTCCACTGGGTCAATAATTGATATCACGATTATTCAAAACGATTATCCATTTACTTTGAAAGCATCGATTTATTGGAGAAAAAACATTTGAACAGTTTGTTTTTAACAGTTGATTACCCTGAACTTTAAGTATAATTCAACTGAAACAAAACTGTTCAGTACCCTTAGAAACATTTACACATTTTGCCTTTGCTTAATATTTGGATTTTTCACAACTGCAGATTACAATTCTCATAACATGTTGTTTATTTGTGCAGACCCAATCCAATTTCATATACGGTATTCACTTTGATATTGCAACTGCAAAAATGTATCACGGAGGGAACGATCATTTTTGCCTCCATATAAAAATGTTTTTGGAAAGATGTGTAAACCAAACATTTTCTTTTTTTTAGGATTTTCTCACGTTTTTTTAATTTTTTTTAATGAATCATTATCTCCGAAACACCAAAATACTGGTATATAAAAAATATAATAGTGCCTACATAATGCACATCCTCATGTGTGTGATTATAATAAGCATCGTGTCATGGTCTGCTGTGAGAGGCTTGGATGACCTCGGAGATCTGCAGCGATCCGTAATGATGTGTGCAGAGGCTGAGGAAGAGGAGAGACATGCAGAGAAACCATCCCACTAAGCAGAGTGGGGTAGAAGTGGCTTTGAAAGGTTTTCCTGTGACCCTGCGCCGCTGTTGCATAACACTGACGAGTCCCACAGAGAACTCCTCCTGGCTTCATCTGACACTTTACAGTCTCATATAAATGGCTTCAGTGGCTGATAATAACTCTTTATATCTTCTGCCTGTTCAAACAGTGTCTGCCTGTGACTAATGTTAGTCTGTAGCTCGTGCTCTGCCAAGTCTCAGAGTAAATGAAAGATTTAGCAGCTGGGCGTCTTTGCTGCACATCTTTGATGCACTTCTCTAAGAAATGTAGACTGATCTCTCTAGTGATCTCCAGCAGTGCATTTAGCCATCTTGTTCAACACTGTTCATTAGTAGTATTACCCTGGCCCTAACCCCCTTCTAGTTGCTCATATTGTGTTCTGAGACCATCTTATTCTTACAGTCAGGCACGTTTTCATTATTCAAAGTCCTACCTCATCAACTTGAGGTATTGATTCTTACTGTAAGCATTGAATGCGTCACTTAATAATGAAATGAAACAAGGAAAGGCAGCAGACTCTGAAATAAGAACCGAAGGTGAAAAGTGACAGAAACATTTATATAAATGAGAAAACATCCTTTTTGATTGGACTAAATTGTACTACTTATTTATATTTGAAAGAATATTTTGGGCCGGTTTAGCAGGCGATGAAACACAATAAGGGACATGAAGACTGTTTTTATTCTATAAATAATGATTGCATTAAAATGCATAGATGAATTGATGCTATAGAACCGGGGGTCAAGTCCCCTAAATGGAGATGTTGACTGAGAATACTGTTGTGATTTTTGAGGAGGTTGAATGGACAATGTCAGGCCCCATGCCAACATGTGGCGTCTTGAATCTGACATTCTCCTCCTTGAAAAGAGGAGGAGTGACACACACACACATGAACACACACACACACATATGAACACACACACTCACATTCCAGCTCTATTTTGTTATGTTTGGACACAGTCACAAGTAACACTGCGTCAAATCTGAGGCCACTTGCATAAGCCCATGTGCAGCGGTGCCGTGAGCACGAGAGCCCTACATTATTGAAGCAGAGCTGAGGAGTGGTGATGAAGAGAGGAGGAACTACAGGGTTAGACAGGTGTCCAGATTATGCATTATATCAATAACATACATTTTGACTTATTTCAACAGAAAATTAATATCTAGGCAAAGATGTATTTTTGTAATCTGACCCTGAGGTCGGCATCGCAGGGGCTACCACGACTAACAGCAAATGGGACTTTCACATTGGATTTGGAATATTGCAGGAAATCAGTTCTGTGACGAACACACACTCATCATACTAACACACACTCATCATACACATTCAGTTCAGTGTTGGGCGTGGTGTCATTTAGTTGTCTCATTTAGACACTTCAACTTTTTCTCAAGCAGTATATTATTCTATACTGTACGTATGTTTGTCCACCCGACCCCGGCTGTGTCAGAGGGAGGAGGACGGTTTATTAGCGGTGTCAAAGAGCAAACACCACAGATCACTATCTTGCGTTTGCTGCATGTAGAGATAAAAGCATCTCAATTACAGGGTCAGAGGTCGCCGGCTGCTCGTTAAAAATGCCTTCCAAAACCAAGCCCTCACCTCCGCCATCCTCCTCTCCCCTCACCGCCCTCCTCCTCTCCCCTCACCGCCCTCC
>CALSBZ010045590.1:0-36875 GCA_943591055.1 Gobionotothen gibberifrons | reverse complement strand
GGCCTTCTAGTCAGAGCGGAGCATGACTCCTGACATTTCGCTGTGTGTAATTTTGTATTTTTGCTGTTGTTTTTTGTTGTAAAGTGTTTTTATTGTAAAGCATTTTTATTGTGCTTTGGGCTCGACCAAAAATCGTTTAAAAATGTGCTCTATAAATAAAAATTGATTTGATTTGATTTGATTTATTCTTATTTAAAAGAAGACCTTAATCTAAAGTATTATTTAATGTTTAAATAAAGGTTAATTCGTTTTTCTGTTTTGCACCTCTTCCTATTAATATCTTTGTACATCCTGCACTAAACTGTTTTATTGTAGAGATCACTTATAGTATCTTCTTGATTTTTTATATTCTATATTTCTATCATTGACCTTCTACTTTCCCCCTATGAAAGTGTGTACTCTTAATATTTTTTTCATCAAATATAACACATAAAAACAATAATTCAATAACGTGCTTTAACCACTAGGCGGTGCACACAAGGTACACACAGCCATAATAACTTTGTATTATTAGTGTAGGACACTTGTGTATGTACAACATCTGAAGATATGTAGTTTTATTGTTTCACATAATTTTACAGCATATTGCTATATTATTTCAGACTCAGTATTTACATTCTTAAATTCAAAGAAAATCAGTAATATCTTTCAAAACTACAAGTCCTTGTGCACCGTTATGGTGTAAATATAACCTATCTACGAATTGGATCAAATGTAAAAGTCAGCCGAATTAGTGTTGATACTGCAAGGAGACGTATCGTGTGAAGAGAAATTGAAGATGTTGTTTAATTGTTGATATATTTATGATCCACATCAAGTATTCAGTTTCGGCAGCATTTCTTCCAGTTTTTCCAAAGGTCTTCTCATCAGGGCTCTATAAATAAAGAACTACGGCAGATCTGTAATATGTAATGCAGCCGAACCGTGTATTACAATGCCGTTATGTGATGACTTTCAAAGAGAAAAGCAAGAACACTCGGAATTAAGTTAAATGTTTTTCCGATTTCATATCATATAAACACCAAATCCCAACATGCATTGCGGCTAAAACATCCAATCAGCGAGCTTAAACCATAGCTGAGGATCTTGGGTAATCGCTCCAAATGCCTCTGTTTCCGGGTATTTTTATTTTGAAATTCAGTTCCTGACGAACGCCAAAAAATCCCGAGATTATGGAAATAAACCAATAAATAAAAACAAAGATAATTGTGTGTTATTGTTGAGTAAATAACAGTGTGTTATTTTGAAAAGAATAACAAATTAGAAGGAAACAAAGATTTAAAAAATACAGATTTCAGTATCCTGAGGCTCTGAGCCCCATTTATTTTCCTCACAGACGGCAACAAAAGTCAGAAATTATACGATTTAAAATAAAAGCAATAATTGTGGCTTGATATTGAGTAAGAACATGTATTTATGAACCACACAGCTTCCGGTCTTCCACGACCCGACCGGAGAAAAAGACATGTTGCAGGCACGAAACACATTACCAGTAGAAATACATTGCTTTTAAAATCGTTCTGTGTGACACGAAAAAAAAGAAGGGGATAATCGTGTCGGTGAACACAAATCAATAGATTAAATGTCGTGACTATAACACGAAATGCCATGAGACTGGGTTGGGGGCGAAAACGCGTCATCTGCAGGAAACAGCGTCTGAGGGCTTCTTAATATTTAATAAACTATGAATGTTTTATATCCATGTAACGGGAAGAAACTCAGCTAACTGATCTTTTTTTTTTTTTTTTAAACCCACAAAGCTAGCGCTGAGCCTCTGAATTAGCCACGAGCGGAAAAATGCTTACGCATTACTGCACAGAAACTCACTCATAACACCCTTATTACTTATCGTAGCTGCACGTCCATATCGACTAGCATCGTGAGAAGACACAGAATCGATAGGTACCTACATCATCACTCTATGATCAGAACTCGCGACTTTATAAACAAAAACAGACATTAAAACTAGGGGTGTCAGTCGATTAAAATATTTAATCGCGATTAATCGCATGATTGTCCATAGTTAATCGCGATTAATCGCAAATTAATCGCACCTTTTTTATCTGTTCTAAATGTTCCTTAGAGGGATATTTTTCAAGTTTGTAATACTCTTATCAACATATGAGTGGACCAATATGCTTTATGCAAATGTTTATTATCATTTGAACAATGACAAATATTTCCATGAATATTAAACACAACAACATCTGAACATTACAAATATTCGCCTCAATTCAACCTGGAACCTCTCTCATTCAATAATACAATACAAAGTGTGTGTGTGTGTGTGTGTGTGTGTGTGTGTGTGTGTGTGTGTGTGACATCGTTGGAGCTATGTGCAACTCAAGGCATATGCTCGAACGGGAGCTGCCTGGACGCTCCAATCATGTTGCGCGCACTATCCGTGCTGAGTGTGCTGACTTTTCGTGCAATGTCCCACTGTCTGGCTACCTGCATAAAGTCAAGTGCTCGGCGCAGTTGTCGGCAAAATGTCGCTCCTCTGTTTTCATTGAAACAGCTCCTTATATCCGTTAGCGCAGCTAACTAGCACCAGATGCTAACAACAACAATACACGTAAGGTCCCAATACACGTAATACCCTCCCGGTCCTCCCGATTGCCAGTCGGTGTCTGCCGGTCAGCGTGGAAGTGTGGTCTGCCACAAGCGGGCGGCAGGAGCGGGGCTGTCAGCATCAGCTTGTAGATGGTATTTTAAACTCGATGCGCTCTGAAACTACGGGGCGGTCGAGGACAAAAAATACACATGCGTTAATTGCGTTAAAATAATTAGTGGCGTTAATTTCTTTTTGCGTTAACTTGACAGCCCTAATCAAAACACATGGCGCTAGGTAGCTACAATGGCAAAATGGCTTACCTTTGTCATTGTCTGGTCAAAAGTGGTCTTCAATGGCATTAAAACGATAAAAACGCTGGTGAAGGTTAATCCATAGGTTAATCCAATGTGTCTGTGTCCCTTTGAAATGATTTCTGATAATCCATAAGAAATAAACCGACTTTTCCATTTTCAGTTGTCAGAGTGTGAGCTAGGTTCGCTCTGGCCAAAACTGCATGCGTGAAGCCCCCACTTTTTTTTGTTAACGTTGGTGTGTATGTGGATATTCCCCTTTGATTCTATTGGCTCTAACGGTTAAAAAGAGATGTCAATCACCAAATCACCCCAGAGGTGGAGTTTTTTTTGCTAAACCTCTCTAAAAAGGTCAAATGTCACTTGTTGTGCATCAATCTTGATACAGGGTACTTATTATATGTTGTACTTTGGATTTCTAAAGCTTTTAGTCTACTATCCCATCATCCAAGGGTAGTTTTCACTATAAGTAAAAACAATTTTTTCGACGGACACTATCATTTACAGTTTTTTACTATGTTCAATCTGAATTTTCTTTAAAATAAAAAACATCTATATTGATTCTGACTTTTCTACATCCAACTCACAGGTTTATCATTACTTTGAGAAAAAAGATTATTAATTTTCCACTGTTAGAAGTGTAGTTATGGTCATTTGTTCTGGAAACTTCATTTTCTAGCCTGAGACCTGAAAAACAGCGATGGGGTTCAACAGGTAAAGGAATGGTATTCGTTTTATTGAGCCCTCAGATTTGTTTTCAGTAAGATATT
Organism: Gobionotothen gibberifrons; assembly: GCA_943591055.1. NCBI lineage: Eukaryota > Metazoa > Chordata > Actinopteri > Perciformes > Nototheniidae > Gobionotothen > Gobionotothen gibberifrons. Next base: position 33,240 of record CALSBZ010045590.1, on the reverse strand, counting down.
AAGTTTACATAATAGCTTTACTGTTTTGAACATTACTACTGCTGCTCTCGAAGCTTTTCAAACAAATAAATTGTTAAAATCAAGTATTTAATGATGTGAAAAAACAAAAAGATTATCAATGAGAAAAAGAAGATCTTCAATAATATCAGGCAAAGCCATTTCTTCTGCACACCTTTTGCTTTCTGAGATCTCTCATCACAATGAATGAATGAACGTCATGAATAGTTGTTGCAAGAATAATAGTTCAGTAGGCAGGAAAGGGTTTTAGAATGTACATTTTTCATCAAGGTTAAATCCAGCTTTACCGTCTGCCTCAATAAAAAATGGAATCACCACAATTGTAGCACTTGTTAGTACATTTAAAATCAACGGTGATAAGGTTTAATTTGAATTAAATACAATATTTGATTTAAATCAGTTTTATTCTGAAAAACCGGAAGTTCACTAACTGTTAACTTGACACTTTTATTCTGGAAATTCGTCACTTCCAGTTAGCATTAGCATCTGACAGGATGCTACGGTTTCAAACCATGATAGAAGGTGAAATGACATGTGATGTTCTAAACTGAGCACACTGGGATTAGCACTCATTTATTGAAGCTGAATAATGTGTAGCAGGGAATGTTTAAACACCACAGACACCAGAATGATGTAATTTAGCAACAGAAAAGGCACCACATGCATAGGACCCACCCCGATGACGCCGGCCAATAGGAGAAGACCTCAGGAGACAACAGGGAGGACAAACCAGGGAGCAGCCGTTTTCTGACCCCGGATACTGGACTGAGCAGACAGATGGGGAGAGTGTCTCCTTGCAATTTCATTTGTACACCACTGCATCTTTTGTTTAATTAAATGCTGTTAACTTTTATAAGCTTCCCTTGACTCTTTTCAGTCTCTCCTGCCTTCAGGGTTCGAAATCGCTTACACACTAAATAAGGATTATGACGTTAATGAACACAGGCCATACAGACATACAACCACAAACATGCTAACATTGTTGGAACCTGCAAAACGTTTTGGCGTGAACACTGTATATGAATAAACATATTTGTGGACCCTGTGTAAACCTAATGAAATGTAACTGATTCATTCAAAGGGATGAACATGTGACATGTTGTGTGGGGTGCTACAGGGTCAAAGGTGTGTGTGCTCATTGGAGCAGCTATATGCTGGATGATTGATTGCTACTGTTTTACTGTTGGGGAATGTAAGTGATGTAATTTCTCATTGTTTGATTGTTGTACAACGAAATAATAACTGATCAAGTATATCTGTGAGGTGCAAGATATAGTGAAAACATCTGTTATAGAAATTGTGAGATCAAATGTATTTAACATTGCTGGCTCTAAACTGTATTCTGAAAATGCCATGTCATGTCATGTGGTTTAATTGATTGGGTTAAATCCCCTGGAAGTGGCAATAGATGTTGTGCAAGGGGGTCTTATGACACTACAGGAAGGAAGTGTTAGATAAGGTATTAACCTGTTGTTTTGGGGTAGGAATATTACAGGGCAAAGGGGGTCTCAGCTAATCTAATCAACTGTTTTAATGTAATTAAGTTTTGATGAGAGAGACTGTTTTACTCAGGAACAGGACGTGACCTTTGGGAGAGACGTCACGCTGACACACACACACTGTAAAGAAAGAAAGGAGGAGCATCCTCCCTGCATATGTATAAATACTGGGGACATTTCAATGTTAAGTCACTCTTGTTCTGACATGCTGTAGTGATACGTATGGCGTTAGAGCAGGAGTCCGGAGTACTTTGTGCTCTGTATTTTGTATGTATTTCTGTATTGTTGTTTTTACCAGTAAACTCAGCTTGTTGCTTATCCCAGACCCCGGTGTTCGAGTTCTTTCCTTCAAAAGGCTACCCATCAAACGATCGGCGCGGAGCAGATTCAAAACCTTCAACCATCCACTAGGTGGTGCTCCAACACTGTCCACACTTCCCAGGCCCCGCTGAGTCACTCTCCCACTAACATACTGATGGAGATGAACAGTGCATTGCAGCAACTGGACATTCGCCCCAGCTCGTCCATGTTCCTTTCTGGATGTAGCTTTAAAGCTTACCCTTTTATGACCACAAAAGTCACATGATTTGCACTTACAAAAAGCAGAAATTGCCACACCGTGGGCAGGATCAAAAATATTCACCGGGAACTGTCATGAGTGTTATTTGCAGAGAAAGTAGCCCGACATGTAGCCTGAGTGATGGAACATATACTCAGGAGATGTTTGCAGTACAGCTTGTTTCCCAGGGCTCTCAGTGCTCATTGAGGCACACCGCACATGATTTTGACTTAAAGACAAAGGAATTGCAAAGAATGTGAAGACGGATAGAAGACATCTGAGATTAGGTCACACTGCTGTCAGAACAAATCACAATCTCAGTGAAGCAGCGACAGAAAATATATCCTTATGTGCAGGGCTGCACATAACTGGTGCACCCCCCGCCAAAAAAGAGCACCGGATCATTTGAAAAAAGGCGCAATTGCGCACCAACATAGAGGGAGAGAGAGAGAGAGAGAAAAGAGAAAAGAGAGAGATATTTGCGAGTTGCATAATAACTGGTAAGATAGCAGGGTTTCCCACACATAGACTTTACTTGGCCCAGGTATATTAACGGCCGCCAAAGTATAATTCGCGAGCTATTTAGGTTTTATTGTGTTAATCCGTCCGCGAGCACGATGGCATCTGCGTTCCCTCGCTCTACCCCTCGCTATCGCGTGAAGGGTCTGCTTTATGCACTCCGCACAGTAACCCTGCTGCGTGCTCACTATCGCACCCCCCCCCCCCCCCGTTCAAGTACCCCTCAAAAGGTTCGGTTTATTTCATTTTAAGGATGCGCACCAAGCAACATCTCCAGGTGCTCCTTTGAGAACCAGGGCAAAACAGTTATGTGCACCCCTGCTTATGTGGCATTGTAGAGAAAAGAAAGATGGAGATACATGCAGAGAAATTAGTCATTTATCATGTCTGTGTTAACAACACCTTTGCACAAAAACATATTTTTTGTCCTTCCTTCCTGCAGCAGTCAGGCTCTACAACCACCACGGCCCCTGGTAGACCCTGGTCCCTCACTCAATAGAAACTCTTGCAATCCTGTGCAATACACCTGCAATGTGCCACATAATCACTATCTGCAATTTGTACGGCCATCTATGTCACATATAGATTAAAGATTCAAAGATGTATTGTCATGTCATATACACAACTACAGTGTAGTCATGCAATGAATGAAAAAACGTAGGGCACAGGTTCCTCAACACGTATTGTAACCCTAGTTCTATAAGCACAGGCGGAGCCCTCCACTGGAATCTATGGGTACTACTCTCATCAATGATATGCAAGCATTCACACACTGAAGTTGTGTAAACGTAGCCGGCCAATCAGGGCGAGCCTACCTGAATGCGCACGCATATAAGGCATCTACACCTGCTGACTGTCATCCTACACCCTCTTCAGCAAGCGGCATAGGAAAGACAGGGCCCCTAGGTAGAGGGCTCCGCCTGTGCTTATAGAACTATCTCACACAGGCTCTGCCCTCTACTGGACTCTATGGGTACAGTGGGTGGAGCCCCGATGGATAAACGCCCTGTCGTCCTACAACATCGATCCGCCACACTGCCCCTGACCGGCCTTTGGTTAACAGCCACCGCACCCCAATTTCCCCTCATCCGGTTGTGACCGTGGAGAAGTCGGGGCCACAGCTTACTTGACTGGGTAGAGCCTAACTGGTCTGAATAAGCCCATAGCTCCACCCTGCAGGTGTCAGTGCAAGTGACTATACACTGCGCACTACGTTTCCCAGGTCCCTAAGGAGCATGGGAAAACATAAGTGCATTATGTCCCCCTTCACCAGTCCTGTGTTGCCCCAGCAAGCACAGACGATGAAAAGGAGCCAGACATGTCCAAGAGATAAAACCTTATGAAGGGTCCTGGCGTAGATCAAGACGCCGCCGTGCATATGTGACCTGCTCTATCGAAATCAGTCGGCAAGGCGTGATCCCACTGTGGCCAAGGACATCACACGGCAAGCAGCGGCGCCCACACCGTGGACCAGGATATTAATTTGGCAGCTTCGGCCAAATAATCGCTCTGATCCGGTGAGGTGGGGGCATCTTGTGGAAGAGCAATCAGCGAGACGCCCAACACACCCTTGTTATTTGCAGCTGCCCTGTCACGCAGCAGCAGGGCAGAGGTTCTCCACCCAGCCTGCTGCCTTTGGGAGCAGATGGGCTGCCAGGCTCTCATTAAAGGTGACCTATCATGCTATATTTGTACAATATATTGTAGGGCCATACCTATATAAAGTATATAAATATAGTTTTTTTTTCAAAACACCAAACAGATCCTGCATTTTAGCCATGCCTCATTTCGCTCTATATGCTCTTTCCAGCGCTGTTTTTGCAGGGGGCTGATTCTGTGAGCTGCAGCTGACCACGCCCCCCTGCAGGAGAGGGGAGCGTGCTTTGAGATCAGCTGCTGGGCTGCAGCGGGGAGAAGAGGGGGAGAAAAAGAGCTCTCTGTCCTCCGTGTTTTATTCTTATAGAAGTAAGAAGAGAAGTAATGGGGCAGAAACCCTCCTTTTTACGCAGCGGTCCAGACATAGACATCAAACGGCGACACATATTCAGTTGCCAGTTACTTTGGCATTAGGGCAGGGATATCTAGATACTTTCCAAGGTTTGACATAATGAATTGTGCTACTTTTAAAGCAAGCAACGATGTTCCTCAAAAAGCTCCTCAAAAACGCTATCGAAGCAGTTCCTGCCGTTGCTACATTAGTTCAAACAGTAACAACGGACTATTTTTCTTAGCGGATGCATGTCAATTTAAATCAATACATACAACTATTTTTTAAATCAATAAAATCATTTTCTAAATCCATAAAAGCATTTCAATTAATATTGGGAGTCATATCGTTACTTTGTTGAGAATGTGGCCATGTAATAAGCGGGATAATGTGCAGCGACTTGGTCATTATGGGGAAAAGAACACCGACAGGCTGATCAGGAGCCCGACGCGAAGCGGAGGGATCTAGATTGGCATGAAGGTGTTATTTACATATGATTATATAGAGTCATTATTCATTTGTTGTAAAGCAGGAGGCACAAACACTTGCCTCGGGGAGGGAGAAAAAGAGCCACAGCGGAGAATAAACAGAAGGGCAACCATGGCAACCATGCAAGGGAAGTCTTCTTCGCTGCTTTTGTAGCAGACTACAGCGCCACTTACAGGCCTGGCATATGTACTACAGCATCTCCAGCACTTTCGAGCGCCAATGGCCGGCTGTGGCCCAACCTCTCATTCCCCTGATAGGTGGAGAATCAGGGGCGGACTGGCCATCGGGACGTTCGGGACGAATCCCGATGGGCCGGTAGCCCGGTACCGAAGTGGGCCGGTCGGACCACTCGACGCGGCCCACTGCCCCACTCCGATCGGCCCACTTCGGTACAGGTGAAATTGTAATCAGCTTAATGCTTGGCCCATGTATACGAGTGAACGTGGATCGCTTTATTTAGTGATCGGGTACGATCGGAAAAACATTCCATGTAAACGGGGCTATTGATAGGTTGTCAAACTTGTCAATCAGTAAAAAAAGAAAGGGTGGGGCTGAAAAAGCCACAATGAAAAAACGAAAATTGCTACAGGAAGATGCTGGAAAAAAATTGAAAATCACAGAGCTGTTTAGTAGAAGGGCTCCCGCTCCCAGTCGCAGTAATAAGGAGGAGAATGAGAAGGAAGATGATGAACCACAGACCCGGCATATAATGACAGCAGGTGCAGTGTGCAGGGCTGTGTTCATTTATGTTACTGTTAGCAATAGCATTAGTTGACTGAGAAAACCGTCATGAAAAAAGTTTAGCAATGTTACGACTATATAATATGCCCACGGCTGTGATTGACAACCTGGACAGCCAGTCAGAAGCTAGAATGCCAACCTAGAGAGCCAATCAGAACCTAGAACGGGATGCAGGGCTGGCCAGACTATTATATTGTGCATAAAGTTAGATGCATTAGGATAGAGTCATATGCTCATGATATTCCAAGTTAAGTTATATAATATTATAATTTTAAATAATTATATTAAATAATATTAATATTCAATAATATTAATATTAAATAATAAGGACACAGAGATGTGTGGCCCATTCACTATTGCATTCATTTTAGCGATTGACATTATTGTACATGATATTGATATAATATTGGTAATTTCATTGATTGCTGATGTTCTTCTTATGCAGTTGACCCTGAGGAAAGTGAGAAAGCTGCAGGGTCCAGTACAGTTCATCAGGTCCATCTCTTTTATGTTATGGCTTGACTCTGGGGAATCTAGCCATAACAGTATACAGTATATGAGCATAGTAGATGTATAATTTATCTGTAGGCTACAAGGGTGGCCCGCATGCGTGGGCGGCGGCCCGGTGTGTGGGCCGGTGCGTCTGAACGTCCCGGGCTGAATTTATGTCCCAGTCCGCCCCTGTGGAGAATTGACCACTAAGCGGAGCACCCCTTCTGTGACGTAGAAAATAATTCAAATCTGGATCAGTCTGTATCAGATCCGTTACAGCCCCTTTTTTAGAGATTTGGGTATGGAGGAAAAGAGAGAGGGCTGTGTTTTCTGACACTTGTGGCGCATTCACACTGCAGCGCGGAGCTCGCTTTAAGCGTGCCGAACCGTGTGGGGCCTGTTTTTGGTTGCGCTCACACTAGGCCTAGTTCCGCCCCGGGGGTACTTTTTCAACTTTTTTCTGGCCCGACAAAGTTGTGGTTCTATCGAGGCCAACAAGCGGGGCCAACAACCGGGCGGAATATGCTAAACATATTTGACCGTGATTTAATTGTAATACACGTTTCAAAATGATGCCGAAGTAACAACATACTGATACCGGTTAGTACAAATCATGAATTAATGCTTTGACAAGTCTGCAGACAGACGGGAGGCGAAGAACCTTTTAAAATGCGTGATGCATCTTCTTATTACAGACACATGCATTTCCAAACATTCGGTCTACCTACGCTGTAAAATGTATTATCTCTTCGATTTACACACGGCATCTATTGCACGTCTGTCCGTCCTGGGAGAGGGATCCCTCCTCTGTTGCTCTCCCTGAGGTGTTCTCCCATTTTCCCCTTTAAACTGTGGGTTTTTCTCCGGAAGTTTTTCGGAGAAAATCGGGAGATCGGCTAAGCTAACGCAATATATGCTCCGACCGTACACACTCACAACAACGGCCTATACAGACATAAATAAACCAGCGACTTTATTCACCATGACACAGACAGTCTGTGGTTTGTACTTGTTTATAACTTTTGTCTAGTTTCTTAACAGATATGAGGAGCTGTGAGCTTGAGTGCTAACAGCTAACAGCTAACAGCTGATGTTGTTTTTCTGGGGTGCTCATTGAAGATGACGTCACGGCTCCGCCTACACTGCGTTACTATAGTAACTGCCCCAGCTCCTAAACTGTAATGTGAGCGCAGCATTAAAGTGAGCCAGGCCTAATAAGGCCTAACCAAAACAAGCCAAACCAAACCAAACCAAACCAAGCCTGCAGTGTGAAAGCGCCATTGGTGAGTTCCCTGACACTATTCATGTATAAAAGACGTACAAGAGTGCATTTTGCATGATAGGTCCCCTTTAAGGTAGCCCTACACGCTCCGCCGCCATGGTCATCCAACCCAGTCTCATGGCATTTCGTGTTATAGTCACAACATTTAATCTATTGATTCGTGCTCACCAAAAACATGTTCTTACTCAATATCAAGCCACAATTATTGCTTTTATTTTAAATCGTATAATTTCTGACTTTTGTTGCCGTCTGTGAGGAAAATAAATGGGGCTCAGAGCCTCAGGAAACTGAAATCTGTGTTTATATGATATGAAATGGGAAAAACATTTTAAAAGAATAAAATAATACTTAATTCCGAGTGTTCTTGCTTTTCTCTTTGAAAGTCAACACATAACGGCATTGTAATACACGGTTCGGCTGCATTAAATATTACATATCTGCCGTAGATATTTATTTATAGTGCCCTGATCAGAAGACCTTTTGACAAACAGGAAGAAATGCCGCCAAAACTGAATACTGGACGTGAATCATAAATATATCAGCAATTAAACAACATCTTCAATTTATTTTCACACAATACGTCTCCTTGCAGTATCAATACTAATTCGGCTGACTTTTATATTTGATCCAATTGGTAGATGGGTTATATTTACACCATAACAGTGCACAGCTGATAGAAAGGGACTTGTAGTTTTTAGAGATATTACTGATTTTCTTTGAATATAAGAATGTAAATACTGAGTTCAGTTGAGAGAATAGTCAGGGGTTTTGGGTGATGAGAGACACATCTATGGAATCAGAATTTGAATAGCTTACCATTAAATGACGGATATACCTTTCTGTTCTGTCTATGATGTTTTATATATATATGACATTATATGTATCATATATAATATATATGATATATATATATATACACACATTATCAGCTATAATATTTCACATATTGTAGTTCTATAGAATTACAATATGTGAAATATTATTGCAATATCCTGTACAATTATGTGAAAACATGAATAAAACTACACATCTTCAGATGTTATACATACATAAGTGTCCTCCACTAATAATAAAAACGTATTATGGCATTGTATGCTGTGTGTTAGTTGTAACATCTTCAGAAACTAAAACCAGTTTGCACTTCGCACAGCCATTGAAGAGGAGTGGACCAACATTCCACAGGCCACAATCAACAACCTGATCAACTCTATGCGAAGGAGATGTGTTGCACTGCGTGAGGCAAATGGTGGTCACACCAGATACTGACTGGTTTTCGGACCCCCCCAGACCCCCCCAATAAAGCAAAAATGCACGTTTCAGAGTGGCCTTTTATTGTGGCCAGCCTAAGGCACACCTGTGCAATAATCATGCTGTCTAATCAGCATCTTGATATGCCACACATGTGAGATGGGATGGATTATAATTATTATTATTAAGTGCTCACTATCACAGATTTTTTCAGATTTGTGAACAATATTTGAGAGAAATGGTTATTTTGTGTATATAGAAAATGTTTTAGATCTTTGAGTTCATCTCATGAAAAATGGGAGCAAAAACAAAAGTGTTGCGTTTATATTTTTGTTCAGTGTATATATCTATATATATATATCTATAACAATAGTCTTAATTTACAACAGGCATACTTTTTAAACAACATACATCTATTGCAGTTATGATATCATAATAACATATATTGTATAAAACACAATTTGCTTACATCTTTGTTCTCTTTTGAGAATCAAACAAAACAGATTTAAAAAAAAAAAAAATGCAAACAAACAAGTGAAATTAACTAAATTGCTGAATTGCTTTCAATTCACTGGCAGGAGCGACAAGTGAGGAGGAGCAAAAAGTGAACAACGAGGGAGAGATTGAACAAAGAGAAAGAGTAGAGGACAGAGAGAGTAATGAACAGGAAGAAGACAGAGAGACTCAAGAAGATGGAAAAGAGGGTGCAGGTAATGGAAAGGAGAGGGACATGGAAAATGAATGTTGACAATGTGTTGTGATCATTTTAGCCTCTTCTGCATGTCATAATAGTAACAATCAGCTGATTTGTATGTATTACACTTTCAAAAATAATGTATGCTGCAGCCCACTGACATGGTTTGAAATCAATATATTATCAATGTGTGACCCCCCACAGGACTTAAAAAGCACCTAACTAGATCATGAAAATCCCCAAAATCTCGGGGGGTATCCCCCGAAACCCTTAACATATTTGGACCTCGGTATTTAGGAAATCCTGGATACGGCCCTGGTAGCAGCACCTCCCACTTTACTCTCCCATGTTATGCCGGCTTTTCTTTGTTTATTTTGAAGGTGAGTGGTGATGAACAAATGACTAAACTGCCAGTGCCTCGAGTTTACAGCTATTTAGCTAAAAGACAATAACAAATATAGTTAACTAGTAGGCTACTAGCTAATGGATAACTTAGCTCAAGGTTTAGCTAAGGCAATGTATCATGGGCATACAGGCTAATGTACTGTACTTAGGGGAGACACTTACAATTAATACAGTAAAATGTGTATCTAATAACATCATCACAATCGCCACATTGATATGCAAATTAGGCGTTAACTAGGCTTAATTAAAATGCGCTAATTTGCATGCAGTTACCAAGGCAGGCATTGCAGGTGAAAAGGATAAAACAAAAAAACACATCACCTCACTCAACTTCCCCAGATAGTTACTTACATCAGTATTTTCCCCTGAAATGTTATGTTTAAATGCAGATTAGCTTTAAATCTATAGATTAATTCAGACATGGTAGTACACCATTTATATGTGTTTTTATATAAGTTTTATTTCCATGTGGAGTGGAAGAAAACATGGAAGCAAAATAGACCAAAATAACAAGTAGGCTACATGAAAAAACGATCGTGTTGCCTGTCATGTCCTTAAACAGTAACTTCATCATTTTGATTGTTGGCTGCTCATTTAATAACTATTAATTGTACTAGTTTGTTGTCTGCGCTTGTGCGTAGTGAATACTAAAGAAGACTATTGTCTCTGTGTTAGCTGATTATTTTGTAGAGTTCTGTTGAGTATTAAACCATTGCGTGACTGTGAGGGTATTAAAATTAATTGGTCAGTAAGTCAGAGATGTGCAACTATATTTAACTTTTTGTTTTATAACATTTTTTTATAAATGATTATGGGAAGTGCCCTTTTTCTCACTTGAGCACCTGCCCCCCAAAATGTCTGTGCACGTCCCTGATGGAGACCATGTTTGAAGGCAAACAACAAGAGGAAACAACAAGCAAATCCCCCTCTCAGATTCCACAGCAACCAGAAGAACATAAATACTGGCTGGTGATTTGATTAATCAGCTTTGTGATGGAATACAAAATGCACAGTGCATTTCCTTAGCTGTGGATGAGTCCACTGACACCACTGACAATGCTCAGTTGCTGGTGTTTGTGAGTTTTTATGATGAGGCAAAGGGGGAGTTTGTTGAAGATGTGTTGGGCCTGACGAACCTCAGTGGACACTCAAGGGGGGGGGGGAAGACATTTATAAAGCAATAATGGGAATGCTGAATGAAAGAGGGTGCAGCTGCCTTTATTCATAACTGTGCAGCTCTTACACTGCGACTCTGAGGGATCAAGCACAGACACAATAACAATGAAAACTGCTGCAAACAGATTATTTTTGTTTTGCAACCTCGTGTTAAGAATCTTGTTGCAATTGTTTAAAAGTTTGAATGACCGTAATAAACGGACCTTTGTCTTATCGAAAACTTTGTTTGGACCTTTAAGATTTGTATTTGAGTACCCCTGCTCTACCTGATTCAAAATCATTTATCCCTTCTGCACTCAAACTTTTGTGTACATGACATAAGCTGCTGCTCATAACCAATTGCCCCTTGTGGGATTAATAAAGTTGTTGATTGAAACTGTGGCCCCCTTGGCAGAAGGAGGAAATGGCAGAAAGTGTGTAAAAGTGATACTATCATGTAAAATAAATGCAAGTATTTACTCTAACGTATCATATGAGGAGATAATATGCAAAGATTGAAAAAAGTCATTCTAAAATGTGATAAAAAAACACCTGTTAAACAATCATTGTATGTTTTTAAAGTGTTCGCTATAAGGTGATCAGTAGGACAATAAAACTGATGTTTTTGATGCCTTATGGTGTATTTACACCGGACGCGATGCGATTTTTGGGCGATGTAGTCAATGCATAGACGCAGATAGATGCACATTTTCTCAGGCGTCGTGAATGACGCGGCGTGAGAATTACGTGATTGATGTGATTGACACGGTTGAAGGGGTCCGCGTGTATCGCAAGAGTTATTGTGTAAGCCAGTGGTTTTCAAACTGTGGGGCGCGACCCCTGGTGGGTCGCGGGGGTACTGCAGGGGGGTCGCAGGAAGATTATTTATTTATTTTTTAATTATTTTCTCCTTTTAGCTTTGTGAAGCACCTTGAGATGACGTTGTTTTTAAAGTGTGCTATATACATCAAATGTATTATTATTATTCAATTGTAAACAAACACTGCTCGAAAATATCTCATTGGTCAGAGAGCTGTGCGCATAATGCTGCCTTTTGCAACATCCTACTTGTGTGAGATAGGCTTTTTCTGCTGTTGCTGCCATCAAAACGAAATACAGATCAAAGCTGAACATTGAGAATGAACTGAGAGTGGCAGTCTCAAAACAACAGCCCCGTTTTGAGAAGATCAATATAGATGGGAACCGGGTTGGGGGGTCCCGAAAATATTTCCAATACCCAAGGGGGTCCCGACTGAAAAAGTTTGGGAACCACTGGTGTAAGCCAATCAGCGGTAAGGATCTCAGCCTGCCGTCACTGACGTTGAATCAGAAAACGAAAACATCAGCCGTTAGCTGTTAGCACACAGTTGTTGTGAGTGTGGACGGAGTAGCTACATGTTAGCTTAGCCTGATCCATCCGATCTCCATTCAGAAAATCACACATTTTAAAAATGTTTTGCCTGCCATCTTGTCTGCACACTTGTCAAAGTAGTAATTCATGGTTTTTAGAAACCGATATCAGTATCTTGTTAGTTCGGTATCATTTTGAAATGTGTATTACATTTAAATCACTGTAAAATATGTATATTTGTTGTAGTATGTATCTACCATCTACATGGAAATAAGCCCCCGTGATGCGATTTGAGTTTGTGTTTTATCATCACATATCACATATCACATATCGTGTTAAATAACGTTTTTATCTTTATGGCTCGCTGGGCTGTATTGGGCCCAGCTTAACAGAAGCATCCACAGAAACAAATCCGTGCAGGATTTATCCAGATATCTATTAAAACAAAGTTACACATTTGTATGGAAGTGCAAGCGCACATTGTACTGTCAAGTTTTCTTTAAGGATTAGACAGCATATAAACCCCTCTCAAATGTTATAAATGAGACCCCTGGTTAGATTGTTTTGAAGAGGAGCACACCTCTGTGGATAATTCTAATAATTTACAATGAAGAAAGATTCCATGAACACATGTAACTCCACACTCCTAAACTCTTTAAAAAAAAATTGTTATTGAAAGAGCTCTAGGGATAGAAACTAACATGTTGTGTTTTATTATGATATCGCAAAGGACTCTTGTAAGTTCAGCATTTATTTTTGTATTTCTTCCATTCTCCTTCAAAAAAGGTCACACAACCATACCTTCACAAAAATCCAAAATACTACAACAAACAAATAAATAAATGAACTTCCCATTCCCTTACAAGGGTGCATAATTGTAGCATTTACTGACTGCGCATGAAGTCATCATTATCTAACATCTCCTTATTATCATTGACCCTTATAGTGTGGCACGCACTAATGCACACATTAATTCATTCTGACTCGTACATGTAGTACATGTGCATTATGACTTTGACATGCACCCTCATGTTATAGAACTGTCCTCAGAAAGAAAAATAATAGTATAATGTGTGCAAATACACGTGTACACACACACACACACACACACACACACACACACACACACACACACACACACAAATGAATACATTGCTGTGGGCTCTCATGACTCATGGAAGCCTGTGTCTGTAAAAAGCTATGTTAACCGACCTCATCAAGGTCCTCGTTGTAAATAACGAGGTACAGCCACAGCTGAAAAGGTCCAATACAGGATTGTACATCTGAGACCCTGATTTGAGATAAGATGAGGAAGTTCATTTACATCCATTCTTTGATAATATGTCATTTTTCTTGACTGAAAGGTAAATCTGCGTGTCCTTCACATAACAGGGTGAAATTGACTAAGCAGGTTGCCTGAAGGTAACTTGTAGAGGGCGAAAAGGATGGGGCCATGGATTGAACCCTGTGGAACTCCTCAGAGTAATGGAGCAGCTTAGGACACATATTTGTCTATAGTAATGTGGAGGCTATTTTTATATAACATTAGAAAGACTGATTGTCATTATTACATTATAAGCTTATTGTGCTTATTTATGTGGCTGTGACTTTGGAATAAATAGATGTCTTTAGCTTGCAATACTAATGTAGCAAGGTCAGGTGCAGACACTGGAAGAATACAAAGAGTTATTCATAAACAGGACATCACTCCGGCCTTGAGCTTTGGGTGAGCTCCACTCCCACACAGAGGAAGCAGCCTTATGAAGATTCCACTTTTTCTGTAGAAACGTTAGCGAAAACAAATTACGTATGATGGTGCCAGAGTAGGGAGGGACTTCCACAGGCCGGCCGAATGCTGATTGGAGGATCGTGTTGCCAAGAGACTTTTTTCTAAGTCTGCGCACCAACCAAAGAGAACCAAGTCTAAACCACGGTATCTCTTCAGCTAGTCTTGACCAATCATAAATGTATGGGCAACACCCTGTGTAATCAAAATGTATGCACGCACGAGGTTCGAGGCTCTTGTCCGGAAATAGACTGACAGATTACAGCTTTGCTGTCTGTGATTTCTATGACGTGATGGAGTCCTTGGCCAAGTTAATATATGTCTTTTGCTCTCTCATAATACATAGTTAAACTTAGAAGTCGTCTGTCTTTCCTGGAATTTTAACAGTAACCTCAAACTGCTAAACACGTTTTTTTTATATCAGAGCATGAGATACCAACCAATTTATTGAGCCTTTAAAACACAATCAGAAATCCAATGCAGCTGTTAATTCAATAAGGACCATGATAGAATGTGGTCAGCCAGTGCACCATTAGTAGTTCTGTTTCTGTTTTAGTTTGGTGACAAAATCCAGATTTAAAATAGTGTGACCCTAAATGACCTCAATAAGCTGATGTGAAAATATTTTTAAAATAATTTTAGAGACAAATGGTATTTTTGAAATAGGTCTATAGTTATTTTGTTGTGTTGGATCAATGGAAACTATTTTTTTAATAGCATGGACGCTCACCGTCTTGAAACCATCGGGGACTAGCCAGAGGTGAGAGAGATATTTATTTTTGAGAGTAGGCTTGGGCCAATGGTGGCAAGACCTGTCAAGGATTGGGGGGATATTACCAATTGTTATTATTATGATCTAACTTGTAGGAAGACAGGTGCTTATTAGATACAACGTAAGGAAGCTTGTGTAGAGAAATAGGGTAAATTCAGACAAGAGAGGACAGTAAAATCCGAATTATGTTGATTTTGTTAACAAAAAGCGACAATTCCAGGTGACGACATCATGAAGTTGACTGAGAGAAGCCAAGAGTGTGCAAAGCTGTCGTTAAGGCACAAGGGGGCTACTCTGAAGAATCTAAAATAAAAATCATATTCTGGATTTCTTTTTACTTTTTGGTTTACTAGATAATTCCATATGTGTTCTTTCATAGCTTTGATGTCTTCAGTATTAATCTACATAGTAGAACACAATTAAAATAAATAAAAAACCATTGAATGAGAAGGTGTGTCCAAACTTTTGACTGGTACTGTAAGCGCACTATGATAAAGTAATGGGACAACTTCTGAGCAATCATATCAAAAGTTCTGTCTTGACCTGTAAAAGTCAGAGTAGTCGTGAATGAGAGGGCAATGTCCTACTTCGAGACTGACCAACTGACACTATGATGGATATCAACAGCAGCATTATGTGGTGTGAGGACACACATACAATCCCTCTCTGCTGTACTGACTGCTATTTGGAATACTGGTATGACTATATAACATGACCAAGATCATATTTGTCTTCCTAATTGGAAGTATTATATGTTAAATATATGCCTATAAATACAAGACTTCGACACAGACGGTGGGAAAAGAAAACAAATCTACTATTAGAAGCCCTTAGCCAACTTATGAATATATTACTATTCAACAAATTAAAAAATAAAGAAATATCTTTATGTCGTTATTGACATATTCTCTTTAGTCAGATCCTCCCATTTTTTCCGACTTCGTGCATCCAATGTTAGAAGATTAGGCAAGCATTACATTTAATAAGCCTTAGAAATGGAAACACATGGAAACAGCGGCAAACTGAAACGTTTCATAAAAATGTAACATGTTGCTGTTTCATAGGGCTGATGAAGTAATGTTTTTCTCTCCTGTAAATGGCCTGTAGCTCATACAGTATGCATACCATTTCTTGCATATCTTTACTATCACTGCTATTAATAATATCTACATTGACCACAAGCAGAGCCAGTTAGGGTGAAGCATTTTCTCTTTGTCTCTGTCTTTCTGAAACATATCTGGAGCATTCCTCTGTTGGTCCTAACCAGTATTTATGAGTGCTGTTCAAATGTTCCTGAAACAATAACATTGTTAGGACAAAACATTTAGCGTAAAAGTCCTCTTGTGAGAACTAAGAAGTAGTTGAAATACTGCAGGAAGCTCTCTGAATAGAAATAAAGACAGGCTTAGTATATCAATAACAGCCCAGGTGCACAATCTGATAAAACAGATGAAGTAACCAAGCTACGTACTCATGTTTAAGAAGTTAAGTAGTAGAAAAGTAAACAAAGCATGTCATATGGCTGTATTATGTTATTTTATGTTATGTTACGCTGTTAAATAAAGTATTTTTATTTTAAGAGAGAGAGGCCCCTTACCTTTGCTGGAGTTATCTTCTGTATGCTCAGTGGGTTTGTCCTCCAGGGTTGTAGGTTGTGTCCGACCGTTCGGTCCTTGAGCGAGTCTGCTTGAAGAGGCCTGGCTCCGGCTCTGGACTGGTATGGGTCTCTCAACCAGGTTCCCCTCACTGCCTGCCCTCATCAGCCTCTCTCCAATCCGAAGCATACATGAACGATTACTCTGCGGCTCTTTTCTCAACCTGGGGCTCTTAGACCCCACTGCAGGACCACCCAGTCGGCAGGACTTGGACATCTTCCCTGCCGGGCTGAGCAGAGTACTCCAGGGCAAGTCTGTGTACCCTGGATATTCCCAATTGTCTTTTTCCTTTACCTCTGTATACCAGTTCTTATTCGTTATCCTCACGATGCTATCCTTTCTGTCTTGTTTTTTAAGTTGTCTAAATGTCCTGTTTTTCAGCCTCACATTGCACAATGCTGTTCTCAAGTCCCCAGTCATTCCCTTTTCTCATGTCCTTCTTCTTACCTTTCCTCAGCGTGGAATCTCTGTACCACTGGATTTCCCTGTACATGTACAGCAGTGATAAGTATGCAAAGAAGAGTGAGGCCAGTTCACTCTGTATTATTTAATTATTTCCAGTCCTTCTCTTTTTCTGTATTTCTGCAAGCAGTGAGATCTCTCCATCTCCCTACACGCTCTCTCTCTCTGTGATCTCTCTTCTCTCTCTCTCCGCCTTGTCCTGCTCTTCCGCTCTTTCTCTCCCTCACTCTCCCTCTTTCCTTTTTTAAAGCGCTCTCTGCCTTTTGCTGTGTCAACATGTTAGCTCTGTAGTCACTTCACACCATTTAATCCATGTTGATTTCTCTGTCCTCAAATTACCAACAACTGTCATCTTCACTCCATGTCTCTTCTTCTACAAGAATGACCATAAAATATTGTTGTCTGTTGCAGTAAATAAATAATGTTGGTAAAAGCTTTGTATTTACATTCATAATTACAGTCTTCTAGTTTGGGTTATGGTTGTCCCCTGAAACTGTGGGAACAAGATTAGTAGATTTCAATAATAATAATCAAGGTGTATATCCTGTGTTCAAGTTATGTTTCTGTTCACCCAATGTAGAGGTGTATGTAAAGCTGTGTGTGGGGGATGTCAGTTTTAAATCGATAAATGAATGTTAAACCCAAACCTTTTTATGGGATGTAGTAGTTGGTTGTTTATTTTATTATGTGACCGTTGTCTGAAATGTAAGGCTTGACACAGCGATACTAAAAACTGCACGCAATAATGAATCATTTGGGTGCCATCTGCTTGGTATAGGTGTTTTAACTGAACCACGACTGCTTCAGAAACTGCTAATTCATGTTTGTTTGTAAACAGTTCCATGGCTATCCAATATCTAATGCTGAATCTAATACATGTCATAACATGTTGTTTAACTGATGATTTTTATTTAAAGCCACCTGGAAACATTAACACAGCATAGATAGACATGTGTATTGTGTACGGGAGCAATTTGTGGTTAGGTTTCATGCCCGAGGACACTATGACATGTTGACAGCAGGGGGTAGGATTGAACCACTGAACCTCTGACTGGTAGATCAGCACATTAACCCCTGTACTTCCCTTTAGAAAAAGACCCAATTCCTCAACCATTACATTACATGTTCTATCTCACACAGGCTCCGCCCTCTACTGGACTCTATGGGTACAACTCTCATCAATGATACGTGAGCGTTCACACACTGAAGCTGTATAAACGTAGCCGGCCAATCAGGGCAAGCCTACCTGAATGTGTGCGCAGGCTCACAGTATATAAGGCAGCTACACCTCCTGACTGTCATCCTTTTCTCTTCAGCGAGCGAGACAACACCTGAGAAAAGCATTAAAAAAACAACAAGTATTATCAAATCAAGTTTTATTTATAAAGCACATTTAAAAGTGATTTTTGGTCTAGCCAAAGTGCTGTACATATAATAAAAATACATTACTACAATCACAATAAAAGACAATAATTTACAACAGAAATATAAAAAACACAGGGAAATGTCAGGAGTCGTGCTCCGCTCTGACTAGAAGGCCAGGGAGAAGAAGTGTGTTTTTAGAGTAGATTTAAAAAAACCTAGTGTCTGGGCCAACCTCACATGGAGGGGCAGAGTGTTCCAGAGCCTAGGGCCAGCCGCTGCGAAAGCTCGATGCCCTCGGGTTTTGAGCCTGGTCTTGGGCACTATCAGCAGCAGCTGGTCAGCAGACCTTAAGGCTCTGGCTGGGGTGTAGCGCTGGAGGAGTTCGGCTATATAGGCCGGAGCCAGGTCATTTAGGGCTTTAAAAACAAATAAAAGGATTTTAAAATCAATTCGGAACCGAATTGGAAGGCAGTGCAGTGAGGCCAGAATTGGGGTGATGTGGTCACGCTTTTTGTGGCCAGTCAGAAGATGTGCAGCTGCGTTCTGGACTAGCTGCAGGCGTTTAATTGAGGCCTCGTCCATACCCACATACAGAGCGTTGCAATAATCCAGTCTCGAGGTAACAAAGGTGTTAATAACCCTTTCTAGGTCTTTAAAAGATAAATAAGACTTGGTTTTGGCCAATAGTCTTATTTTAAAAAAGCAGGTTTTGACTATGCTGCTGACCTGCTTGTCAAATTTAAAAGCGCTATTAAAGGTCACTCCAAGGTCCATGAAAGAGGGGAGTATATTTTTAATGAGAGAGCCCAGAATATCAACCAGAGAGGCTGGAGGTTGGGGTCCAAAAAAGATGACCTCGGTCTTGCTCTCGTTGAGGTTGAGAACGTTTTTGCTCAGCCAGGATTTGATCTCTGTTAAGCAGTCCTTCAACTGCTGTAGTGAGTTGACATTTGAATTGAGAGGCAGATAGATCTGTACATCATTGGCATAGCAGTCGAAGGGAATATTGTGTTTTGTAAGAATTTAACCTAGTATGTACAGTAAAAAGAGGATGGGGCCCAGGATAGAGCCTTGGGGAACCCCACAGATAAGAGGGGCTTTGGCAGAGGAGAAGGCACCTAGCTGCACTGAGAAGCTACGGTCTGTCAGGTAGGACCTGAACCATGCAAGGGCAGAGCCTGTGATGCCTGCAGACTGTTCAAGCCATGACAACAGGATGCTATGGTCCACAGTGTCGAAGGCAGCAGTCAAGTCTAACAGCACCAGGACAGCTGGGCTACCTGAGTCGGCGGCTAGGAGCAGATCATTAAAAAGTATCAAGTATCTTACCTCCAGGCAAGCAAATGTGCCTGTCCCTCATGCCCGGCTTAATAGCGGGTGCCGATCCCCACCAGCTCTGTTTCGAGTGCCTGGGACCACGCCGAAGACAAGCTCGAGGTGGTGGACGTGGGAGACCAGGATATGGCCGAGGCGACGCCACCAACGATCGCCATCCCAGCCCTGCGGTTTACGGCTCCGTTATCTGAGGAGGAAGAAGATGACTTCGTCCCCCCACCACTGCCGCCGAAACCAGCCGCCGAAACCAGGGGTTTTACGGTCCAGCCCGCCCGGCGCAACCAGCTTTCGTCTCGCCCCCGTTGCCAGATATCTGGCAGTGTGTGGAGGCGTCGTGGCAACAGCCACTGAAAACGAGAGCTCCGGTGGCATGAATGGTAGGTATTCTGAGGGTGCGGGCCGCACGGAGACCTCATATCCCGGCATTCCCCCCCTCGATGAGAGCCTGTTACAGGCAGCAGGCTGGGCGGAGAACCTCTGCCCCCGCTGCCACATGACAATATTTGTGATATAATATTCCGGCTTGGAGTGGAGGGCCGCGGCTGCAAATGACACGGGTGTGTTGGGCGTCTCGCTGATTACTCCTCCGCAAGATGCCCCCACCTCACCGGATCAGAGTGATTATTTGGACCGCAGCATAATAACCTGATCCATGGTGTGGCAGCCGCTGCTGGCCAGGGGCCTCATTTATAAACGGTGCGTACGCACAAAAGATGGCGTACGCCAGTTTCTACGCACTGTGTGCAGTCCTCCACGCAAACTCTAACCCATGCGTACGCACTAAGCACAAAAACGGGAGAGACGAGAAACTGTGACACCGTTGGCAGAAGGAAGAATGGAGAGAAATATGTGGAAATAATACCATAAATAATAATAATAATTATAATAATGCATTTAATTTATATAGCGCTTCTCATCTGCCAAGACAAATCTCGAAGCGCTTCACAGCAAAGGACACTGATACAATTTGAAAGATAAAAAAAATAATAATAAAAAAAATTAATAATAAATAAAAATAGAATGTTACCTCATGTATCATAAGAATTCATTTGCAAACATTGATTAAAGCCAATCTTAAAATGATTAAACAAACGCCTGCTTGAGACTCCTCAGTGCACACAAAAACATAACTTTGAGAAATAAATAAATACGGATATGTTATTGATCACCCCTCGATTATGTTCTCTTGTTAAGAAATGTATTCTCATAAATGATGCGGTAAACAGAAGGACAGAATTACTTTCAATACTTACTGGTGCTTGAAATTCGAATATTTACTAAATAGTAAATTCTGATAAAAAAATTGTTTTAAATCATTTGACAAACAAATGTATGTGAAAAAAAAAGATGTATTTATGTTCAATACAATGATTACAATACAATGAATATTTAGCTATTCAGGTAGCGCATCAAACCCTCTCGTATTTCAGTGCCCTCCTTTGCACCTTGAGCCACTGCTACCCCAGGCTCTGCTGCTGCTGGTGCATCCCACCCATCATCATAGTCCTCTCCATGACTCTCGCAGAGGTTATGCAATAACTGAATTGCTGAAATTCTGAAATACACAAACAAAAGCATACATATTTTAATACGTAAAAGTGGTAGCTACAATTAATTAAATACTTGAAACACTTTGGTCGTATAGTGAGCGTGAGCCTAAACACATGGCTAGTTAGCGAACGTTAGTGTCACAAACGAGCTGAGAACCAGCAACACACGGGAAACCAGGGATAGTTGGTAACCAGCTTTATCACAGGCAATAGGCTGGTAGGAGACAAAACGGCAGATAGTAGGCAAAGGGCTGGTCAGGGACAGGCGAGGGGTCCAGGAGATGGGAAGACGGGAGTCGCAGGTACAGAACGGGTCAGGGAGCAGGCGAGGCAGAATAATCCGAGTACAGGCAGGGTCAGGAAACAGACGAGGCAGGATGGTCAGGGACAGGCAGGGTCGAAACCGGGAGAGCAATCTGGAGGTAAATGCGGGAAAGACTGGCATAGTGCAAAGTACGATCTGGCACTGAGGTGAAAGTGAAGTGGGCCTAAATACTAAATGGAGCTGATGGGTGTAACAGAGTGAGAGAGAGAGACAGGGTGTGGCTACCAGGTGACTCAGGAATGTAAATGCAGAAAATAGGTGAGTAAGAAAGCAGAACTGTGACAGAACCCTTAATGGACGGCTCATGACGTCTAGAAAATTCTAGGAGAGAAAAAAATTATAATTTAAGAAGAAGAATCAACAAAAACGCTTGCGCTTGGTGAGATGGTTTGTGCCGATTACACACAGGACAGGCGTTCACAAACTCCCGGGTGTCAGCCTCCAGCGTGGCCCACCAGAACCGTTGCAGGACCATCCCTCTGGTACGTTGAATCCCAGGGTGGCAGGAAAGTCTGGAGCTGTGAGCCCACTGAAGCACCTCAGCCCTCAAAACCTGAGGCACAAACAAACGGTTGAGAGGACAAGAACTAGGACCGGGTTGGTCCACCAAAGCGGTCTTAACCCTCTCCTCAATCTCCCAAGCGAGGATGCCGATCACTCGAGGAGCAGGAAGAACAGTGTCCGGGATACCGCAGGTGTCTCCCTCCCTCCCGAACTGCCGGGACAAAGCGGCGGCCTTCACGTTGCGGGAGCCCGGGCGGTAGGAGAGAAAAAAATTAAACCGGGTGAAAAATAACGACCACCTGGCTTGCCGGGAATTCAGTCTTTGTGCCGACCTGATGTATTCCAGGTTCTTATGGTCAGTCCAAACCTGAAATGGTTGTTCTGTCCCCTCAAGCCAGTGTCGCCACTCCTCCAACGCCAACTTGACTGCTAGAAGCTCCCGGTTCCCCACGTCATAGTTCCTCTCCGCCGGACTCAATCTCCTCGAAAAGAAAACACAGGGGTGGAGCTTCTGGTTCTCACCAGAACGTTGCGACAGGATGGCCCCCACCCCTACGTCAGAAGCATCCACCTCCACCACCAACTGACCAGCGGGATCTGGTACTTGCAGGATAGGTGCCGACGTAAACCGGCCCTTGAGGTCATGAAAAGCCTCCTCGGCTGCAGAGGACCATCGGAACGTCACCTTGGATGAGGTCAGGGCAGTGAGCGGGGCGGCCACGGTGCTGTAGCCACGGATGAACCGTCTGTAGAAGTTGGCGAATCCCAGGAAACGCTGCAGCTCCTTCCGAGACTCAGGAACCCGCCACGAAGTAACTGCTGAAACCTTAGAGGGATCCATCTCCACACTTCCTTGACCCACGATGTAGCCAAGAAAGGCGACCGAAGAAGTGTGAAACTCGCACTTCTCTGGAGGACTGTCTGGACGTGGTGGATGTGTTCCTTGAGGTTCTTTGAAAAAAATCAAAATTTCGTCCAGATAAACAAAAACATAATGATCCAACATGTCCCGGAGTACGTCGTTCACCAACGCTTGGAAAACTGCAGGGGCGTTGGTAAGTCCAAATGGCATCACCAGGTACTCGAAATGTCCCGAAGAGGTGTTGAAGGCGGTCTTCCATTCGTCCCCCTCACGGATTCGTACCAGGTGATAAGCGTTTCGTAGATCCAGCTTAGTGAAGATTGTAGCCCCTTGTAGTAGCTCGAACGCTGACGAGATGAGTGGCAGGGGATACTGATTCTTCACCTTGACGTCGTTCAGCCCCCGATAGTCAATGCAGGGTCTCAGAGTCTTGTCCTTCTTCGCCACAAAAAAAAAACCTGCTCCTGCGGGTGATGTGGAAGGACGAATAATTCCCGCAGCCAGAGAGTCATTGACGTAAGTCTCCATGGACTTCCTCTCCGGTGCCGAAAGCGAGTACAACCGGGCCTTGGGTGGGACTGCGCCTGGATGTAGCTCAATGGCGCAGTCATAGGGCCGATGAGGTGGAAGAGATGTCGCCTTAGCCTTGCTGAAAACCTCCTTAAAGTCCAAATATTCTGCCGGAACCCCTGTGACATCCGGAACCAGGTTCATTAATGCAGTTTTGCGGCGGGACGGGTCGCCAGAGAGTACCACAGCTTTATAGCTGCGGCCCCACAGCTGAGGGCATGTCCGTTAACACAGTGTTATGGGGAATGGAAACTCAGCTGTGTACTATCAAAGTGGATGGACAGGACGCTGAAACAGGGTTATTCACTCCAGTTTTGCAGCGTCCCACCCCCTTTTATGGGCATGCGAGAGGTGAATCTATCCTCTCAGGAGGCAGTGTTTCCCCTACCATTGTCTTGGAGGGGCGCTGCGCCCCGCCAACGGAGCCCCGCGCCCTCCCTGAAATTCCAGGTGTTTAAAAAAAAACACACCCATCTCCCCCCCCCGCTCAGACAGCACAGCACCCCCCCAAAGCAGTAAACCTAGGGGAAACACTGGGAGGAGATGGGTTTCCTCTCAGCAGAGATTCAGGCTCTGGTGCAGAAACAGGCTGTGTCTGTTGTGCACCCTCAGCGCAGGGAAGAGGGTCTTTATTCCATGTATTTCCTGGTTCTCAAGAAGACAGGGGAATTCAGACCCATTCTAGATCTCCGCGGCCTGAATCGCCACATTTCCCGCAGGAAATTCTGCATGTTAACTATAAAACAGTTACTGGGGCTTGTGCAGCCGGGCGATTGGTTCACCGCCATCAACCTGAAAGACGCATACTTTCATGTAGAAATTGCACAAGAGCACAGAAAGTATCTGCGTTTTACCTTCCAGGGGATAGCCTACGAATACAACAGGCTGCCGTTCGGGTATTCCCTATCCCCACGCACATTCAGCAAGTGTGTGGCCACAGCGCTTCAACCACTGCACGCACACGGCATGAGAGTTTTCTTTTACTAGACGACCTCATAGTCATGGCTGGGTCACGGGAACAGGCAATGTTTTGCACAGCACAATTGATCACACACCTGACCAAATTGGGCTTCGCGATCAATTGGAAAAAGAGCACCCCCATACCTCACCAACGGGCGTTGTATTTGGGTGTGGTGCTCGATGCAGGCGCGTTGCACGCCACCCTGTCAGAGAGCAGACGTGCGTCCCTTCTTCAGGGGGTGCGCAGGCTGCGACAGGGGGCGACAGTGACAGCTTTTACTGTCATGCAGACACTGGGTCTCATGGCGGCTGCTCACATGGTGGTCCCGTTAGGGTTACTACATATGCGCCGCCTGCAGAGGTGGTTTCCCAGCCTACGCTTGGATCCCAAGAGGCACAAGCGGCGGCTGGTTACCATCCCCCCCCCTCAGTGGAGGGCAACCTCCGGTTTTGGGGGTCCCCGGACCACCTCCGGAGGGGGTCTCCACTGGGACGGGTGACCTCCTACATCACAGTGTTCACGGACGCGTCCGGAACAGGATGGGGAGGGACCTGCCTGAAGAGGGCTATAGGTGGGCGCTGGGCTCTAACAGAGTCTCGACACAGCAACCTCCTAGAGCTACGGGCGGTAGTGTTAGTCCTCCAGCATTTCATGCCCCTAATTCAAGGGAGACATGTAATGATCAGGAGCGACAACAGCACCACAGTGGCTTATATCAACAGGCAGGGCGGAGTCCGCTCCGCCGCCTTGTTGGCCACAGCGGAGAGGCTGTGGTTATGGGCATCAGAGGTGGTTTTATCTCTGAGAGCCCTCCATATCCCGGGACTGGAGAACAGAGGGGCCGACCTCATGTCGAGGGGCGGCCCCCTGCCAGGCGAGTGGGTGCTTCACCCGGAGGTGGTGAA
The DNA here is from genome assembly GCA_943591055.1 of Gobionotothen gibberifrons. Lineage (NCBI taxonomy): Eukaryota > Metazoa > Chordata > Actinopteri > Perciformes > Nototheniidae > Gobionotothen > Gobionotothen gibberifrons. The sequence continues at coordinate 7,749 of CALSBZ010045590.1, read as the reverse complement.
GCAGATCTGGGCCCAGTCGGGAGAGCGGAGGTGGACCTGTTCGCCAGCCGGCGAAACAGCCACTGTGCCCTGTGGTTCTCCATGGCCCTGAGCGACGACCCACCTTTAGGGGTGGACGCGTTTGCACACGAGCCATGGCCAAAGAAGCTGCTCTACGCCTTTCCACCGCTGCGTCTCATTCTCCCCCTTCTGGGGAGGGTGAGGCGAGAACGTCTGTCAGTCATCCTGGTAGCTCCGGACCGCGTCGGGGCGCCGTGGTACTCAGAGATGACACAGGTGAAGGTGGGCCAGCCCTGGGCGGTCCCCCAGTTCTGGGGGGCGGTGTCCCAAGAGGCAGGTGCAATCGGGGCGTTACCCACTCTTGGCCAACCTCTCCAGGCTTGGCTCCTGAGAGGGACAGGTTGAGACAGGGTGGATTGTCTGAAAGTGTTATTCAGTCTATCCAGGCAGCTAGAGCTGGATCCACCACCGCCAGGCCAAAGTGGCTAGGATTCCAGCGATGGTGTGAGGAGCGGAGAATAGAGCCCCTATCTTGTGAGCTAGGCTCTATTTTATCCTTCTTACAGTTACTGGTGGACAGAGGGCTTGCTCATTCAACAGTGAAGGTGTATGCAGCAGCCATTTTGTCCTGCCATGAGGGATTTGGCGGCAGGTCAGCCTTTAGTCAACCACTGATGTTGCGGTTTTTACAGGGGGTCAGGAGGCTGCGCCCAGTAGTGCGCGCCTCCGCCCCGCAGTGGGACCTGCCCCTAGTGCTCGAGGCTCTGGCCGCGGGGCCGTTTGAGACTCTGGAGCTCTCCTCTCTGAAAGCATTGTCGTGGAAAACAGCTTTGCTTCTTGCCTTAACGTCAGCCAAAAGGGGTGTCCGAGTTAACTGCTCTGTCGGTGCACCCGAGTTGCTTACTAATTCGGGGTGACCGGAGCGGCGCGATACTCAGACCGAACCCCTCCTTCGTGCCTAAGAGCCTAAGGAGTGCGTTCAGGTCAAGGGCTATTCAGTTAGGGGGTTTTAGTCTTCCCCCCCATGGTGGGGACAGGGAAGCTAAATTGCACCTCCTCTGCCCGGTGCGTGCGCTAGCATGTTATGTGCAGCGCACGGCTGCCCTGAGACACACCGAACAACTGTTCGTGTGTTTCGGGGGCGGGGTGATCGGGAAAGCTCTGTCCAAGAAACGCCTGGCAGGCTGGCTCTGCGAGTGCATTGCACATGCCTACGGACAGGCAGGGAGAGCCTGCCCCACGGGGGTTCGTGCGCACTCCACACGGGCTGTGGCTGCGTCGACAGCTTTGTTCAACGGTGTGAGTGTGGATATATGCACAGCGGCGTCTTGGTCGACGCCAGGCGCCAGGCCCCATCTCTTGGACATGTCGGGCTCTTTCTCCTCGTCTGTGCTTGCACGGGCAACACAGGACTGGTAGGGGGGGGGGGGGGGGCTGTGGGTCAGTTGGCATCTGACCCCTTCCCCGGACGTAATGCGCCTTCGCTGTTCTCGGGCCCTCTGAGGGTCCCGGGATGGGCGAGGGGCGCGCTGGGCCCTTACAGGGCTGGAGGGCTGCTCTCCTCCTGCCGGGAGGCAGGAGGGGGGTAGCCCTCCACATTTTAGTCCACACACACTCTGCACGGGGTCAGTGTCTGAGTGTGGGGCATGGGCACTGGCACTCTCCCTGTGATCCTGAGGGACTCGGGGAGATGGGTGCACAGTGAGCTCATACAGGGCTGGGGGTTCTCCCCATCCGCCTAAGGGCGGGGGGGGGGGGGGCCCCCATCACTGTTTTTTGGGCACACCTTCTGCGAGGTAAGCGCGGCAGGGTGTGCTCTGTCAGCCGCAGCCCAGACTTCTCCACGGTCACGACCGGGTTAAAGGAGAATGTGGGGCAGCAGCTGCTGACCAGGAAGGCCGGTCAGGGACAGTAGGGTGGAATGTTGGTTTTGGACGACAGTGCGTACATTTATCGGGGCTCCACCCACTGTACCCATAGAGTCCAGTAGAGGGCGGAGCCTGTGAGAGATATAACGTTGGGTTACGTATTGTAACCCTTGTTATATTAACACAGGCGGAGCCCTCTACTCAGGGCACTGTCTGTCCTATTCCGCTCGCTGAAGAGAGGTGTAGGATGACAGTCAGGAGGCGAGGCCTCCTTTTATACGGTGTGATGCGCACGCATTCAGGTAGGCCCGCCCAAGGCCGGCCACGTCTATAGAAGTCTCAGTGGGAGAATGCTCGCAGGGTAAGGTAGTACCCATAGAGTCCAGTAGAGGGCTCCGCCTGTGTTAATATAACAAGGGTTACAATACGTAACCCAACGTTATTGGACGACAGTGAGCGTATACATCGGGGCTCCACCCACTGTACCCATAGAGTCCAGTAGAGGGCGGGGCCTGTGAGAGATATAACGTTGGGTTACGTATTGTAACCCTTGTTATATTAACACAGGTGGAGCCCTCTACTCAGGGCACTGTCTGTCCTATTCCGCTCGCTGAAGAGAGGTGCAGGATGACAGTCAGGAGGCGAGGCCTCCTTTTATACGGTGTGATGCGCGCGCATTCAGGTAGGCCCGCCCAAGGCCGGCCACCTCTATAGAAGTCTCAGTGGGAGAATGCTCACAGGGTAAGGTAGTACTCATAGAGTCCAGTAGAGGGCTCCGCCTGTGTTAATATAACAAGGGTTACAATATGTAACCCAACGTTATAGCCGACGGCAGCTGCCAGTGATTGGTGTGTGTGAGAAGGAGAAAGAAGCACAGAGCAAGATAGTTTTTTGAGCTGAGAGAATATGTGTTTGTATTTTGACAAGCGACCTTAGCCGCGTTCACACCGAGTACTTTTCACCCCGAGTACTTTTCACCCGTACTTTTCACGTTTAGTTCTGTTAGTACCCCTGATGTTGCGTTCACACCAAAAAAATAACTAAGTGCCGGGAACTTTTCACTCCATTTTTAGCGCCTGCTGAGAGCAGGCACTTTCCTGTGGAAAAAAAGTACCCCAGTTCTGATTGGCTGGGCGATTGCAAACCACGCCCCGTAAAAGTCTGAAATGTTTTGTAGAGCCGCCATTTTATTATCCTTGCATTAGCATTATTAGCATTAGCATTAGCCCCGCGCAGAAACGCAGAGAGACTAACTTATGACAACACAAAATAAAACATGGGAGCGGTGGAGATGAGGAGGTGTCGGCGTTCTGGCCGTTTACTCAGAAGGCTTCAGTAGAAGCTGCTGGGACTCCCAGCAGCTTCTACTGAAGCCAGTCCCCAACTCCGGGGACTTCCGGCCGGGGATTTTCGGCGGCAGTATACGCCGTGAAGTTGTTTGCGGCCAGTAAACCCAAAGCAGAAGAAGAAGAAGTGACGTCCCCCAGGGACTTATTTCCGGTGTGAACGCTATCTGTATTTAGTGCCCTGGGGTATTAAGTGCCGCGGCACTAAGTGCCGGGAACTAAGTACAGCAAAGTATTCGGTGTGAACGCGGCTCTTGAGGTTATGAAAGGCGCTATATAAATTCAAGTTATTATTATTATTATTATTATTGATACCTTTTTGTGGAAGTAAAAGTCAAGCTTATTTGCTATCTGTGAACCGAATTTTGGATTACTGGAACTACAACGGGTATTAACCGGAAAAGCATGACATGGGACCTTTAAAGGACAGAGAACAAGAAACCATTGGTCGCTGTGATTGCTATATCCCATTATTGAAGTGGTTTTAAATTGTGCCCGTTTTTAATGATTTATAATAGTTTATTTTATTTGCATATTGACTGGTTAATGTGCCATTTCATTTGTGTTTTACGACCGCTGTATTCGTCTGCCTGTATTGTTTTGTGTTCATTTGTTGTAACTTTGTTCATGCTGCCCTCTTGGCCAGGTCGATTTTAATCTCAATGAGACTTTTACCTGGTTAAATAAAGGATATATATATATATAGAAGACAGAACCTGTGGCATCGATGTAAAAGAAACAATGATGAATGTATTTTTTCAAGATTCAAGGGTTTTATTATCATGTGCACAGTAGCTACAGTGTAGTTATGGCAATGAAAATCTTAGGTCCCGATCTCCTCCAACAATGTAACATATTATAATAAAGGACATAACAAAATAACAATTATAATAATAATAATAATACAAATAGTGCAAATTAAACAGAGTACGATACATTTGAATACAATAGTGCAGGTGAAAGAACAGAATGTAAGGTTATGCAAAGTGTATTTGCGTGTGTTAACAAACTGAAACTGTTCAAGACACGTATTAAAAACGGAGAATTAGTGCATTTTCCCTCTCTGCTAAAAGCAAGCAGACAATCCAATTGAAAAATATGATATATCCCAATGTCAAATGGGCTGTGCTCAAGCTACTATCGATGTTTGGGTGAAACATGCTGTCGAGCTGTTTTGGTGATGGTGGTGGTGTGAAGAGTCCGTGTCAGGTCCTCAGTGATGAGTCCGTGTCAGGTCCTCAGTGATGAGTCCGTGTCAGGTCCTCAGTGAAGAGTCCGTGTCAGGTCCTCAGTGATGAGTCCTCCTCAGTGATGTGGACACCGAGGAACCTGAAGCTGCTGACTCTCTCCACCGTAGTCCCATTGATGGCGATGGGGGCGTGTCCCTCTCTCTGCTGCTTCCTGTAATCCACAATCAGCTCCTTGGTTTTGCTGACGTTGAGATGGAGGTTGTTATCCTGGCACCAAGATGTCAGGTTTTCGACCCCCTCTCTGTACGCTGTATCGTCGCCGTCAGTGATCTGGCCGATGACGGTCGTGTTGTCAGCAAACTTCACAATGGTGTTGGAAGTTCAGGATCCAATCCCAGAGGGCGCTGCAGAGCCGGAGGTCCCTGAGCTTGATGACGAGCTTGGAGGACACAATGGCGTTGAAAGCTGAACTGAAGTCAATGAACAGAATTCTCTGGGGGGTCACGTTATGGCGCGATGTGAAGACACCGTTTCGGCTGGAGCTCCGTGCCACTCGGATAAAATGAATTGATTATCCTGTTAATAACCGTGAATTGGAAGCCACTTTTGGTAGGAACATTTAAGGCTATGTCCTTAGAAAACTTTTGGCCACAGTGTTTTGACAAAATGGGAAGAACTCAAAGGAATAGACAAGAAAGACACCGCTGAATCCGAGCCCGGTGAGCAAGATGGCGATCAGGCCGAATCTGATATCTCTGATGAACTCAACCCAGCCCTTGCCAAAGCCCTAAACTTGATGCTGCTAATATTATAAAAGTAATTGACGATAACATTACATGTTACTTGTTAGACGCTTTTATCCAAAGCGACTTACATACTCAATACTGTGGACAATCCCCACAGGAGCAATTTGGGGTGAAGTGTCTCAGGGACACAACGACATGCTGACTGCAGTGGGGTTTGAACCTGTGACCCCCTGATCCGAACACCTACGGACAACCCACTACCCACTACGCCACACGATAAACTCAGCCCTCTGGTCCAGTTTATTAATAAGCATTCTGCGGAGCTTCAGTCTGCTAACAGGCGGCTAGATGAAGCAGAGACCAGGATCATGGCCGTGGAAAACTCCGCCACAGCGTAAGGGGCTGGGGCTTTGGGGCATGGGCTGGTTGCCTGGAGTGCGTTGAATGCTCAGCAGGAGGAAAGAGACAGGGGCACCAGGTGAACACAATCAGGTAATCAAACAGGAGGGAAACACAAAGACAGGAAGTAAAAACAGACATAACTAGGGGGGTAAACACTTTTCAAAATAAAACGGGAAAACAAAGACAGATCTTGAGATGACAAAATAAAACACAGGCAGATCGTGACAAATACAGATTTGTGAAATCTGTTGAGATATTACATTGAATTAAAGTCAACATTTCAGTTTCTCAGTGCATCTTTCCTGTTGCTCACATCCACTGTTCACTTATTCATCTATATTCTTTACTGTCATATTGTCCCTCCAATAAAAAAACAGTGTGAAGGAAATGTTGTGTTATACTAAAGCAGCTGCTGAAGACCTTGAAGTGTTACACTGAAGATTATAGGCACATTATAACGAAGAGCTATCTGAGGAGGATGTCTTTTTAGCTTGTTAGGTGTTTTGAATTTCTTTCAAGGGAAATCTTGAGGAATGAAGATATTTATTAATAAGTATATAAGATATGCACCAGATTACGTTTAAGATGAATCCAAGTACTTTGTACTCCACTTAATTCCAGATGATTGTATGTTTTAGATTGATAATGCAAAATAAAATCATCAACAACATTAATCATCATTTTTATAATTATTGTTTTTTAAATGTGTTTTATGTCTTGTAATTGCATTGTTGAGGAACCTGTGACCCAAGCGTTTCATTCATTAGCCTACTACACCGTAGTTGTGATATGACAATAAACCTTGAATTGAATTGTCCCCCTGCTCCCCTCTGGGGGGCGCCACATGAAATCTGTGTGAGAAACTGGAATCTGATTCTCTGTCAACAACACTGTCATAGCAAAATTCTCTTTGCTTTTGCTATTGTGTTTGAAATTAAATTAGCCCATTTGTATTCCTGTGCGATGGTAGTAGCTTCAACATATGACTGTATGGAGACATTTAGAAATACTTGCTGGTTAAAATGAGCTGTAGCATGGGAACAGCCTCATTAACTGACAGCCACAGACTTTCAAGCTGACTGAGGATCCTACAGGGGTTTATGTTTGCCATTGTATTGGAATTATACTATATGAGTACTATGTAAGCACATATTTTGTAATTGTACACAGCAATTTCACTGCAAGTTCTTATTTTGTTAAAGTGTAACGTAATGTCTTTGTTTAATTTAATATCATATATATATATATAGTAATGAAATTGAAAGCAGCAGGTGGAGAAAACCTTTCACAGTGTTCACTCGGATTCCGGGTGATGTTTAGTTTGGATGGCAAATGGTCAAAAAACTAAACATTTAATTGTTCAGATGTATCGATAATGCGGGTTTACTCCAGAGGTAAGCCACACAGGTATTTTAAAAACGTCTGAATTCTGAACTTAATTGCTGTGCTCAGAGGCGCGGGAAGGTATTTTGAGTGGGGGTGCTGAGGTGCTGGACTCCAGTGAACACTATTACGGGCACTATAGAGCACGCACAAAAGCGCGAGCACCAGGGGCGCTATAGTGGAATGTTCTACTGCAACACTCCCCACACGCAAACCCACAGTACACCCGCGACTGTTACAATGAAGGCTCGATAATCAGCTCCCGGGAAGATTTTTTTTAAATATTGAAGTAAAAGCATCAATCTGGTGCACTTTGAGAGCAACATGAAGAGATCTATGGATACATCTCTCAACATCCATATGAAACACAACTGTAATCAGATATTCTTTTTCTTTATGGATATTTTTACAAATCACTCCCCTTTCAAACTGTATTCTTGTTTTACTGCCATATAGTATTTCATAACTGTTTTTCCTTTATTCCCTTCTCTTTTTTATAACGATAATGATCATATGAAGGTGTGCCGCGGAAATAATCTTTTGAATAATTTGTAACCAAACCGTTTGAGACCCACTGAGATAACTTAGACTAAAGTTAACTATCTAAACAGTCAGAGAGTCCTTTAGCTCACCTGAGCCTCTCAGTCAGAGGAGAGGACTCTCCTCCAGCTTGTTGTGGAACAAACAGCTCCTTGTGTCCGTTAGCGCAGTTAGCTAACCAGATGCTAACAACACGTCCCTGCTGGCACCGGTCTCGGACGGACGGACACACACACACACACACACACACACACACACACACACACACACACAC
>CALSBZ010045589.1:0-10784 GCA_943591055.1 Gobionotothen gibberifrons | reverse complement strand
GGGGAGGGAACAGGTGAGGGGGAGGGAACAGGTGAGGGGGAGGGAACTGTCTCTGCATCCTGTAGAAGACAAAAGGAAAGCAATATCTTACTGTAAAGCAGTGGTTATAACTTTGTAATAGATAGACATGCCTACTGCTGTATTCTTTGAATTGCATCCCATATGGGTAATTTGTTCAAATGTATCCATACTGTTCAGTTTCAGTATGCCGTTATACACCCAAAAGAGTACAAGAAACAAATCTAGGGTGAGATTTGTTTTAGCATCTCTCCACACAGAAGAGTTGGCTGAGCAGGAAACTCTGAGCGTCCAACAAAATGTATACATAACGACACATGCCAGGGTTTCCCACACATAGACTATACTTGGGCGGGCCGCCCAGGTATATTAACTGCCGGGTATTTCGCGACCCATTTAGGTTTTTAAAAAAAAAAAATATATATATATGTAATTTTTTTTTTTATTCGTCCGTGACCGCAACGCCATCTGCGATCGATTAACTTGTGGTCAATGATCCCTCGCTCTACGCCTCCTGTACCCAGTCCCGGACTGGCCATCAGTAGAACCGGGGGGTTTCCCGATGGCCTGGCCTGTTAAGTGACCTGCCTCACACAGGGTGACTGGCTGTCTACGTGATGTGGCCTGCCGACATGGCCACCGTCATACAGATCATAAATCAAAGCCCTTCATTGGTCTCTGTGTGTCATTCAAGCTCGGGATAACCTCAGCTCAGGTGAGGTAAAGGACTCTGAGTGTTTAGATAGTTAACTTAGTCTAAGTTCTCAGTGGGTCTCAAACGGTTTGGTCACCATTTATGTAAACACATATTTCCATTTGAGGGGGTAGTGATTAGTAAAATATGCATGAATAAAAAATAAATAAAAAGTTAACTAGGTGAAAAAAGGTAAGATACACTTTTAAAACGTGTTGAGAGCTAAAACTAGTCTTTGCTGCTGCCTCAAAGAGGAGCAGGGGGAGAGGAGGGGGACAGGAGAGGCTGGTTCAGGAGCACAGACACACTCGCAACTATAAATTAACCAAAAATAAATAAATAAACAAGTTTCAGTGTTTTTTCATGAAATGGTATGTTATTGCTTATGGCCATGACTTTATGATTATTGAAATGTATATACAGTTCTGTTTCATATAGGTGTTTCCATAGATCTAGTCTCTTTATTTTGCCCTCAAATGCGGCTTTCACACCAGCGCTTTTCCCTTTCTAGCTCCGGCCGGGAGCTTTTCTGGTTCAGCTCCGGTTTCCCTTTTCAGCTCCCGCTCTGTTCACATCGCCAAAACTGCCGCTGCTGCGTCATGACGTCACCGTTTACGGGCCTGATAAAAATCCAAACCGCGCGGAAATCCCTCACATCGACAACAACAACAATGGCCGATAGTATTGAAGCGCTGTTCGCTTTGGTTATCCTCTTACAAAACGAAATGGAAGGCATCGGACGACTTTACAAGCGACGACTTCACTTGGAACATTACAAACATCACATACGAAATACAAGACTTATTTGTGGTCTTCTGCATCTACTTCAACGACGAATCCGTAGGAAAAAGAAGGTAAATATACGTCCTATTCGATGGCGTTAGAGCTAGCTGTTGTTAGCCTCTGCATGCGCCACGCTCAAAATACCCAGCTTTGCAGCATAAATTACTATGGTATAACATTAAAACGGATTCTCAATGTTATGTCCACAGATCATGTTGAAATGGCGGAGGTCGCGTGTTATTTGGACACAGCCCAGATCTTCCGATTGGTGGGACACCATAGCTTCAGACTTCTCCCCTCTGCAATTCATGCAGAATTTCCGAGTGTCCAGGGAGTCCTTTGAGTACATCTGCAACCAGCTCAGCGGCGTTTTGGGGAGAAGAAACACAAATTACCGTCGGTGTATACCCAATAAAAAACGGGTTGCAATTGCCCTCTGGAAGCTGGCCACCGGCGGAGAATACAGGACCATCAGCCATCTTTTCGGGGTAGGCCTAAGCACCGTTTGCCTCTGTGTTCAGGATTTCTGCAGGGCAACCATGGAAGTTCTGCTTCCACTACATATCAAATTCCCTGATGTGGAGAAATTGGTGGAAATGGCCACTTTTTCAACAACCGTTGGAGAGCACCACAGTGTGTTGGTGCAATAGATGGAAGCCACATCCCTATCTTAGCACCAGAAAATTATCCCAAGGACTATTATAACAGAAAAGGATGGCATTCTGTTGTTCTACAGGCTGTTGTTGATGGCAGGGGGATGTTCTGGGATGTGTGTGTTGGTGACCCAGGTAGTGTACATGATGCTAGAGTGCTAAAACAATCCAATCTTTCACTGTTCTGCTCGCTGTTGATCCTGTTCTGCTCGCTGTTGATCCTGTTCTCCTCGATTCGGCTCTGCTCTGTGAAGTTGTAAAGCCGTAGGAACTCAGCATTGGTGTCCTTCACCTCCCGAAGCATCTCCCGGGTCTGCTCCAGTATCTCTTCGTCCCTGGCGTCACTCTTCTCCATTAACAAGACAAGTCCAGATGACGAATCCCGCTTCCTTTTAACTACAAAGGGAAAAATAATAATGAAGTCAACACCGTATTCATGGCATTCTATGAGGTGTAAATTATATACTGTGTAATGAAATGTTTTATTGTTATTATGGCTGCAGTTGCATAACTTGAACAACTACTACAATGACAATGCCATGATAAATGGCAACAGGGAATAGTATTACCATTATGACCACTGTAAACCTTACCCTGTTTGTTTCGGCCCACTGGCTGGGTTAGGGGCACCAGAGATTCCTGGGAAGAACTGCTTGGGGCAAGAGGAGACCCAAGCATGTGCACGGGCGAGCTACACGCCGACGGTAGTGGTGGTTCCGACACAGTACACTCCAAACGAGATATGCCTGTAAACACAATATAAACACAATGAACAAAAGTAGCCCTTCAACAAATCATACATCGTTAGTGCGAAGAAAGAAGATACATTGGAGGCGTTCGCTGTCTTTGCCATGGGGATACCTTTGTTTACTATTGTTAGCATTAGCATGCTAGCGCATGGGTGCCCACCCGGTAGCTGTAGTAGGTAAACTTTAGCTATTATTGCCAGGTCTGTCGATAGCTACATGGTTTAGTTTATGTTGTAAAACATAAAAGGCACAAATAACACAAATCAGTAATGCATAACTCACCAGCATGAAATGACTCGTCCTCCAACCGAATTGACGAGAGACAAAGCGAATTCACCGTGGATCCCAAACCACTCGTCGGTCTGTCTCCGAGGACCGAGTCTAGCAAGTCAAAATGTGGACTTGCTTTTGGACGACCGCTGCCACTCCGTCTGAGCTCTTTCTTTTGGTCCCGATAATCCTTCTTTAGCTTTTTCAATTTGTTGCAAATCTGTTCGATGCTACGGTCATAACCAGCGGTTGCCATCTCTCGCTGCAATTGTTGCAGAATAGCCTTGGACCGCGTGCTCCCCTCCAGCTTCCTCTGTACCTCTTCGGAAGACCAGATTGCCACTAGGTAGCTGGTCTCTTCAGTGGACCACTGCTGCTTATTCAGTTTGAGGTTTTCCATCGTTGTGTACAAACTGGATAAAACGCAGGCATATTTGTTGTTGTTCAGGAGGTTGATCCCGCCCCTACCCCTGTCCCTGCCCCCGCCCCCGCCTCAACGTAAGAGAAACGTAAGCGACGCCGCCTCTTAGCTCCGAAGCTCTCACCTCTAGACCGACAATTTTTGGGAGCTGGAAGTGAACCAGATTCCGGAGCTGAGAGTGCGGTGTGAACAGGGAAAACCGGGACTTTTCAGGCTCTAGCTCCGAGCCGGAGCTGAAAACGCGTTGGTGTGAAAGGGGCAAAAGTAAACCAGATTGATGCATTTAACTCAAAAATGTCAAAAAAAAAATCTTAGCTGGGGAGCATGCCCCCGAACCCCCCTAAAGGATTTGAGGTCCACCCCCACTTCAAATCACATGGAAAGGATCCTAAATACATTTATAAATACATTTATGTATTTAGTAGATTTAAACTATAGGGCTATCACTATGGGCCCTGTCTGTACCTGTTCGCTCTGCCATCGCATGAAGGGTCTGCTAACAAGCGACTAACAGAAAGGTTAATGTTAATGTTGTTGCACGTCACCTCAACCCCCTCTCACCTCTGCATCATCCGCAGATGAGTCGCTGTCAATGGTTGCCTTTCATTTGTAAAACAAAGAAAAAGCAATGTGAGAAAAAATGAGGTATTCACCGTCTCATGAATGATTATTAGGGACAGTTAAATTAATAGCCTTATAATCCAAACATTACTTTGAATTTTGACTTACCACGTCCATGCTTGACTCAGTGTCATGTAATGGTTGCTGTAGAATATAATTGAACAAGTGAAAATCATATAACAAAGATTTACAAAACAAACGCAATGGGAGATGAATGCACTTTAGCTTTCCATACGTTTTGTGAGCTTACACTTGGCCTAAGGTAGAGGGCCGACCTCCCCAGAGCTCCAGTGCTCCTAATCCCACGTGGGGTGTCCTCCGTGAGCTGTCTGACCACACGGTAGCGGTCTACACGGCAGAGGTCAAAATTGATGTTCCTCAATCCCGGGTACTGCCCTTCTAAAAACTGCTCAAACTCCTGTTTTGTGAGACACTGAGGCACCTGGACAGATCGGACCGGATCTGCTGCAAAATCAATAAAAGAAAAGTATTCTTTACAAATGCTGGACAGATAAGACGAATGATTTTCAACAAAAGGATTCCATACAGGGCTAATGCACACATACTGTATTTTTGCAGATTGGACAGTTACAGTACATTTTTTTACCTTTTGTTCAGAAATCCTTAAATGATTTGTGATGTTTTAAAAAAGGGAAATGCCCCCGATTTAAAGAGTCAGTATTTGTAAACATGCACCATTATCTCCTATAAATAGAAATAAGGCAGGAAAGCCAGCAACCCACCCCCAAAAAAAAGGGTCACACTTTTTCTTTTCTTTCGCACTACTTCTTTGACTTGTTATAGGCTCACACAACTAAGAATCTAAGTGTTTATGTATTCTTACCCTTTTTGCCGTTGTACGACACCATGTATTCATGCATCAGGGAGATGCGCATAGCATACACCGCCCTAGCTGGATGCCTGCCAATAACGAAAGAACAATATCTGAAATTACCTTTTAAAGACAACACATAAATATGCAAAACATTTTAGTACTACTCCAAACACAAAGTATAATTCAATGAATTATACTTTCAGTGTAAACTCAGAAGTGAAGCTACATATCTTTTAAACAAAATCTATATTTTTCAGTCTTACTCTGGTGGACGGTCCATCTGTGCTGCAGGTCTAAACACAAAGAAAATATTATATTGTTATAATCAGCAAAGTCTATTAAACAACAGTCATTATGTGAACCACAAAGGATCTTTGCAGATGAAATTATGATATGCAACATTTGATTTTATGTAGGTTGGTAAATATATATGACAAAAGGTGCATCCTTGGTCTCACACCTAAGCACTTCTCTAGGCACTGGGTGTGTTGTGGGGATTGCCCACAATATTGAGTATGTCAGTCGCTTTGGATAAAAGCGTCTAACAAGTGACATGTAATGTAATAATGTAATGTGTGTACGTATTTCAATGAAATGTCTTTTTCAAAACAAACATTTACATAATACAATTACTGGGGCTCACCTTTCATGTTGTGCAATGTGCTCTGCTAGCAGGTGTATAGGGACTTCCTGTCCACACTTCTTACATTCCTCCTTTATGACTGATTCCTACAAATAATAATGCAGATGTTAGTGATGGGATCAAAACTATATATACACTGTTGGTGGTCGACAGAAGTGCATGCTGTGAAAATGGCCTGGTATTATACGTAACGGTATTTAGCATTGACACAAGCGATGTTTTATTTTACAACGTACTACTATTTAATATCTTACTTCATGACTGAGGGCCTCTTGCTCCACCATCTCAGTCAGGTCAGCCTGGATGGGAACAATGTAGCACACCGCCTTATTTAGCCCACTAAGGTGCTTTAAGTAGGCTACAGTGCCTGTGGGACAGGCAACTCCACAAGTTTCCTGCTCCTGCAGCACCTCTTCAGTACGAACCCCCCCCCCCACCACGTAGTGCAGGAAAAGTCCCCTCCAAACGGTCCTTGACCTCCAGAGCGGAACCATCAGCTGGGAACTTTACCGGCCTTCTTCCAAGCCCATTTCTTTGTAAACGCAAGGCCTCCTCAGCTGCTGGAATGGTGTCTGTGGACACCAGGGCACAGCAAAAAAAAGTGTGCTCCCATGGGCCAGGAACTGGTCCATTAAATCCCCTTCTTCTTCCCCTGTCCCTTGGGTAGGGGCTATGGAAGAGTCTTGCAAGGTTGTTAGAAATGCTGCCTTGTACAGGAGGAATGTGACTGGAGGTGGGAGGAGAAATTAGAGTGGTCGGTGGGAGAAAAGGAGTGGTGGGGGATGTAAGATATGGTGTCACCGGGAGTGGGAGGGAGGGAAGGGAAGCCGGGTGTCTGGATGGCGTTTGACTTTCCAGCATCCCTGTCACTCTCTCCAACATAGACTCCACCCGATCCAATCGGTCTCTGTAAAGCAAACCAAAAATAGACTTAGTTTGAGGGACATTGTGTGAAACTGTACAGGGAACATCAACGATATGGGAGGGAGATTTAAATGTTATTCTAAAAGGTCTACTAGGAATGTTTTAACTGAGTGAACTGACTGGGTGAATATAGACACACGGCAGCTATTGGGATATTTACACCCAATCCCAAAAAACGTAAACATTGTTTCTAAAAATAATCCCATAAATACCTATACATCCAAAACCGTATCCAATTAATTAATTGTTTATTTGGTAGTGACAATGCACAGTAATGAACACTTAAAACATTAAAATGAGTCAAGCGTAACAGTGCCAGATTTAGCTTTGAGCTACTTTCCATCCGCAGTCCCTCACATAAAACATTTAAGGAAATTACATTTTACAAACATGGCAAAAACAAAATATATGATATGCAAAAAGTGCAAAAGAGCAAGAGCAGCATACACAAGTATTTACCACATGGCAGTACAATATAGCAGCAACGACATAAAGTGCAATATATCCATCTAATTTGTAGCCCGAGCGCAAATAGCATTGTTAGCTACGAGCACCACGTGTAAATAGCATTGTTAGCTACGAGCACCACGTGCAAATAGCATTGTTAGCTACGAGAACCACGTGTAAATAGCATTGTTAGCTACGAGCACCACGAGTAAATAGCATTGTTAGCTACGAGCACCACGAGTAAATAGCATTGTTAGCTACGAGCACCACGTGTAAATAGCATTGTTAGCTACGAGCACCACGTGTAAATAGCATTGTTAGCTATGGCCACCACATGTAAATAGCATCTGCCAATGTTTAAAGATGCACCGTCAATTCGCTAGCTTGCTTGCTTTGCCCAAGCTTATCATGTCAACCCTGTCAAATATTACATAATTGTTTAGAATAGCGTATTTGCAAAAATATGCAAGTTAGCTCCTTGAATGCCACACCCTGCAGGTGTGGCATTCAAGGAGGCCACACCCAACACAAAATGTAGTGTAATTTGTAGATGGATGTTATTTCATCATTCCTTCGATAGTGGACTTAACCAAACACACATGCAAAAAAATCATTATTGCTTATTCCTTTATTCCTGTCTAGCACATGCTTCATCGTACATACTGCGTCATTATATTATATGTTATGCTAGTAGTAGACGGGGAACCATTGCTAAAATACCTTTCATTTTCATAACATACCTTTCATTTGGTGCAGACATTAGCCAAACGTCCGAGTACGTCGACCCAAAGCCTCCTAGACCAAACGATGTTATATTTTTCTTTTTCTTTTTTTTTAGCGCCGCAAAAAACACTCCGTCTCTCTCGGGTCTGTGCTGCTACTGTAGCCAGAGGTCGCTGTTGGATATGTGATAGAGAGGCGAAGTCCGCCCTTCTACTTCCGCCCCATGGGACCTCGGAAAAAAATATGTAGTGATGTCAATGGAGAGAGAAAGATTATCTTTCGATCCCGTTTGAATTGTACCACGAATATGATGTTTGTCAATGTTAGAAAATCATTTCCATGTCAAAGAAGTCAGTTTGTCCTAAAACTGTTGAAATATAAGACTATGAAAAATACGCAATTAGAAAGACTACAAATCCCAGAGTCGCGTAAGTGATGTCATAATTGTTTTCCTCCACTAAATATAAGATATACCTATGATAACTTTAACAATATGCCTGTGTGCTTAGTACCAGGTTGTTATCATACCAGCAATGGGTCTTACTCGTTCTTTCGCTTCCCGTCTTATGAAAGACCAGGAGTGGCTGGATCAAGTTAGCTACCTAGCTAGTAGCAAGCACGTTAGTTAGCATTACAGCCGGCTTAGCCTTGTCATTTGTATTAGCCTTAACATGAAGTTAACCAGAGTGTTAGACAGTAGATTAGTAGTCATATTTTGTGAACCCTTTGAAGAGTACTGTCACACCGGTGTGATCATTCTATAATACTAGTGATGGCGAGATGAAGCCTTATGAAGCTCTGAAGCTTTCCAGCCAATTGGTTCCCAAAAGGGTTCATCTCATGAGGCTTCATCATGGGCTTCATTTGAACACAAACCCCCCTGTTGGTCAAAGTGTGTAAAACAGGCAGATTTGACATCTCAATAGTGTGCTCTATCGCATACCGAGTTCCCAATGAGTAAAGCCTTAGAATAACTCTAAACAACAAACATATTTTCATGTTAACAATATTGTATTTATTCCAGTTTAATGATTGTGATCGAAAAGCCTAAAGAGGCTGGTAAACATTGCAAAGAGGGATTTGTATTCCTTAATAATATTTATTGCGGCAGTAATCTTCCAAAGTGCCGCGAGGGACTAAACAAGAGAAAAAACACTGTGGACGCGCAAAAACTCAATCTTTCCAACAGTATGCGTTTGACCTTTTATTTCCAAAGCAAAAATGCAATATTCCATATATTCTTGTATTCCTTTACTCGTGCATGCGTGCTTGCGGTCAACAAAAATGGTCCTTCTCTAGCTCAGTTTGCTCTCTCCCACTTTTCCCACTCATAACACCAAGGACGCCGAGACAGAGAATATCGTTTGGTAAATGTAATTACCAAATCAGAATCAGAACAATGTTATCTATTGCCATGATAACAACATCCGAAATGAGGTACCCAGCCCAAGGCCCCAGGAAGTGCGCCAGACTGATGAGAATATTCGTCATGTCCAGCGGTACTACAATTCCCGTATCAGTCTGTGACGTCACTGATTGTTGTCCAAAAACATTCTGGCAACCCCCAATGCATCCTGGAAAATATCCACACCAAAAACCTCGCTGGGTTTTAATGGGGTTATCAGGTGGTCATGTAGCTGCGCCTCAAGGTTAGTCTGAAGCGCAGGTTGCGCTATCGGGACTTCAACCTGTTGCACCGGGTTCTCTACAGGAACTTGTCCATCCCAACCAATTCCCCATGCTGAGATGTCTTCCTAAAAGAACAGAAAATGTGGCAATGAACATCCAAGATAAGTCAAAAGTAGAATTGTCGCACTGATGTTGATTTAATCCAAGGCTATGTTCCAATTTCAAGCCTTAGTAAATTACAATTTATTGGTCAGATTCCCAAAACAATGTGGGTGTTCACATTTTTTAAAATCTGTGGCCAATATCAGTTCTCAGTGTGAACTGGTCACAGTCCTGAACTGACCCACATATGCAAAAAATCAATCAGCGAAAATGTCCTTAGGCCACTTAAGTTAGCGTTTACAGTTTCATTTATCTGTTGACATTAAGTTACTTGTTCAAGAATTACAACTATGTAGACATGTAAATGACTATACCTCATCAAGAAGCTGTTGTGGTGCGACAAGAAGCCCTGCCACCCACAGTTGCTGGGGAGACCTGTAGCCTTCTGAGGAAAGGGGATGTCTGTCCCAGGTCTCACAGAAGAAGTTGAGATGCCAGTTCAGCCTTGGTAGCATCACATAGTGAAGGCATATGATGTGGACATCATTGTTCGGGTCAAGAACTCCAATGTCTTCCAGGTATCGGAAAGCAGCATAGTATATGTTGGTGACCACGCACCACACATCTCGCCATAGCCTTTCTATGCGCTGATTATGGACACTCTTGCCAGTTATGTAGCTCTTGCGTGCTGATGGAAAATGCAGAACATACTCAGTATTACAAAAATGTAATAAAAAAAATGTCCACAATTGTTGAGAATTGTTACTGTTTCAAATGAGTGGGGATGCAGAATGCAATTATGAAGCCTTTGCTTTTGAGCCAATGCCACAATGACAATGTGTATCATTATATCAAACATGCAAGATGTCAGAAGGACAGCAGTACTGCGGATACTTTGTTAACAAGATCATTTAAACAGTTTTTCTTCAAATGTGCTGTGAACATTCATGGGTTTTAGAAAATGAACCATATTCATTTTGGTGACCTCATAATATTTCCCCTAGCTAGCACCACTATCTAGCCACATTTTCAATTGTCATGGGTACATCTCCTGCCCTGTTAATCATACATTCACAAATATGGACTTGACATTTGATGTCTGCCATGTCATGGTGTGATGTAGTTTGGGGGAGTTGCGTATGGGCTAAACTCCTTTGTAGTCGTGGTTCTGACTAAAATGCACCTACCAGGTCCCCGCTCCGGATGTTCAAGCATATATCTTGCCACGTCCACATTTTCTCCTCCGTGGTCACTGCGGACACGTTGAGGCAG
>CALSBZ010045585.1:5284-22629 GCA_943591055.1 Gobionotothen gibberifrons | reverse complement strand
TTTGTTTGATTGTTCTCTGTGTAACTCTCAGTTTCAAGAGGGGGGGGGAACTTTCCGACAGCTGAAGTCTTTGAAAACTCCCATCGAACATGTGCCCTCTCACCGTTACCTCAAGCGTCTCTGTTCGCAGAGACTCTTTGCTTCACCAAATCCAGGTTTGTCATTTTGGAAAGCATGCAGCAACAAACATTTACAGTAATCAAAGATGGGTTTTTCATTTCTTAATGTTTGTTTTTATTTCAGAGGAGATGACCATCTACCTCTACAAGTCGACCAGCCTCATTGACAGAGGAATGCCAGTGGTCCTAAACTTTAGCAAGTCCAACTGCTTCCTCAGGTGCTGCAAGGAAGGAGAGCGCGTCTTCCTACAAGTGGAGGTAATAACTAGAGACTTAGGCTGAACAGGTTCACCTTCCAGAACTAACTGCCATATTGATTACCATGAAGTTTGGCAGTTACGTCCCAGATAACTCGGTGGTCATCGGACTTTTCCTCTAGTGCCACCACCGGGCTAACTTGTGTGGTGTTGAGGGAATGTTATCAATAATCTTTGAGATGGATTGCCATTGAAATTTGGTTCAGACATTTATGTTCCCTACAGTTTGAGTTTTGCAAATGTCTGGGATCACTCAATCAATTATAAGAAGTATTCATCTGAGACCACGAATGCATTACATAATGACAATCCATCTTTAAAACATTGTAGACATTGTGTGTAAGTTACATTTTAAAATGCCTGTGGTGTTTCTGTCGATGATCAACTTGTTTCAGATGTTGACTGCTTTTCTATACACAGCATCTGTTGAGAGAGCGGCAGAGGAAAACATTTCAGAAGTGTCAGATTAGAGTTTCTTTCATTGGAATGCGACAAACTGTAAATAGATTAATTTTCACGTATGTTGGTCAGCCTCCAAGGTCAGGAAATGTGGTGAAAACAGCCCTCAACCCATTTTTATGTACTGTTCATTTTGGCTTTTTCACACAAATGTTACTCTCTAACCGGTGCTGCCACCAATCATTCCTAAATGGGACATGGGCCTCAGAAATGGTTTAGGAACTGTAGTAATTAAGTCAGGTCTCGGACTTGGGTTCACTTTTTTGAACTTGTGCTTTGTTGGAATCGGAATTGTCTCAAATGTCACACAATGAACATTTGGGTTATGGGCCAGTAATCTACTTTTAATAATCAAGATTTGCTATTGATATCTTTGTTTCTTTTTTTCTCTTGACTAATTCGAGAGGATTAATCATTGACTTGAATGTTGTGATATATATGGCCCTTTGTCAGCTTCTTTTGATTTGTTTTGGCCTTTACACATACTTTATACATAAGTAATCATAATAAATGCTTTTATGCTGTGAACGGTTGTGATACTTGCAAGCATAGATATCTTCTCACTGCCAGGATGTTGAACAGTGATGCTCTCTGTGACGGATATCCTCACGTCTCTTGTTGTTTTAGATGTGCGAGAAGAAGAAGCTGAAGAAGATCTCCATGAATGACGAGACTACTCTGTCCTTCCTCTTCTACATGAGGGCCGACCACACGAAACAGCGGAGGTTTGAGTCAGCACTGCACGGCGGCTGGTTTATTCAGATCAACACCACCAACTCAGTGGAGATGGCCACCATGGGTGGAGGGATGGAAGAAGAACAGTTCCTCTTTGTCATCCAGACAAATAAGAAGTGATGAATAATCACTTTCTTCTCAGAGTATTTTCAGTTCTCAGACAACTATTTAAAATTAAGATTTCTATTTGTGACTTTTTCATAAACGACAGGGAAACATGAGGGGAGCTCTTTTTGTCCGGTGACTAATTGTCACTGTGTCAAATTCTGCTATTGCAGAAGTGTGTAGATATGCATCATACAACTACATCTGATAAAACGTGTTTTGGGTTTTTTGTATGGGTTTTTTAATTTCGTTTTTATAAATATGAATATCTTTTGTGAAGGGACTGTAACTTTGTGAAAAAATGTATTTTGAGTATCAAGATGAAGTGATAGTAACTTTATTTGTTCAACACTTTAAAATATACATCATCGAGGGATGAGCAACATTTAAAAAAAATATATAAACTATAAACATGAGTCTAATCATAATTTGGGTTCAATGGTATATGTACTGTATTATGTGTATATACAGTATACAAATGATATTTGGAAAATGCTTACTGTTTTATAATTTATTAGCAACACATTAAGATGTACAACATATATTATTATACTTTGGTATTTGGAATACACTGGTAAACCCTTGTATTTTATGCATCTTACAACAATAAAAGTGTTAAAACCCTAACCACCAAGTTTTGGAAGATAAGATACTTAAATGTGTTATTTTAAGACAAGCAAACGCATCAAACATTATTTGAAACATGTCTGACCATTAAAGCATTTTGCAGAATATAAAATATTTAAAACAAATACAAAACAATTATTGTTCCTTTTATAAACCACCATGAATTTGAAATGCATGACACTGCAGTTTATTTAATATACATTATTTTGTCCAAAAGACATGATAAATGGCCACCATTATTGCATAAATGTTTACCCCAAACAGCACAGCCAAAATCATTTAAGTGTTGTTAGGTTGGACTTGTTAGGCCTATATATTGTTTATACAATAAGTATAATATTCATGCTCAAAATACATGAATATAACAATATGTACATTCACATGGAAGTATATTTAAAATGCATATTGTAGTAGTTATTTGATCTTTATTAAGAGCATTAAGGACTTCCCTCTGATTATCATCGGATTCAGAGTCCAGTTTGTTCATCTTCATTTTCTTCAAAAGCTTTGTTAGTTTGTCCATCGCGTTCGTAGGGATTCTCCACGCTGTCTGTCTTCGCAGATTTCCTACAAACACACCAGAAGCACAACATGTCTCACAGTTATTAATGACGTTTTTAATAAACGTTATTTATATAGCACTTTTCATGCTTTACAGATCAAGACAAGATACGTAAAAAAAGGTATATTGGTGCAAAAAATGGTAGGAATGGGTCTCAGTTTGGAATCTAACACTCACTTTTTGCGCTCCATGACACCAGAGACGACGAGGTAGACGCCTGCAAGCACCACCACTCCCATGACAACCCCGAACACAACCAGCCACACCGTCACCGGCTGCTCCACGGGAGGGGCCAGTGTTGCTAGGATACCCACAAACTCTAGCGTCTTGTCATCCAATTGGAAGGCATCGTTGATTCGGCCTCGACTTAACCTGGGATCAATATTGAAATAGGTTTATTATTGCTCCTTCATTTTAACTGATTCTGGAGAAAGGACACACTGAGTTGATCAATTTCAGCAGGAAGCTATTCAACCATTACCCTTTTGTTATATGCAAACAGCTCTGCTTTGTTTGCTGTGTAAGTGAGGTGACATTCAGAATGAGCTTCACCTTTGGTTTTACTCTTCTGTCTACAAGAACATATCGAATGTACTTTTTTAGTAAAGACCTACATGTTTGTTGAGATTTTATCTGGATGACTTTGAATAATATGAGTTGTGCTTTTTCGAGCCTTGAATGAGCCTTTTATTGGTAGATTTTATCTGCAAGGCTTTGGAGGGAAGGCAGAGTATTTAGTTTGAGACCTAACTAAAGTGTTCTGGTATGAAATTGGATGCTTGACCACTGCAACTGTTTTTTTTATGTCTTGACTCGTGAGGGTCGGTCACCATGTGTGTGACAGGATAACGAAATAATTCAATCAAACAGTTGATCAGATATTTCAGTCTGGACAAAAGTAGAACACACAAAGATTGCGATCCCCAGAACAAGCGTGACTGAAAATGAGTGCTTCTTAGTCCTTGACACATTCAGGTAAAACAAACCAAGTATATTGCAATCAAATACAGTATGTTATCAAAACACATGTGTGTGTTGAATGCCTCACTGTATGGCAGCCTCCACATCAGCCTTGGGGATGTATGTGGTGGGAGTTGCTGGATTGGTGACCACAATGTAGAAGGAGATCCTGGGAGTCTCTTGATACGTGAGGACATTCTCTGCTCTGCAGGCAAAAAAACAAGAAAACCCACTCAAAAAATGTGGCAACAAACAAATGTCAGTTTAAAACAGAACATAGTGTTTTCATATTTCAGGATGATACTGACGTGAATTGAAGGGTCTGGTTCTTTTGGCTGTAGTACTGCCTCAAAGCGTACGCAACACTGGCCTTGAACAGGTACAGCTCATTGTCGTTCCAGGAATACTGAAACACATTATAGTTGAGTATTTTGATAAAACTGACTGAAGTTCAAAGGGGCAACCTTCACATCACGTGTAGCAAGACATTGTAACCCTTATCCTGTAATAATAACACTTCTGATAATGATTAATGATACTCACAGCGTTATCACCCATAGCAGCCTTCAAGCTCAGCCTCACTTTGATTGCATTCCCTGAATCTGTTACAAAAAAGAATCAAATAATTAGTTCATCTTGAAATATGAAGGTTATTTTAACGTATTATTTATTCATTTTTTCAAAATATGGTTGCCATAGATGAATTCACTTAAACTGCCATAGCTCTTGAAGGCATCATGAAATACTGTAGCCACCAATGTCTGGTCACATGAACAGACAGTGACAGTGCCAAAGTTAACATTTCAATTATTTCAGTTCTTAGGGCATTGATTAATTACAAGCATTATTGCTTATTAGTCATGAACAATTGAGTACAGAGTAAAAATCTTTGGAAGCTGCAATCACACAGTTCTCTCAGGAAACGCGCATTTTAGTCATTTTACTGTGGTTTGGTCATGCCAATATTTGTCATGAAAACAGAAGTGACTTAAGTTTGTGTTTTTTCTACTTCTTCAAAAACGTCCTCTCTCAGTCACAGTTATAATGTAATGGTGAGGTCATAGTTTGTCCACGCATACAGTATAGGCCTCTCAAGAAGCTATCCAAAAGTATTCAATGAACTGTGTTAAGTGAGGACTGAAATGCTCATAAACATGATTTGGCAGATGAATTTGATGGTGTAATAGTTTGGCATTTTGGGAAATTAATAAAACAAAACTAAAACTCACCCATTAAGACCATATAGTGGTATGTATAAAAGTAAAAAAAAACATACTTTGGTTGCCTGGAAAACTTTTGTGAAGACACTGGTGAATTACTGAGTAAGAAGAAGAATATCTCATAAAACGTCAACTTTTTTTCCCTTTCAGTCCAAGATAAACAAATAATCTATAATGCGTTAATACGTGATATTTACAGATGCTGCTACATAGCCAGGCTAACTGCTCTCAGTCCATGTGTGAAGCTAAGCTAACCAGCTGGTGGCGGTGGCGGTGGCACTATAACTATACAGACATAATAGTGGTATTCATTTTTTTTTAAAATAAAAGTTAATAGAAATATTATTCAAAATGTTAAGTACATATACCTTTTTTAAATTCATGTAGTTTAATTTAGTGGTAAAATTCTTGAAAGTGTTGTACTCACAAGGATCTATTGTTGTCTTCCAGCCTACATTCCTGTTGTTTTTCTTGTTCTCTGCCTTCAGCCAGTCATGGAGAGGTTGGAAATAGTCCAACAGGGGGCGGACGTCCATCTTAGCATCCCCGGAGATCGTATCCAAAGCCCTGGTCCAGGACTTGGATCTTCCCAGCTCTAACATATTCCTAACAGAAAACAGTGAGGAACATAAATGACGACTGTATCTCTACATGTTTACCACAATGACTGTAATGTGCTACAGCAAAAACTGAAATATGACATTATCTCTTATTTGATTTCAAACTGTTATATGGACAATCAACAAAATACATTTAGTCTGTACCTCAGTTTGGTTCCTGCTGCTCTAGAACCGGTGATGTCACATGTAGACAAAGATCCTGTGTGACCGGCCTCCAGGCAGAGCGCTTTTTGGAACTGAAACTGGTAGATGGTCCTTGTGAAGTACCTGTATTCACGACCAGACACACACACACACACAGACGGGTCATGTTTTCAACCTGGACCCAGTTTTGTCATTCCTAAACGTTATACAAAAAGGATACCAACATACTATTTCCTAAGGTACTTCCTTTTGCTTATGCAGCCAACGGACATAACCATTAAAGCTTACATTCAAACAGTGCATGTTTTACTCTACTGAAGGTCAGTTATAAAGTTTAGCCTTTGTTGTTCACTCTCTGCCCTCCAGCTTTGGTTGCTGTGCCAATGATAGTGGCAATGTGAGAGGTCAAGACTCGTATAGGTAATATTTTGGGAAGAACTGAACCGTATAGACAACTAATAAGGGCAGTATTAGTTTATCAGATAAAAGAAGAAACTTTCTTGATTTTGAAATGTTAGGGATATAAGATGTTCAGAAAGGGCTCTGCTCCTTGGGATAAGGTGCACCTTTGCATCAAATGTAATTGAAAATAAGTTTAAAAGAACAAACTGATCACACTGAAAACAGTAGCCTCAAAAGCTGATTTGGAAATAAATCCAGGTGTTGCCTTTACTTGTCTTGACGTGAAGCCTAACATCTTTACCTGATGAAAGAATAGTCTCCGGAAACATGGAACAGAGCAGGGGGGTCACAGTAGGTCTCGTCCCTCGGCACTGGCTCCACCACCCCCACCAGCTCCCTCCTGTCATAGGAACAGAGTCAGCACGCATACAGGCTGATGATGTAACCTCAGACCTGCAGGAAAGCAACAATGCTCGCCTGCAGTGTGTTAATAGCATTACTATATTTGATTGTAATCATATCAGACCCGTGCATTTTCACTGACTGCATAATTAGCTGGAATATTTAAAGAAGCTGCATGAAAGTCTGTGCTTACTTCATCTCCCAGAAGCGCTTCATCCAATTATCCTTGGTGATGTTCCCTGCAAACACCTGCCACCTCCATTCCTCCAGCATGTAGGTGAACGGCAGTGTGGCCACGATGGTGAGCGCCTGTTTCAGCAGGAAGTTAATCTCTGTTTCTGCAAGGCAAAAAACAAGAAAAATGTATAATATAAAGAGAGAAAATGGTTAGAAAGTTGCATGTCAAGTCAATAAGCTCAGCTCTGAACTTTAGAAAGGGCATTTATCACAATTCTAATTTTGAAAACACTTCAGTGTGTTACCCCTCTGCGTCTGATATGCTGTTTATGACACCTATGTTAGGCACTGTAAGTAGATGACAGTTTGTATAACAGTTAGCAGAGAGCCCAAGGTCATGTTATGCTTTATCATCTGGTTTCGCCCCAGTAAACAGGTGAATCAGGGTGTGACGACTCTGTCATGGTGGCCCAACGGTGCTGAAGCTATTTTAATTACATGCCACTCGAGGGCAGCACCCAGGAACACATTAGTCATACCTGCTGTGATTTTTTAAAGAATTGTCTATGTGTTTGCCACCTCCAAGAAACAATTTCATATTGTTTCTGCAGTTTGGTGACTTTCATAGCTTTTGGCCACACTAAATACTTGCATTAACAGTGTTGTCATAGAGCTATAAAACAAGACTGGGTTACTCAAAAGTTACCAGATTGTTTTAACCACCTATTTGTGGATAGCCGCTTATCCACAGAATGTTCTGTAGGGGTTAAGGAGCAGCGTAACTGAGAGCCTATGAAGTTGTTATAACTTTTGTCTGGCTCATGAGTCATAACTCATAAACAAGATGTATTCATATCTTTACATGTGGTTATGGACAGCTGTTAGCTAACACTAACTTAACTTAGTGTAACTGAACAACTGATCAGAGCGACAGAGACAGATGTCTGTGTCTCAGAATCTATCTGGACCTTATTCAGATTCAACACACAAGGGCCCATAGTCACCTTATATCCTGTGTTATTTTAAAAGTACTGAATATAGCAGTTTTAATGTTTTTGAGGACAACTATTTATATGGTTTGATAATTGTCAATGTAATGTACAGTACCATTATCATAAGTAAAGTTAGCAGGCAGGAGATGGAGGCCCATCAGGTGTTTGGGCGTCGCAGCAGAGAGGGACATGATCTCTCCGACCGCCTCATGGAAGCCCTCGTTGGCCCCGTCCCTCAGGAGGTAGGACAGGTTACGGTAAGCCATCTGGTACTGGTTGTGACCCATCTCGTGGTGCACTGTGAGGAAGTCGTCCATGTTGATCTTGCTGCACATTTTGATCCTGAAGATATCGCAACGAAATGTGTTCATGTCAGCAGTTAGCATGACGCCATATCAGATATAGAGTTGATAACCTGAACAACCTGTGCACTGCATGTGTGATGAGTCAGGTACAACAAACTGAATCCTAAAGTGTTTAAGATATTGAGCCATTTCAATCCAAACCGAGACTTTATGAGCCTGAAGCCTTCTTTTGTAAAGATATTGTATATGTTGCTTTGGTGCTACAAACATTCCAACCTCTGAACGAATCAGTGCTTGGGCAATGATATGGAATAATAATTAACAACAATAAAGCTTTGCTTATCTTTATCAGCAAGAAACAATGACTAAGAGATTAATCCACATAAGTTTTCCAGCATGTTCATTTATACTGCTCCCATGTACTGATTGGTAAAATAAGATTATTGAAAAGACAGCGCAAATTAACCTTGTAAATCTTTTAAAACAGCTGTTTGTGTTTTAGATAAATATGCTTTATGCTTTAAATATAGATAAATGTTACGTGTTCGCTTTCAATTAGTGTTGTTTGTAACTGCACATAAAAGCTTTTGGAATCAGCCACTTCAACAACAGAGATGGTGATAGATTTGGCTCTTTATATGATACTATATGAGCATGGTATATGTGCATGTCTGTGGATTTCTCCTACCTAAAGTCCTCTCTGTTTCCCATGTCCCAGGCTGTGGGGTGGCAAACAACCTTTGTTCCATCTGTAGGCTTTATCAGCATGGAGTTTTTCCAAAAGTCGGGGAACATCTCGTACAGGCCCACAGACATGAAGAACTTCTCTGCTTCTTTAAACTGCTGAATCTCAGTCCAGCCCTGAAATTCAAATGGACGTTGTGACGTTGAGAGACAGTTTCTCTTCCAATAGAGGATTTAAATATCTTGTTTGTTTTCACCTTTATCACTGCATGCAATCTAATGTATATATTTTTAATAAACCATCATTACTGATCAAGTAATTGTACTGCACCTCTTTCACCATAGTGTCGCTGACATCAATATCTTCTTTGTGAGGGTAAGGGGTTGACAGAGCGTACAGGTTGGTCCAGAATCTTCCCCACATGTCACCTGAACAATTAACACAAACATAATTGTTTTCACTTTAAGTACACACTAAGAAGTTCTTCCTGCAGTTTCAGCTAAACTCTCTATATACATTATGTTACATCTGTTGCATTTCTCTTTCCTTTTCCCAGTGTCCTTAGCTTTGAACAAAGAAACAAATCACTAAGTAACAATTTCACAAAGATCAGATTTATGTCTTTACCCATCTCAAAATCACAGCCTCTCTTCAAATTCAAACTGCACATATAAGGCATTTCTATCATTCTGACTTTTCATCATGGTAGTAGCAGTCCTGAATAGCATAGGGAGCAATGAACAGATTGTGACTTATAACTTCAATGAACAATCAAATCGTACAGCTCCGAAGCTGTATTCTTTATATTGTGACGTTGAATTCACTGTATGGTCATTTGTTGATGTCATTTCTGATAATATCATTCTGCACACCTGAGTTACAGTACAGATTTCTTGTTGCATGTTGGACTTTGCAAATTGCTCTACTACTTTACAACTGACCCCTTTCGTACAATTCTACTATTTGAATACTGTCTTTTTGTGTTTGGGGAAGCAAGAAAAACACACCCAGCAGGTGGGCCGGCAGAGGTCCTTCTGCATCAATGTGTCCTGGGTAGACCTCCATAAGCCTGGATCTCACATAGGCATGCAGCTCCTTGTATAAGGGCATGATCTGTTAAGAAAAAAACAATATTATATGTTGGTAATAACTTCATACAATCCATAACTGCACATTACTCTAGAAGCTTTGAAACACAAATCCTCTAATATGACGCGTACCTCTTTGTAGACAGAACGGACATCTCCCATCAGCTGATCACTGGTGTACTTGTACTTAGGGTCCTCCTCGATGGTCTCATAGTTATATCTCCAGTAAGATCCGTAGTCTTTAAAACCTGTAGCAGTGTGGGGAAAAAGATCAAGAATAGGAAAAAAAAGTCATATTTCAGTTTACGTAAACTTTACATAAAAAGAGTTTTGTTGTTTTGTAGAGTTTTGTTTTGATGGTTGTAACCCAATCCCTTTTGCATGGTGGCATTGCTGGTATTACATGAGTTAGAGGTATGACAAACTGTGTAACAAGAGCTATTGAGAGTGTTGGGGAAATATTATCCAAGGCCCATAACTTTGACCCAGTTTATCAGTTCATACTGTCCTGACTGAGCACAGGCACCTGCAACCTTGGCTGCTGTGCTCTCAGTGTGTGGTCTCCCTGTTCCTGCCTGTTGGCGTTAGCTGATAGAGGTGTTATTATGATTCTATCTTGTTATGCACAATGTTGATTATTCTCTCAGAACTAGCTAAATACATGGGTCTGGGGTAGAGTTCTTCAGAATTGATTGTGGCAACTCATCCGTGTGGTCAGATCGTGGCTCTATGACTTGTCTTGTGAAGTCTCCGGCCGAAGCTCCAAATAAACCATCAGTGTTTGACATCAAAGCTCCAGCTCTCCTCGTGTCTCTTTGAGTCCTGACTCTCCATTGCTACAGAAGTTTCCCCCACAGAGAGGACCTGTCATGTATTTTTATTAGCTTGTATCCATATTCAGATCCATAGGCAAGGTTTTTCTACCAGATTTAATGAAAGAGCATTGCTTTAAGCTCCATTAACTTTCAAATCAGAATTAACCAGCACATGTCATTCACACATTGAGAAATTACACATCCTAAAATATGATGTATCACCATTTAGTTTGGAAGCTTCATTCTTCAGATCCACATAGTCTTCATACATCGGCCTCATCCTCTTCCCCACCTCTCTCCTCCAGCCCTCCCACACATGCAGACGCTCAGCGTAGTCCCTGCTGTTGGCCATCACATGCTCCAGGCCTGTGAACAGAGCAACACACAAATCACTGACGGTACATTTATTCAATGTATACGTGTCTGTTTCTCCCTCAAATCTACAACTGATTCAACAGGTCACATTGGAGCTGGCTTGACCTGCTATAAACAGTTTGATAGTTTAGCCAGTGATGTTAATGATGACTTGAAAAAAGGTTAAAACATACCAAGAAAATAACATATGCCCATAAATCTGTACTACTACATATATTATATTATTATTATTGGATATATATATATATAACTTCGAGATGTCTGACACATGAGAGGGAGCCAAAAAATAGTGTTGTCTCTAAAAATGCATTGCATTTAAAAAAGCTCATTAATACAAATAAATTATGTAAAATCTTACTGAAAAGTAACTATTACCAATAGCTGTCACATAAATAAAGTTGAGTGAAACGAGCAATAGGTAAGAACACAAAAGCATGCAATCAATATACTGAAGTAAAGTACCTAATTATTGCACCTGAATGAATTTACTCAGTTACTTTTGACGCTCAAGCCTGTATTTTAATGTGTTTTTTGTTATAAATAAAATAACTATAAACAGCATAAAAAGCATATTACAATGTGTTAGACCTTGTTGTAAAACTTCTGTTCAAAAACATTAATACATTTTCTGTCCTTTCTTATATAATTATAAACTGCTTTATCTGACTTCGGCCGACAGTAGGAGGCAGCCACGTCAGCGTAACCGCTCCTTATTAACAGAGTAGTACCTGGCTCCAAAGTCTGGCAGTTAAGGGGGTCGTCCTTCAGACACACTGTTGCTGTGCTGTAGATCGTATTCATCTCACTCATTACCTTACTCAGCTACAAGCAGATTTAAAAAAGAGAACACAAGGATACAATATTTAGGTAATGAAGCACTGAGGAAGCAGTCCAGAACATGTGTCTTTGCAGCTTTTAAAAACATGAAGAGAACATATTTAACAGAATGACATGAAACATTGTAATAATCTCACATGTGCAGCTTTGTCCGGGGACAGGGCCCCAGAGCCTTTGTCTTGTAGAGAGATGAGCTGTAATTTGATTGTTGCATCTGTGATCTCTCTGATGGGGTATTTCAGGGACTCCTCTGACATGTTGGCATAGAATTTTCCCCATACTTGCCCCGCTTCAGACTGGTAAGAATGTAAAGAGTTGCATCAAAATATTGTTGTGAGCATTGGTCAATTAGTGGTTACTCAATCTCTGAATGCTTACCAGTTTGTCTGAGTTCTCCTTGTTGATGTTGGTGTTGTAGGCCCATGATGCCAGCGAATACTGGTACATACGCTGAGTGGCTTCTTCATCGAACTTCTGCAGGAACTCCTTGGCCTGGTTCTCCAGAGCTGTTTGAGCAGAAACAGTGCAGGACACAGCCAGCAACGCTACAAGAACCCTAGCAGACATCTCTTCAACTCCATGAAAACACACGACTAACGGTGAGAAGGAGGGACACAGTCCTCTGTTATACAGTTTCAATTACCTCTGCGCTGCCTTGGCCTTTGGACAGCAGAGCCATAACTGAGGGTGTATCTGAGTTTTCATTTACAGGCAGGATGTCTCAGAGTTAACAGCGACAAAACGGTTTCGAATTATTTCGAAATGTTTAATAATGCTGATTTATTTTATAATTTGGCAAGACTTTACCTTATATTGAAAATGTATTAATAAAAATCAAGTTATTATTATTCCTAACTTACCTTTAGCTGAAGAATGCGGATGAAAGATGTATTCTCATGTGCACCTGGCTTTCGCTACATGTCATTTCCTAAACAAACATTAACTTTGAGGGGGAAAATTAAAGAAACAGGAAAAAATAATATCCTCTTATCTGGTGGCAGTAGATTTCCCAGCACCAGATAAAAAGCAAGTCACGCACTGTTAGGCCCTAAATACTGATAAGATGTGATCAGCCACGGGGGCAAGGTTTATTATTGGCATTTTATTACAACACTAAAATATTATTTAATGCTCTCTTTCTCTGATAGAAATCAATCAAAAAACTATTTAAACAATCAGTAAACTTGCCTCAGGTTATCATTTCATTCATTGGCTTGACCCTCATTAGTATTAAGTTTCATTCTGATTTCGTATTTTTTTATTTGTCCTTTTATTGTGCAACTATCCTAACTGAGATTTGTTTTTGCCAAACACTCAAAAGGCAGTGCACCTGTTTTACATTCCCCGGATTTCATTTGGTGCAACAGCACCTTCCTGTGGACAAAGCCCACAATTGTTCAAGGCTGTCTAACTTGTGAAACGTGAAGCATCCTCTCCTTACAGTAATGTGGTTCGTAAGTGACCAAATAAAAAACGGTCACATTCATGTTGTACAGTAAAAAGGGCAGTAAAGTAATTGAGTAAAGAAGTAGCATTAAATGGAAATAGTGACATAGTACAAGTAATTTTAACTGTAATTAAGGAACAATTTAATACATTTGTTAGTCTGAGATGCTTTACTTAAATAAGTAAGTAGCAATATCATAGCGTAAAATACAGTTTCAAGAAGCTATGTTCCTAATGTAAACATTGTTAAGTGATTTGTATAACTTAATGTATGAAAATAGTACTTGTTAAGCTGTCAGTGAGGCATTTTTATACATTGTTGATTGTCATGACATGCAGGTGTGAGGCAACATTTACACAAATGCAGACAATACCTGCAAGAAACAGGGTGAACAAACATACAAAGGCTTACTGGCATGTTCAAACACAAGTTGAGTCCACAGGGTAGCAGGAATGGGGCAGGCAAAGGCAGACCAAAAGACAGGCCGGCGGGTCCAGGTAACAGCATACAGGATGCAGGGGTCAGGGGTCAGGTGGCTGGAAAACAAGGGAACAAAGAAACAATGACAACCTGACAAATGAGTGGGGAATATGTCTGTTCTGACAGGGCTGGGACCATGGAAACAGGTGAGCAGGTGAATGAGAGAGTCAGGTGTCTGAGGTGAACAGTTGAAGAATGGCCGTAAAGCTAAACACAGATGCAGGGGCTGAATGTGACAGGCAGAATAGGCAAACAAACTAAAAACAACTGTAGATCACGACAACTGATGCGCTAGGCAGCTTTTTTTTTGTCGAAGCTGTTCTGCCTGGAGCCAATTCTAACTATTTATAATACTGTTTGATAGTAAAGTGATCACACATTGGGTTATGTATTTTGTATCGACTCACACAGGGATTTCCACTTATGGTGTTTGAGTGTGTACAGACTGTGCATGGTTGACATATGTGTTGGTTTTGTTGTACCTGTACTTGTTTTTCAGAGCAGATAATTTAACTTGTCACAGTGTGATAAGCACAGTTGTCACGCAGTGTAACAGCAGACACTTTACCAGGGCCCTGAAACTGCAGCAGCTAAATGTAATTTACTTTATTATATACAACTGTGTTTTCCTTCTGTGACATGTCAAACTATCTTGA
Source organism: Gobionotothen gibberifrons (assembly GCA_943591055.1). NCBI lineage: Eukaryota > Metazoa > Chordata > Actinopteri > Perciformes > Nototheniidae > Gobionotothen > Gobionotothen gibberifrons. The sequence continues at coordinate 8,160 of CALSBZ010045585.1, read as the reverse complement.
TAGAAAAAAGATATCCATTTGGTATTTTCCCTTAAAAAAGTAAAGTAAAAGTGCCTCAAAATTGTAGTTATGTAGAACTTGAGTAAATGTAGTAATTTGCATTTCACTTTTAATGTCAGTTGACCTCTTTATGTAAATGTGAGGCTTACATGCAATTTAATGTCCCCCACATTCAAAATAAAAGAGAGCATTTTCAACAGGCCCATGACAGGTTCCTGTTCATTTGTGCTGCCTCAAATTTGCTGCAACAGCAAGTTTCCTGCAGACACGTCTATATACGGACTGAGCCTAGAGGCTATAGGATAATCACAGTGAATGAAACACACAACAGCCAGGCTTAGCAAGCTGGAAACTCACATTCAGCAAAAATAAATGTGTTCACTGGACATCGTTCGGCTACAGTATATGCTGCTGCTGTACGTGAACTTTTCTGAGAAGTTGACAATTTAAAGTCTCAGTGCTTGAGCAGGATAATACAGACTGCACAGTGATGAACAACATGATATTATACTGGTTTACTCTGCAATGGTTTGCATTAAATATTATTTTGTCCTGTCTCCTTATATAATCATCTACAAGTAGGCTTTGTTTTAAACCCAGTGGGAGACATGTGAAGAAAACAGATCTGACAGGAACATCATATTCCTATAAAAACAGATATAATTTCCCCCATACTGCCATTTTTAATGTTTAGATAATTGGATTCAAAGGAATGTTTTACAGGTTCAAACATCAGATTCTGGTTTTCAACTCGTATTGTAAAGTTGTTAGACATAACAATTAAAGTTTTAGACTGCAACCAAAAGTGTTTCCAATCCGTCTTTTATTCACTATTTTCTTCAGTGTCATTACTCCCAGCCTGTCTTCAACATTATGAATCATAAGGCAAAGATACAATGCATTAAGAATAGATTTCTGGGGTGTGGATTTTCAGGTCATAATATGGGAATAAAAGTAGCATCCATGGATAAATAAATGCTGATATAGTTGATTGGTAAACACTTTAAGTGTATAGTTATTTCTGTTGTTTTTTAGATCAATTCTCATTAACTGGTAAACATTGTAGTGTCAAAGGAAAGGAACATATTTGTATGTTTTTGTGCCGGCATAAAGACGTTGAGGTCCCCAGGGAGAAAGCCATCAGACAAAAAAATTACAGTTTCCATATTTACTGTATCTTTTGAATCCTGTCATATAGTGGGAAATGTTCATTATTAACTACCCGCAATTGTCAAGTTGAATTTGAGCTTGGCTGCCTGTCTCCTATAACTTAAATCTATAGATCAAAGTGTGTGCTGTGCAGTACTGGATCTCCATTGGTCGAGGGGTTGTCATGTGCGTGCCAATGGTTGATATTGAAAATGGATAAGAATGAACATATTATGTCCTCAGTGCTACTGTCAGAATGTCTGAATACATTCTTGTTGTTATACAAGGTTCCTCAGTCAGTGTGTTCTGACATGAGGAGAAACGTGTAGCTGTAGGTATTGTCCTGACCGCTCCCTGTCCACATGTGTCCACATCTCCACGTTTTCCCTCAGCCTTCCCTCTCATCCTCTCAGCCTGTAAACTGTACAGGCCACAGAGACAGGCTGCATCAATTCCCTGAAAAGTAACCACAATAACACCGGAAAAGCAAGGGAAGAACTACAAAATAAAAGCTTAAGACGTGCAAACTAAATATGAAACTCATGTTGTGTATTTAAATGTGCCTTTTCAAGATGTTCCCTATGTTGTTGTTTTATATGTGATCAATGCCTATGTTTTCTGTATTTTCTATCAATTCTGCAGGCCTGCCAGTCCATCAATGTCTATCATTTCACTGGGCACAGGTTTTATTTTGAAAGTTTTGGACGATGTTTCCTTGTCGTTCTCGCTGGATTGACGCTGCACGGAGGCAACCCATGATCGCAGACTCAACACGCATCCTCACACCACTGACCTGGGCTTAGCTGTGTCCTGCATGTGTGTGCATGTGTGTGCGTGTGTGAGCGGGAATGTGAGAGATCCCCAGAAACAAGCAGCAGGATGGAGGATCTCAAGGAGAATCTGGGAACTTTGGATTGACGCCCGGGGATAACGCGCGTTCGGCCCGAACCTCATCGGGTTTCTCGTGGATTTATATATTTGGATGTTGTCTGTTTCCCCCTTTTCCTTTTTTCTTCTAGGCAGTGGGGATTTATATTTGGCTTACAACTCATATTATTTTTGGCGTGCAAAATGCCATTCGCCAAAAGGATTGTGGAGCCGCAGCTTCTGTGCAGGAACCAGATCCCCAACGATGAAGGTCTGCCTTTGGAGGACCTGTGTGCCATCAGTAACGTGGTTCTGTCCCGGACCTTGCGACAGCTGTCCGACCTGGCCCGGCACGCCTGCTCCTTATTTCAGGAGCTGGAAAACGACATCACTAGTACCAATCAGCGGGTCTGGGTCCTCCAGAACAAAATAGGCCAGATACAGCAGACTGCCAGTGCCCTGGACCCTAAAAAGGAGGCAGTGCGTAAGTAGACCACCACAAGTGTATGTGTCCCCTCTCAAGAAAAAAAACACAGCTCATGATATACACCTTAGCGATGTGTGATTGTATTCATTCATATTATACATGTGTGCCTTCAGGCTTCGAAGGGCGCCCACCTAAAAAAAAACATTTTACCCAGCTGCACGCACGCCCGTAGACGCGGCCCCGTTCCCCCCTCTCCCCCCCCCTCTCCCCTCATTGAAACGTGTCACACGGTTGCGTTTGCACATTTGACCATCCAGTATAATCGAGATTAATTTTCACAGCACAGGATGTGTTGACTGCTCATTCATTTGGCGGTCCAGACTCGGATGTGTGTGTCCGTCGACGATGAAAGAGGCGGGGGAGGGGGGGGGGG
>CALSBZ010045578.1:0-19038 GCA_943591055.1 Gobionotothen gibberifrons | reverse complement strand
CATGTTGAACCCAAATACCTGTACTTTCTACTTCTTACATGTTGAACACAAACACCTGTACTTTCTACTTCTTACATTTTCCAAACAGGCTGGTTCCTTTAGTTTGAATGTGTGTTTGGTGGCGTGATCATTATTATTTAGAGTCATTGCGTGCCTATTGATTTGAACACGATCCGTGTATCCATCATTTCCTGGTCTTCTCTAAAGAAGAGGGACCAATGAAAACGCTGTCATGTTGCCGTTGTTCAGCATGGAAACATTCATTAGCTAACAATGACATTATTGTTCTATTAATATAAAGGGAGGTCAGGTACTCTTTAAAACAGCTGCTAGTTATGGGTACTTTTTACTTAAGTACATTTCAAAGCCTCTTTACTTTGACTTGAGTAAAGAAGTTTAGTCAGTACTTCTACTTTTACCAGAGTTTTTTTAAACACGAGTATCTGTACTTCTACTTGAGTAAAGGATGTGTGTACTTTTGCACCCCATTCAGCACCCTCATCAGTCCATGCAGCACCCTCTCCAGCCGCTGCATCACCTCCAGCACCAGCACCACCTCCAGCACCAACATCAACACCTGCACCCAGAGAACCAGCACCTCCATCAGCAGGCGGAGCAGCCCACGCTCCACTACACCTCTCTGGAGCCTCCTCCTGGGTCCATGTGGGTGGAGATGGAGCGGATCGGAGCCATGCCGACACCGGAGCAGGCTCCTCGAGAGATGGTGGATGGAGGCAAAGAGGACGGCGGAGGAGGAGGAGGGATGGTGGAGGGGAAACGGAGGAAGAAGGAGGAGGAGGAGGAGGTGGGGATGGGTGACGGCAAGCAGAAGGATTGCTTTGCTTTTGGAGGTGGAGGTAATTCTGTCAGCGAATCAGAGGTGGAGCAGCAGGACAGGCGGAGACACATTGACCAGTGGAACCCGAAACGACCCTGCATCATGGAGACTAATCCTGAGGCTGGGAAAGGACAGAGGAACACTTAAAATAACACTAAATACTGAACAGAGGTGGAAAAAGAGACCGTGGAGTGTCCCTCCGTCCTTTATTAGCCGTGACGTAGAAGAAAACGAACCACGGGACAAACAAGGTGAGAAGGCAGCTGGTGATTTAAACCGTCACAACATCCTAACATGGATAAATGAGACACTTCTGGTTCAGAGACTGGTGTGAAGTGGTCGTCATTGTATAGAGAACTGTAGTATATCTGTGTTTATCTGTAATAGATTATTTTCTGCAACTTTAAATGTGTCCTATTCTTTTGATAAACCTGTCTTTCATGTTTACCTTGAAGGGAAACCTTAAGAGAGGCTGCTAACAGGATTTTAATAGACTCTGAAAATATAAATAATATTTTGTGCCTCGTATGATTTGTATAACTTCATACTACTCATCTTTACTTTTACTTACAATATTGGCCTTTTCTGGGCGTAGTGAAGTTAGAAGTGTCACTTTCTCTGGTATAATTGGATAGCAAAAGGATTCCCCTCACCATGCTCCTACCCCTTTCATCAGTAGGTTTGATTTTTTTGTCAGGGAAATGTTCATGGCTAGCATCAAGAAGCCGTTTTGAAACTAAGTGGTTGCAGCTCCTTGTCCAGTTATAGTAGTTAAAGCAGAAAAATCAAGTATGAAAATCAAGGAAGCTAATTCAAGGCAAATGCAAAAAAAGTAAAGACTTGAGAAAATCCAAACCACTCTTTTGGAGTACAGAACAATAGCATCAAATGACAAATTACTTTTATTTTATTCCCATTTGTATGGAAGTGCTGAGAAGCAAGTGTGAGTCGAAAAAATCTGGTGACCAAAATGTTGGACTAGTCCTTTTTAAAGCATCTCATGCCAGCCCACCTCTCGATATTATATACCCTTACGGCCCGTCCACACAGCGGCGTGCGTTGAAGCTTGCCGGAAGGCGTGTCTGAAAATCGACCAACAACCAATCACATGAATCTCCCGCCCCTGACACACAAGCAGCGGTTTGATTGGCTAGAGCTTGTACTGGCATATGATTCGATTGGCTGACGCTTCTGCCGAGGCTTCAAAAGTTGAACATTGCTCAACTTTTGCAGCGAGCCACGCCAGCAAAGCTCCGCGTCGCTTCCCACAATGCAGTTCGGCGAAAAGTGACGTCACTCCATTCAAAGTGAATGGTGAAGCTTTCAACGCACGCCACTGTGTAGACGGGCCGTAACACTCTCAATATCTACTTTCCAAAATACAACAACAATATAGGTTTGTCAAGAAGGTAAAATACTTCATGGGATTACTTAGAGTTTAAATCTGCCCCAAACAGACAATATTTGTAGTTTTTTATTTGTGTTTCTGTAGTCTTTTAAAGGATGTGGAACACTCCAAATCCATTTATTTTGAGTTAGCTATAACACAAATCTAAACTAAGGGAAGATCCAAACCACTCTGGTTGAGTACAGAACAATAGCAAGAAAAGACACATTGCTTTAAATGTATTTCCATTTGTATGGAAGTCTAAATGTGTATAATCTGATGTCCAAAATGTTGGATTAGTCCTTTTTAAAATGTCAGGATATTGTACTCTTAACACTCTCAATATCTAGTTTCCAAAACACAGAAAACAACAATATAGGCTTGTCAAGAAGGTGAAATACTTGATGTGATTATTTGTAGTTTAAATCTGACCATAACAGACAATATTTGTGAGTTGTTATAGTCTTTTAAAGGATGTGGAACACTCCGAATCCATTTCTTTTGAGTTAGCTATAACAAAAATCTAAACTAAAAGTATATTTACAATTTCTCTCTGAAACTAGTGACATCTTTTCACTTTCCTCAGCATATGTAGCTCTGTTTAACATACATATAATGACAACTGCTCTGGAAATAGTGAGTAAGAAGACCTTTTATTAAGATGTTTTTAGTATCCAACTGCGTTTTCCATGATATTAATGATTCTCACTTAAATCAGTTTTAAACATTCCAGGCAGGAGTTTATCAGCCGTAAAAAGTGAATTAAAGCACATGAATATAATTGGTTCTAAGTGGCTGTTAACAAAACAACAGCCACTAAATGTGACTGTGACATATTGACAGTAACTGTGACGAAGGAAAGCTAACACACAAAGCATTTAACACGGAGGGCGACTGTTTGTCTTTCTGTTTATTTTGAGACAGAATATATAAACGATAGCATGTAGCTTAATGTTCATACTTATGCATTTTTGTATCTACTACAGTGAGTTATGGATGGCTGTCAGTCATACGTTGGTGTCGTCTTAACAATATTTGTTTTTTTACAACTTAAAAGCATTTCTGAATGTATTAATTTCCCCCCTGTGTTGTGCACTTCTTAAACCACTTTCCTTCCTTTAAGAAAAAGGAGAATTGGTTTATCATCCATGATTAGATTCCTATATTTGCTGATTCTGGTTATAGTGCTTTACCCGTCATTAACTTTCATCAGATGCCTTTTGGATGAGTTTGAAATGGGAAACCTCCTTGGACATGGGAAGTATTTCAAAAAGCAGGTTAGGCAATGGTGGAGAACATGCAAATATCTATTTAGGACCATTTTATTCTCACTATAATGTCTATTTACTTAAAAGTAAGTAATGAAAATGCTTTTTTAATAGAATAAATGTTCATTTTGTTGTTCCTTTTGTCTTTGGTGCTAGCATGTTGCAGCATTTAATAAGACTTTTTGATTTACTAAGTTTTTGATGAAGTTTAAATTAGCTGCTTTTAGTCTTTGTTTAGACACTGTATGTCTAGTTATACTTTTTTATAATTATAATGGTATTATACTCATCAGTTGAATTCATGAACTAAGTCATTGGATTCCAACTGTATGGCTTGTAACCCCTTGAAATGAATGGTGTCTTCTTGCAACCCATCGTCAGTCGTTGTATGTTAAGGATGCAGCTAACGATTATTTTCAGTCTTTGAATATTAGAAAATTGTGGAAAACATCCATCCTATTTTCAAGGGGATGTCTTTAAATGTCTTGAATTTTCAGTCCAGAATCTAAATATATCCAGTTTAATGGGATATAAAATAGAACAATCCACATTTAAAAATGCGGAAAACAACATTTTATAAAAATGTTACTTTTCAGAAATAAGGTTAAACTCTCCTTGCTTTTTTGAAATACTTCCCATGTCCTCTTATGCTTGTGACCAAATCGTTATCACTATGTGCGCACTTTGAACAGTTTGATAGCACGAAGGGAAGGAGCTCTTACAAGTGACTTGCTTTGTTACCAAGAAAAAGTCAAAGCATTCATATTTTAGGGCAATTTCGTACCAGTAATTCAAGAAGTGAAACTCCATATTTCATGTTTTCCTTTTTGTCTCATCCTTTCATCTTAACGCTGGAGTACATTACTTGAATCCAGATTCATTCAAAAATAGTACGCCTGTATTGTTAAATGTTTTGTATTTTAGTGCCAAGAGAGGAGCTGTCATACTGTAGGCAATAGAAACCAAAACGATTACATTATGAAATGTATTTTTTTGTATTAAATAGAGAGGACTAGTGAGAGGCATTCAATATAACTCTAGTTTTAACAAATGGTGTTAACTGTGCGGTAGAGAAGCTCTGTGAATTCATGAAGAAAATAATGACAATGTGTCCTGATGTTTTTAGCCTCATCCAGACAGACAATAATACCGTTTATATTACCTTGGTCATATTTGAATAACTGTTCAGTTAATAATCTTGTATTATTTGTAAACACACAAAGAAAGCACTTAATTTGTCCATGTGTAATTAGTTATAACCTCAGTGTTATAAATCTGTACATTTAAAATGTTACTACTTGTTTTTTAGAAGTTACGTGCTGCTATTCCGTAGTACCAGCATTCTTATAACCACAGATGATTAAAAGTTTAATTAATGGTCGTTCTGGGCTCTGTGTCTTCTTCATTAACAATGATGTGGGGAATGAACGTGTCAAATACTGTTACAAGTAAAAACCCTGAAATCAAAATGTTACTCAAGTAAAAGTAGAAAAGTATTGGCATCAGAATATAGTTAAAGTACCAAAAGTAGTCATTGTGCAGATTGGTCCATTTCAGAATAATATATATGATATGTTTTATAATGATTGATCATGAAAGTGTTCTCAAAGCTGGTAAAGGTGCAGCTAGTTTGAATGACTTTGTATACTGCAGGGTAGCTTGTGGATTTACTCCAGGTGGAACTAAAGTCTGATTTAACACTTGATTAGATTTCACATCATTCATCCACATCTGTGAAGTAACTAAAGGTGGAGTGGAGTACAAGTACACTATTTAGCTCTGAGTTGTACTGGAGTAGAAGCACAAACTAGCATAAAATGGAAATTCTCAAGTAAAGTACAAGTATCTCAAATTGTACTTAAGGACAGTACTTAGACATTTACTTAGTTACTTTACACCACTGAGCAGCAGATTGTCCTGTTACAGCGACACAATGAATCAAACAGCCTTGCCTGTCTTGTAGTGGAGTAGAAGTACAAAGTAGCATAGAATGGAAATATTATTAATAATACATGTGATTTTTATAACGCTTTTCCTAATGCAATACAAAGAAAACAAAAAACAGATAGGTAGGTAGATAGGTAGGTAGATACTTACTTTATTGATCCCAATTTGGGAAATGTTTGCGTTGCAGCAGCATAAAAAATAAGGCAAGAGAAATTAAGACACAAGAAATAAACAGTCCAAAAATATTTCTGAAATAGAAAAAGAAAAGCACTAAAAAGTTTAAAATATATATATATATATATATATATATATATATAGCCTATATATATATATATACATGTGGAAAATGTACACGTGGAAAGGCACATTTCCAGTCACAAATATAATGCAGGATATTATTGCACAAGAAATTGATTATTCAATATTACATTGAATATAAATGTAAAATGTACAGTGTCCTAATCCAAGTGTGGAGTTAAATGGGGGGTATATGTATAAAAATGTCATAAAAAAATGATTTGAGGTATAAATAAACCTCTGCAGGTGTTCATATTGAGAGGCTCTAACTCTCACAGGTGTAGTTCCCTGCTCCGCTGATAGGGGGCGGTGTGTTTCTCCACGCTGTACAGTAACATGGCGGTCTGATGTAAGCAGAATGTGAGTTTCAGAAACCGGAATCAGGTTCAAACAAGGCAGCGGGGACTGTCAATAGTGTACCGTACGGGAAAGAATAACGACTACACACAGATGTCCGTTATTTGTCCACGGCTCCGGTGATATTACACGGATTACTTCCCGGTAGCAGATTTGGGACTCGATCCCGTGTGACCGGATTCTAGTTTCCCCGGACTCGGTACGAGGTTTTTCAGCCTTCGCCACCGGACCGGGAAGCCTCTGGTACATGAAGGGTGAGGTTTTAAAGGTTATCAGTATTATTATTGGTGATGTTTATTGGTTACCGGACGGTTTTAGGAGTCACATAACGGCAGTAAAGGAAGCACCAACGGTCACTTTAGCCTGTTAGCATTAGCTGTGTGATGCTAGCATGATAGCTGACGAGTCACCGGGAAAACACATGTGAAACCAAACAATTGTAACATGATATGTATTATCCTTTTAACATATGCCGAATTGATAAGTGGTTAAAATGCATTCGAAATTAATAGTTTATATCTAGTTAATAGTGCATTTACCCGTGAAATATACAAAATAGCATAGAATTATCACTATACTGAACGAGAGTTGCTTATTATTCTCAGAAATCGGCTAAACAAATGCGAAACAAAAGTATTAAAACAATTGTTAATTTGATATGTATGATACTATAAACATATGCCGAATTGATAAGTGGTTAATAGTCATTAGACATCTTTATCTATTGACTCATTTAAACTTGAAAGTACTGAAGATAGCAAAGAATTATCATAATACTCCACGAGATTTGGTTTAATATTATCAAACAACGCGATAACATGCCTGGCTCTTAAGCTCCACGTTTCCTTAAAACATATTTGTACTGATAATATTGACTTAGTAAGCTTTCAGCTGGTTTACAATACAATAAAGACGTCGCTTGCAATGTTGTTGAATTGTGTCTGTCAGTCCAGAGACACACTGAGCTACTATGATGAAATATGACTGTATGTGTCACTGTATACCTCTTTAAGTAATGCATCCTCAGCAGTTTGTACTATATTCTCAGATATCATACTTCTCAGATGTGGTTTGGTTGATTTAAACGTTTCATGGACGCTATATCTGTCTTCATTTTGGTTTATTCTCTCCGTAGGAGCTAATCCAGAGTGATAAACGTGCTCCATACATGAGGAGGCTCCTGACAACACCACCACAGCACAACAAACCCAGGGCCTATGGATCCTGTTGACTCTGGACAAGGTAATACAGGCAATCGCACCTAAAGATATCACATAATATCTATTTGAAAGGTGCAATGTCAAGATACTGTTGCAAAAGAAACTAAAATTGCATGTTGTTGACTCCTGTGGTCAGTTATGAAGTAGCACTTCGAGTTTCAGATTAGCAACACTGTTTATACTAATGCATAATCAGGATGACACAAATCCCTCAAGCGTTTTGGTCTCAATTAAATATTGTGTTAAATGTTTCACAACTGTGTTGATCTTATAGCCAAGTGGTTAGGGCACAAGTCTGTGTGTTAAACTCAGAGCAGCGAGTCCCTGGTTCAATTCCTGGCTGGTAACTGTGGGTTGTAACTTTCCAAAATGTCCTGTTCCTTGTGTGTCTTTATAAAACATTGACGTCCCTTAATCGTGTGTGCAGATGTCTACAATATTGTTTAGAATGATAGATAGATATTTTATTGATCACAATTTAGGAAATTATTTAATCACAGAAGCAGAAGCGTGTTCAGACATTAAAATACAATACTTAAAAAAGTGGAAAAGATAATTAACAATGTAAACAAAACAATATAAAATATTCTGGATAATTAAAATCAAAAGTCAAAAATACTACAGGATCCAACATAGCATTATATTCTGGTATTTAGTGTATTCATAGCAAGTAATTATTGACGGTGAATTGCATAGTCTTTTAAAGTAAAGCTCAAGTCTTTCAATTGTGGTTTCGATACAGTTCAATGATTTCTACATACTATTTTTCTAATGTCTTCACTCTCCCTGCAGGGCCAGACCAGGGTTGCTACATATCACCCAGCTCCAAAGGACGACAACGCAAGAAAAATCCCAAATATTTGGATTATGAAACTGAAGAGGTGACCAATGTGCAACGCTCCCCGCGAAAAAGACAGAACTCAGGAAGAGGGAAAGGAGCAGCTTCTGAGAAGTCTCCGGTAAAGAATGGAACTAATGAGGATACCACACAACAGACTGAAGACGGGGGTGAAGACGAAACTGACAAAACACTTTCAGAGTCGGATGAAACTCCTAAAAAGGCAGTGAGAGCGAAGAAGACTCCGGCCAAAAAGACTCCGGCCAAAAAGACTCCGGCCAAAAAGACCCCGGCCAAAAAGACTCCGGCCAAAAAGACTCCGGCTAAAAAGACTCCGGCTAAAAAGACTCCGGCTAAGAAAACCCCCGCCAAACAAACTCCCACCATTGATGAGAGTCTCCCAACTGATGAGGGTGGGATTGTAGATGCTGTGCAGGAGGAAAATGGGACCCCAAAGCCTAAGAGAAAGTATGTGAAGAAGCAGCAGCAGCCTGTAAAGGAAGTGGTGATAGAGGAACCGCCGAATGAAGCTGAGGAGGAGACGACGCCGAGCGGACGCCGCAGGAGAGGAGCGGCTAAAGTGTGAGATACAGTTTAAACTTTATTACTTAGCAGGCGACAAAGGTGCAAACATACATATACCCTTTAAAAATGTGCAATTGAACATGTATATTACTTGTTAGACGTTTTTATCCAAAGCGACTCAATACTGTGGGCAATCCCCACAGGAGCAATTTGGGGTGAAGTGTCTCAGGGACACAACGACATGCTGACTGCAGTGGGGTTTGAACCTGTGACACCCTGATCCCAACACAAACGCACTAAACCACTGCGCCACATGCCTCCCTATATATATTTATATATATTTGCACATTTCTCCTTTAACTTCCTATGTTTGTATTCATATTCTTTCTATTTTATTTGATGTTTTATTGGACATTTTACCTCTGATTTTTATACAAATATCTTTATTTTATTTAGTATTTTAATTAAACATTCCTACTTTAACGTCTTGTGTTTATATAAATAGTTTTTTTCCATTTCTATTTTTTTTTTGTAGATTTGACTTAATTCCTTTTTTATAATACATATTTTTAATGTTATCATATCTTTTATTGAACATCTTACTTGTACTTCTTATACTATTTTTGAATAGTTTTATTCCAATTTTATTTAACATTTTCAATTAGCCTTTTTTTATAGGATAATCTCTTTTTATTTTTCCTGCAAATTCTTACTATTAAAATAATCTGATACACTCAAAAAGTAATTCATACGTAGAGATATGTATTAACATTTTGATGCTTTGACGATATTTTTCTATTTACTTCAATGAGAGCAATGAAGTCTTTTTATATTTAAAATAATGTAAAAATGTGTTTTACATAATTTCTCCAGGGCGTTGAAGTACCTCCACGACTTGGCTAAAGAAGAGCTCGGTCACCCCAACGATGATCTGGGCTCCCAGCCGGAGAGCAAGGTCCCTCGCACAGAGCGGAAAGGTCTCAAAGGAAACAAAGGTACAGTGGAAATAAATAGATTTTTACAAATGTACCAGGTTCGTCAAAGGCCTTGGGACCTTCGTTGCATGTTTTATTTATTTATTTAATAGTTTATTTGGCAGGGACAATGCACAGTAATGAACACTTAAACATTCAAATGTGTCAAGCGTAACAGTGCCAGATTTAGCTTTGAGCTCATTTCCATTCCTCCGTCCTTCTGTCAAATAAAGGCAAGCACACAAACACAAAACTTTTAATAAAGTGTGTAAAAAGTCACACTCAGTTAATTAAAGATAACTAGCTTTGTATATCATGTTCTAAAGTGAATAAGACACTGACAGCGGGGACTCATTTAAACTGCCGTAAGTCACTGTAGTTGCAAACAACACTGTATTCTTCACCTGAGTGTTTTCCTCAGGTATTAGGAGTGTATTGTTATCTTTTTGAGAGGCTAGCCTTAGTTTCTAGTCTTTATGCTAAGCTAATCACACACTGGCTCCATCTCCATGAGAAAGGAATAGATATTCTCTACTGTTTCCGCCAGACCAGGGCTGAGAGGGCTCTTTTTAGTGAGCTGGATCATTTGGCACGGCTCACTAAGAAGAGCCGGCACTTTCGGCTCCTAAACCACTCTTCATTTTACCACAGTTCACCACGGAGCCTCATACCCTTGCCACACGAAGACGAAAACGGTCGTTTCTGGTGCCTGTTGCGTGTGGACGGAATACTTTTTTGATAACGATTGCCGTCCGTTATTTTTTTCGTCCTCGTGTGGCAAGGGCATCAGTTTCGCCGCTGCGAGGCTCCGGCGCTCGCAGTTCACGCGCGTGCTCCACTAGCACCCCCCCGTCAAGGCTCGCCAGGAGTACACTTTCCGTCACAGGAACACGCTTTGCTGGCGGCGAAAAGAATCCCACCAGACTCCTTTGCCCCTCCAACAGAGGGATGTCCTTTTTCCTTTTCGTCATTTCAAGCGATAAAAACTCTCGATCTTCTCTCACATTTTTTCCTCGGCTCGAGTTCAGGGCGTTCCGAGCTGAATAAGGGCGTCAAATGACGGCGAGGCGACCCCCTGGTGGAAATGCTAGGTTTGGGAAAGAAAGCATGGAAAATGTATTCTTCAAATCCGTATTGCTGACATGTTAGATATCATACAGCTTTGTGAGAAAAAGTGTGATAGTATCTAAATCATGAAGTGACATTCAGGACCAGTTCTGTTCCCAATAAGGTGTTTTCTCACAGCTCACCACAATTTGTCCTTCTCTATTTGAAATCCTGGTTCCAAGCTGAACGCTTAGCATCATGGTAGTGTAGCCTTACGCTAAGATAAGAGGGTGACGTGCATGTCCCAACACTTCCTGTCATGTAGTTGTGGGTCAGAGGTCAGAGGTCAGATACAAATAGCAGGACAGAAAACGCTTAGCCCAGTTTGTCACTTCTCTGATTTAGGCTTCTTGGAAACTCTTAACATTTATTGTTTTTACCACCAGTCATCCACAAAAAGTGAATTTAATTAATGTATGTTATATTCAATTCCTATCTCATACACATTTTGCACTGTTGTATATATGATCTCTTTGTGATTTTCTTTTTATACATATTTAATGACAATTGTTGGTTAAAAGAGAACATATGTATTTGCTAATGAATATATTTTTGATCTAGTATTGATACAGTTTGTCATTTTAAAGTGACAATAGACAACTTTCCCCCTCTTAACATTGTATTATAGTTAAATAAGTTCAAAATAAACGTTTCTATTGCCATTTTAGTTATGTTAGACATACCATAATAACATTGTTTACCTATATCTCTCCATTAACATTGATATCTCTTTGGCATTATTCACCTGCAGGGGGTAAAGGCAGAAAGCGGAAACGTGCAGACTCCGACTCTGCAGGAGACTCCGACTTTGTTCCAGATGCTCGTGAAGAGGAGGATGCTGAGGATATGGAAGATGAAGACGAAGCAGCAGAGGAATCGGGCTCAGGCTCAGGCTCGGACTCGGAGGCATTTGGAAGAACTCCAGGAACCTATAATGTGAACCGAGGCCCTGTAAGTCAAATCTGATACCTTATTGTTATTGGTTATAATCACTTTTTAACCCAGAAACTAGTAAACAGCTTTTAAATAAAACAGCAACAGCAGCACCTTCTTTCATTTACAATCGAAAGGATTCATAACTGCGATAATGACTGTTCCGAAAAAGAAAATCCTTATTATTTTAATTTGAAATGAAATGTTCTTTGAGATACAACGTAGATATCTGCAGGGTTAGCTGAAAAATGAGGATTAAAATATGCACATATTAAAGTGGTGCAGTAATGAGTCCTATAACCCAGAAATGGGTTGCCTACAAAATAAAATAAAAAGTCATCACTACCTCACACTTTACTACAATTGAATCGATCTGATCTCCTTTTCGTCTGCAGGGTGGCCCATATGTCAAAACTCCCAACGGACTCCACAGCGGCATCATGAAGACGGTTTGGGACGCTACTGAGACCACCAAGAAATTGTGAGTAGCTAATGGCTAACTAATGGCGCATTTCCACTGCAGCGGGTAGCCCCGTTCAAGCGTCCTTAAGCGTCCTTAAGCGGCCAGGCCAGTTTTTGGTGGCCTTTCCATATAGCGTAGCACCGGCTAGCGGGTACTTTTTCCCTCTTTTTCCGGCCCCATAAAATTGTGGTTCTATCCGGCCAGGGCCAAGGCTGAACTAGTGACGTCAACACTCTCGACTGCTGATTGATCAGAGAGAATCGTCACATATATATATCTAGATTGCAAGCTTGCAACATTTTTATACACAGCATTTTTGTAAATGGAGGAGCTAGTCTCTGCAGCGTTGTCGGACTTCCAAAACTCTCTCGTCAGCTTCTTCTGCATCTCGTCTCGCAGCCTACTTTGAAACATCACTTTCCTTCTTGCTGTGATAACAAGCCACACACCAAGAAACAAGTAAACGATCGCTTCCACATCCTCCATTGCTGTGTGTGTTTTGTGAGTTGTCGCATTGAAGATGACGCCACTGCAGTTTTACCCAGCGTCGCTCCGCCCAAAAAGCCCGCCAAAAAGCCGATCCGTCTCTTAAATGTGTCTCAACCACAGACCTTATTTCGAGCTATTTTCCTAAATCCTATTGAGAAATTGCGTTGCTTTTTTGTCAAAGTAACCGGAAGGAGTTTACTTCCAGGTTTTTGGGACTCGTCACTGTGGCACTCTGTTGAAGTCTTTTATATCCCCTTGACTACAGAGGTCGCCACTAGGTGACAATGTTATTCAACCTTTCAATCAATTATATGATTTGTACTTTTATGTTGCGCATTGCTGAAGAAATGCTAAACTAGGATTGAAAAGATTTGCAATATATCTATATTGTTGTATGACACTTGATATCGTAATATTCTAAGTGTTTTCCTTTCCTGGTTTTAAATGCTGCTTTTAAGTAAAGTCTGAATTCACCACACTGTTTTATCCTTAGTCATTACATCCACATTACTTATGATTAATGTATTGATTTGAAAGCATTAATGGTGAACCCTACAGTTTAGATATTGAGGAATTTGATCGTAAACATTTCAGATATTTCATTTTTGTTGATCTCTTTCAGCTTTAGTGCAAACATGCAAAAACAATGAGAAACCCGTGCAGGCAGAAATGTCAGCATTGGGTTATTGTTTTTGTATTTAGATGGCGGATTAATCATCATCACAAAGTGTCATTACACTTAATCGAAGAAACATCCACCCTGTAGCAGACAGTTATTAAGATTCACTGATGTGTCAAACAGCTCTGCAAATAAACATTTAGAGACGGCCACTCGGTAACCACGGCGCTGGTTATCTTCGGTGTGTGTTTGAGTGTGTGATGTGTGTGTGTTTTCAGCCGGGAGGAGCACTACAGCAGCTGGGAGTTCCCCAAGTGGATCCCCTCCTCCAGCGACTGGCACCTGGTTCCTCAGAGGTAGTTCACCTTTGACCTGTGTTTGTTATTAGTGAGAGGATACAAAGCATTGGACATTTTAAGTAAAATAGTTTGGCACTAACAGTTAGGCTTTTCCCCTCTTTTGATTTTAAAATGTATTTGCTTAAGACAAACTTGATTTATTCTATTGCAGGGTCTGATTATTATATTGTTGACACTTTAAAATACTACTATCCTGCTAAAATGCTGTACAAATCAGATTTATTATTTAATAAAGAAAAAAATTCAAGTAAAAAAAAAAAAAAAAAATTCACATATTTTTCAATATCGCGATAAATATCGTACCGTGGACTTTTTATCGCGATATTACCGTACCGTGAGTTTTTGGTATTGTTACATCCCTAATTGATATAGTTTGTCATTTTAAAGTGACAATAGACAACTTTCCCCCTCTTAACATTGTATTATAGTTAAATAAGTTCAAAAATAAACGTGTCTATTGCCAGTTTAGTTATTTTAGACATACCATAATAACATTATTTAAGGGGGGTAAAATAGTTTGGCACTAACAGTTAAGCCTTTCCCCTCTTTTGATTTTAAAATCTATTTTCTTAAGACAAGTGTTTTCATTATGAAGAATATGACCATCATTAGTTTTTTTGATCCGACATGCTTTTAATGTAATCTTTTTGTTAAGCACTTTGGTCATGATTGTGTTTTTAAAGGTGCTCTATATATTAACTTGAATTTTCTACACTAATGGATAGTGTGAAGTCATCAAATTAAGATCATAGTCATATATTCAAGTTGTATTTTTGTTGAGAACACGTTGAAATGATGCACTTGAAAGGTGCTTTATCCAGAAACAATGGCCACTGCAGTATTACTTCTTTCAATTTGACTGATTTTTACGTTATTTTATGCACACATGTCTAATCCAAGCAGGCCTTTTTAGACTAGTTCTAGTTCTCAAAGCTAGAGTATTTTTCTGAGCAAACTTGTAAAGATATGGTTTGTTCATTTGATATATTGTACTGAGGCACAATGTTTTATCACAGTACCAAAACCTGACCAAAATGTGAAATGATTACTAGTCTGATTTAAATATGCACTTGATAATTGAACTAGTAGATGTTTTAGATATATTATAATCCTGCCAGGTGTTGTGTGTACTCCTAATACAGCATCATCAGTCATCTCTTATATTTATCTTGTTATTTCTCGTGTGTTATTCAGTGACGTGGAGAAGTACCTTCCTCAGGAGCTTCAGTCTGCGGCCTTCAGAGTGTCCAGAGACGGCCTCAGTGAGGAGGGGGAGACGCCTCTGCAGAGACTCAGCAGGTCACACTGAGCATCTTATTACAATATTACATAACATGTCTTCTTAACACAAAATATACTATTTAGCATTCAACAATATACACTTTATTTATTATTATTTACTATACACACATACTTAACGACTCTGGCTAAAGATGCGTCAGAAAAAACCTCATTCCACAATTTATGACTCCTTAATGCTGAATATATTTAATTCTATCAATGCTTTAGTTGCAGTGTGTTAAGACAGTTATCAAAAGAGATATTTATATTAAGCTTTTTCTGTTAAAAGAATTGAGCATTGAGTGATACATCTTTATTTTTAGGTTTTCATTGGACAGATGATTGAATTCGCATATTCCACTTTAATGCATTTTGACTGTAATTTTTCTCTCTTAATTGGTTATATAACATTTAAGGTAAAACATTAAGATAAGTCAAAGCTGTCTTGTGAAGTACGCTAAAATAATGTATTAAAGTAAGTTGTATGTCTCACTGATATTTGAAAAGTCAGATTTGGCGTTTTCAAGTGATTTTTTTAAAGCCTCTGTGTTTGTGCTGAATATATTTAATGATATCAATGTTTTAGTTGCATTTCATTTCAGATGTGATGCAGTGTGTTAAGACAGTTATCAAAAGAGATATTTATATCAAGCTTTCTTGTTAAAACAATTAATCCGTGAGTAATTAATCTGTATTTTTTGTTTCTCCTTGGACAGACACTAGAGAATGATTACATTTGCCTATTCCACTTTGATGCATTTGACTTTTGTAATTTCGCTCTTAATTGGTTATATTATATAACATAGTATATTTTGGGTTTATTTTGTTCTTTAAGCCTCTTTTTAAGGTAAAACATTAAGATAAGTCAAAGCTGTCTTGTGAAGTACGCTAACATAATCTATTGAAGATTTGATCCAGATTATTGTTTATATAGGGTTGATATTAGGAGATTTGAAATAAAGTAAGCTGTATGTCTCTGTGTTAGTTCAGCGATATTTAAAAAGTCAGATTTGGTGTTTTCAAGTGAAATCCTCCTTTTATTTTTTATTTTTTTAAAGCCTCTGTGTTTGTGCTGAATATATTTAATGATATCAATGCTTTAGTTGCATTTCATTAAACATTAAGGTAAATCAAAGCTGTCATGTGCTAACATAATCTATTGTGCATTTGATCCACGATATCGTTTGTATTGGGTTATTATTGAGAGATTTGCAATAAAGTAAGCTGTATGTTTGAGTGTTAGTTGAGCGATATTTAAAAAGTCAGATTTGACGTTTTCAAGTGAAATCTTCCTTTTATTTTATATTTCTTTAAAGCCTTTGTGTTTGTGTTCCAGGTTCTCTGCGGTGCCGGCTCACTCAGAGCGCTGGGACATGTTCCTGTTTGCGGGGGGGCCGGTGTGGGCCATGGAGTGGTGTCCGACCCCTGATGGAGCTCCGGCCTCGCAGTACCTCGCTGTTTCCTGCCACCGAGGGATGGACGACCAGCACGTTTTCAACAAGACGTACGGAGGCCCCGCCCTGCTCCAGCTGTGGGACCTCGGCCTGCTGAAGTACAACTGCAGGTAAACAGGAAGTGGAAAACTGAAAGTGATTATTTTAAAGATTTTTACACCTTTGACGGTTTTTCTGCACAATCGACTGATGCTTTTGTGTTGAATAGGCTTTGTCTGTGTCAGAGTTTATTTTGAGGTAGTGGCAACTATTCATATGATTAATCTTTAAAGTAATTCATGCAAAACAGTTTTTTAAGACTCTCCGATATGGAAATGTGCTACTTGTCTCTGTTTAATATCTTTGGACTGACAAAATAAGACATTTAAAATAATGTTCTTGGGAAACTGGGACGGACATGTTTCCCTTTTCTTTACATTTTGAAGACAGAGCAACTCAGAAAGATCAACAATGAAAATAATGTGTTGCAGTCCTATTTGAATCCTTAATCAAACCACCAAAATGATCTATTCAAAACTGTAATCTCTTATGATACGATACTACTTTATTGATCAAGTCTGAAATTTGACTTGCATCACAGCAGCTCCATGTGTAACATCAACAGACAAATATCATTGTTTGTTTTGCCTGATGCATCCTCCTCTGTCTCCACAGACCTGAGTCTCCTCCAGCTCTGTCCTACGGCCTGGCTCAGGACAAAGGCTTCATCTGGCAGCTGAGCTGGTGTCCTGCAGGAGGCTGGGAGCCCCCCCTCTGCGGCAGGAAGGTGAGTGTTCCTCACTGTGATGGAAACTTCTGAAGCAATGGAGATGAAACTCAGAGAGACACACGGGGAGAGCAGGAAACTTTCATGGCAAACACTGATTCAAGATTCAAAGGTTCAAAGGTTTTATTGTCATATGCAAAAAGCTACAGTGTAGAAATGGCAATTCAAAATCTTCTGACCTGAGCTCCTCCAACAATCAACATATATAATAAATGTACTGATGGTTTATTGGGAGCTTCGGCCGGAGAAGACATGTTCTGTGCCACGAGTTGACACAGCTCATGCCAAACCAATTCTGAAGATCTCTACCCCAGATAAATGTATTTAGCTAGTTCTGAGAGAATAATCAACATTGTGCATACCAAGATAAAGCACTACAATAACACCTCTATCAGCTGAAGCTTTTATTGTAATGTGTACATAGCTACAGTGTAGATATGTCAATGAAACTCTGAGGTCACAGGCTCCTCCAACAGTGCAACACAATACAACAGATAAAATAGTGCAAGTAAATACAGTAAAATAAAATAGAATAGAAACAGTGCAAGTATAGTCTATATTAGGGCTGTGCGATTATGGCAAAAATCATAATCACGATTCTTTTGATCAATAATTGATATCACGATTATTAAAAACGATTATCAATTACTTTGAAAAATTCCATTTATTGAAAAATGTGAACCGTATGTTTTTAACAGTTGATTACCCTGAACTTTAAGTATAATTGAACTGAAAAAACAATTAAAACATTTAAAAAAATAAAATTTACATTTCTTTTTTTAAAAATAAAAATAATAATTGTTTTATTTCGATTACGTTGTTTTTGTAATCGTTGCAAGCCAAAATCGTAATCGAGATTAAAATACGATTAATTGCACAGCCCCTAGTCTATATACAAGTAATTGGAATATGATATATTAGATAAACAGGCAGGAATAGGGAGACAAAACACTGAGAGCACAGCAGCCCAAGCTCAGTGAGGGCAGTACAAACTGATAAACAAACTGATAAACAAACTGATAAACAAACTGATAAACAAACTGATAAACACACTGATAAACAAACTGATAAACTGGGTCAAAGTTATGGGCCTAGGAAGCTATTTCCCCAACACTCATCATGATTTTTAGAAGGCTAGTCCGTGCATATTTGATCCGGATTGCTTCGTCAGTGTGTGACAATTAAAAAAAGAGATATTTTTTTATTTATATTAAGCTTTCTTGTTAAAACAATTGAGTGATAAATCTTTATTTTTTGTTTTGTATTGGACCGACACTAGAGAATGCTTATATTTACATATTCCACTTTGATGCATTTTGTCTTCTGTAATTGTTCTCTCTTAATTGATATATTATATCACATGGTATAGTATATATTTTGGGTTTATTTTGTTCTCCTCAATCGTCTTTTTAAGGTCAAACATTAAGGTAAATCGAAGCTGTCTTGTGTTCTACGCTAAAATAATCTATTGAAAATGTGATCCAGGGTATTGGGTTAATATGTTCTAATTATCTTCCACCAAAGGCTCCTCTCCTGCCCAGACTGGGTCTCCTGGCTGTTGCTACCTCCACCGGTGTGGTCACCATTTACAGCCTGCCCCACCCTGAGGCTCTGCTCGCCAACAACAAGCAGGACAACTCAGGTGAGTCTGGATGTTACACTTCAGATGTGTGTACAGTATGTATACAAGCCTATTAGCATGGCAACAGTGACAATGCATTTCCTTTATCCAGAGATGGCAGAAGTACACACATCCTTTACTCAAGTAGAAGTACAGATACTCGTGTTTACAAATACTCTGGTGAAAGTAGAAGTACTGACTAAACTTCTTTACTCAAGTAAAAGTAAAGAGGCTTTGAAATGTACTTCAGTAAAAAGTACCCATAACTAGCAGCTGTTTTAAAGAGTACCTGACC